>PVJH01001549.1:82957-203971 GCA_004026705.1 Nesogale talazaci | reverse complement strand
CTGGGCTACTAACTGTCGTCAATTTGCCACCACCAAGTGCTCCCTCCGCAGGCTACTCAGGAGAGAGTCACCGCCTCGAGGGGCAGCGCTACCCTGTGGAATTGGCTCGATGGCATGGGATTCTGTTTCTTCTTTGGCTTGGCACCTAACAATCATAGCAGCAGTCCGGGAGCTACTGGGGACAAGGGGACAATCACTCCTTCAAGCAGTCCTCCCTGCGAATGTAGTTCTGCACGGCAGATCACTGTTTACTGTTTCTGGCCGTGGTCAGTGTGTCATTGAGAACAGGCGCGGCGGAACAGAGCGCGGCCAGCAGCCTCTCCCACGTTGGCCCGCCCGGATTCGCTTTTTCCCCACACCGTGCCACCCTCTTCGGCCTCCTTTTCGGAGGGGCCCCTCCATTCACGTCAGCTTCCTGACTGGGAAGGCTCCTCTCATCTTTCAGAGCTGTGGTCACGCGGATGGCACCACGTCCACGCACAGTTCTTGAGAGAGCCGCGCGCCTTTTTACGCGGTGAACTACCCCGTCGGTTGGTTTCAAGAAGGCTCCCGGGGATCTTAGGGGTTTAAAGCTTTGCTAGTGACCTCAAGAGGGTGCAAGGAGGCTGCGCTTCAGGGAGCCCCCACCCCCGGGGCTAGAGGAGAGGGAAGGGCCCGCTCCATGCCCACCCCGTCGTCCTCGCAGAGCCCGCGGGCCCCCGGGCAGGCTGGAGGCCCCCGGGGCGCAGCGCTCACCGGTCACGCGGAGCCGGACGCCGTGGCGGCTCTCGTAGCGGTCGTGGACGTCGCCGGCGAACTCGACGCGGCAGAAGTAGCGGCCGGCGTCGGCGGGGACGAGGCGCTCGACGCGCAGCGCCAGGTCGTTGCGGCGCGGGTTGCCCAGCAGGCGGAAGCGGCCGTGGCGGCTGAGCGCCGTCTGGCAGAGCTCGCTGCCCCGCGCCGCCGCGCAGCGGAACACCTGCGGCCCCGCGAAGGGCTCGCCCGCGCGCCAGATGGCCGTCAGCGGGCCCGCGTAGTGGCCGTGCGGGTGCGTGAAGGTGCAGGGCAGCACGGCCGCCTCGCCCGCCGCCGCGCTCACCTCGGCCGGCACCTGCATGGACCAGCGCTGCGCCGGCGCGCCTGCGGGCGGGCGGGGGGCGGTGGGGGCGTCAGCCGACCCCTCCGGGGACCCCGAGACCCCCACCCCCCACTGCCCCGGGGACCCCCTGGGCAGGGGGATGTCTGGACTCTGGCATCAGGCAACACCCTCAGCCTGGACCCCTGCGTCTCCGGAAGCGCCCCCCTCCTCTGTTTCTCTGCTCTATTTGCCTCCTTCGGCGCTGCCCTAAAACCCACCTATAGCCCCAAACTCTTTCCTTTAGCTTTCTCCAACAAAGCCTGCCCTGCTTCGGAAAACCGTGCTGTCCTGTGGGACCAGAGGACCCTAAGGCCCACCCCACCCCCCCACCATGTGGACGGGGATAATTATAAAACACTTACTGTGCACCTCTGTGTTGAGTGAGTTCCCGGTAGTCTCTCTCTTCGTCTTCTCAGATGACCCTACGAGTAAGCGCAGTTATCCCCCTGGTTACCCGGGGGCTCTGGTGGACCCCTTTAAGGAGGAGGTTCCTTTCTGGAAATCCACAGGGGCCACTGCAGGGCTGCTTTGAGTCAGAATAGGGAAGGAGGACAGTGAGTTTGTTAGGTCCCACTGCTGATCAGGGGCACAAAGACGTTCATTCTGAGGCCACACAGCTAGGATGCGTGAGGCGACGCCAGCATGGAAACTCAGGTCCGCCAGACTTCGGAGCCTCTACTCTAGGGTGCCCAACATGGAACTTGGTGCTCCCCCACAGGGACTCCGTTTCAGAGGGAAAGCAGCTCTTGCCGGTGAGTTGATGGCTAAGACTGGTGGCTTGCGAGTCCAGGGCAGCTCCTAAGCTGTGAGCCGGTTCTGAGCTGGGCTGTTGGTCAATCCACAGTGACAGCTGTGTTCTGTTCTAGAGAGTCACTGAGAGTCAGAATCAGCTTGATAGCAATGTGTGTGGTTGGCATTTGAAGGTGTGAGTTGAAATGCGGTTGGTTGGGTCAGGGTCTGAGACGGACTCTGCGTCCAGCCAGCAGTGGGCACAGGCACCCCCAAGTGTCCCCCATGTGTGCTGGCTTCTGGTTGCTGGCTGGGTGGGTGTCAATGCTGGGCTCGGGGATAGTGGCTCCCAAAGCAGCAGAAGCCCTTGACACAGGAATAACAGGACCCAAGCAAACCTCACCCACTGCCATGGAGTCCATGCCCAGCCAGAGGTACCCAGTAGGTCCAGGATGGAACCCCCTTGTGGGGTTCCCAGGCTGTAACTTATGGAGGCAGAAAGCTTCATCTTTCTCCTGAAGAGTGGCTGGTGGTTTCGAACAGCTGACCTTGTGGTGAATAGCCCCACCACTAGTTAGTGTTTGCAATGTCCCTGGTTCTCTCTCATATGCCACTTCAGGTGGGGTGGGCTGTGGGCTATCTCAGGTCCAGGGTTCTCTGAGAAAGTCTGGTCCAACTCATGTCTTAGGCAGGAACCTCTCATGTGGAATGAAGACAGAGCTTTTCCACCATTGCTTACTCCAAAATATTAAGCAAGCGATTTACCAACATTTAGTGTGCTAGTTAAGTGAGCTAATCTCCCTGATGCTCCCAGTTATCTGAGGACTTTGCATAACTCAAGTTAGGTTAATGATCTGCTTCCCTCGAGGCCTATGGGTGGGATTCAAGAGTCATTGTCAATGACCCCTAACAATATAGACCTGTTCACCTACCCCCAAGAGTCTGAAGTCTTTCCTTATCACGTCTCTCTCCTCTTAGTCATGAGGCATCCCTAAACCATTATCATCTTATAGCACTTAAGACAGGCCCCACTTGCGGCATGTCCTGACCGGTGACTATAGAACTTATGTGTTCCCTGTTAAGGCTATTTAAATGGGGAAAATTAATGTTCGTTCTCCCTATCCACGCAGACCACCATACAGGGCGGAGGTGAGCGTGTTACCCTGATGTTCTATATGTCTGACTCTTATTGTTCCTCTCTCTCTATCCTTATTATAATAAATAATAATTATTGCTGCACAACTGCCTGTTGAACCCTTGCTGTGAGTATCTCTCAGTCAGCTGCTGGCTGACCACACCCAGGGGACTTATCCTACCCAGGGACAAGCTGCCATTGACTGTCCCTGCGCTTTGCAGGAGTGCTCCCTCCTGCCACCCCTCAAGCTCCCCCCATGACTATCCTGACGCCATGGGCTCCCCAGTGTGGTCCGAGTTGACTTCGGGTGGGGCCCCAGCTGTGCTGAACCGGCCCGGTGCTGTCCTGGCTCAGGTGCTGGGCATTCCCCAGAAGCAACAGCACCCTGGGGACTGACGGTCAAGTCAAACAGTGTTTTTATTGTTCCTTTAACACACCACCTGCTTGGAAGCCAAATCTCTCTTATTCTCGACAAATGGAGCCAGGTCTTTCTGAACTCTCATGGCGGACCTGAGGAGCTCTGGTGGCACAGTGGATGAGGCCTGGTTGGGCTGCTAACTGCAAGGCCAGCAGTTCGAGACCACCAGCAGGTCCTTGGGAGAAAGAGGAGGCTTTCTGCTCCTGTGAAAGTTACTGTCCTTGAAATCCACAGGGGCCAGTTCCACCCTGCCCTGTCTGGTCCCTATCAGTCAGATAGCAGTGTGTTTAGGTTTTTGTTTGCTTGTTTAGGACTCGCCATTTCTCCTTGTGAAGAATGTTACTAGCCTAAGGCAGGGGTGCTCAAGACATCGAGATCTCCTGGTTGATTGCAGACGTAGTGTGGCGTTAAAAAATAGACGTAAGCCTATCATCAATCCTGTCACAATTAAGGCTGATAATAGGCTTACGTCTATTTTTTTTAATGCCATGTGTGTTAGTCCGGGTAGACATACATGTGGCTATAAGGTTACGGTTTATATATAAGAGGAATGGGACATTGAGAAAGCATCCCAGCCCAGTCCAGTTCAAAGTCATAAGTCCTATATTAACCCATATGCCAGTCTATATATACCAGTCTATAAAGTCTTCTTCCGACTCACGAAGTCACAGGTCAGTGGGTGCAGAGTTCCGGCGCTGGCAGGGGTCTCCCCAGGGCTCCTCACTTCCAGGGCTCAGGGTCCATCAACAGCATCCAGTGGTGGTAGAAGCAACTCAGCGCTGGCAGGGCTCTCCACGTGGCTTCTCCCGCTTCAGAGGTCTGGTCCCATTAGGGTAAGGCTGTGTGGCTTCACCTCTGACTGGTCCAGCTCCTCAGACGCTGCCATCTTGTCTTCTCCATAGTTCGTTCTCTCTAAGACTAACTCCCAACAACTAGGGAGATAGTTTCTCATCTCCACCAGGGAAATATTGAGAGATTTCCCAGAAGTCTCAAGAGAAAGCCATGCCCATACGGAGGTCTCATTGGTTACTCATTGGCTATCTCTAGATGAACAGGCTAGACTCCACCCCTACATCTCAGTCATGAAATTAACATAAGCACATGACCGCCACACCATGCCATCTACCCACACTACATTTGCAATCAACTCGTAGATCACGATCCACATATTGAGCACCTGTGGCCTAGAGGCTTAGTTGTACATTTGAGAAACCCTGCGTGCAGGTTTGCTGACCCCATCGGGATTTCTAGTGGTGGAAAGCACCCCCTTCCCCTTCTGGGGGCCCAGGCCTGGCATCCTTTCCTTGGCACTTCCCCCCTCTGTGACGGCCACCTCATTTGATCTCCTGCATCTTGCTGACCTCACATGCCAGGCAGTGATTCCCCATGGACTGGGTGCAAACCTGTGTCATTCATCAAATACTGATTCCACACGCCCCCCCCCGCCCCCCGCCTTTCCAGCTCTGCACCAGGCCCTGGGCTGGAGCTGAGATTAAAAGGAGAAACAGGACCCCCTTATCAGCCCCTTGGGGCTCACCTCTCAAGGGGGGAGACTGATAGGCTAATTCCTAATTACACAACGGCCTGCCAGGTGGGCTCCTGATGGGAGACACGAACAATGCTCCCTCTGTGTGAACACAAACCTGCGTCCAATCTCCAGCTCCCTCCTATTTCCCTAACACCTCCAAGGGGTTCCTTTACCTGGGAAGCGCTCCTCAAGTCCCAAACCTGGGCCTGGAGTCCCACTTGCAGACTCTCAGGCCAACCTCTCTGCCATTGATCTTTTCTGACCCTTGGTGACCCACTAGGGTAGACAGACTCGAACTGTCCCCATGGATTTCTGGGTCTGGAGCTTATTATGGGAGTAAAAAAATCCTCATCTTTCTCTTAGGAGCGGCTGGTGGCTTTGACCTGGGAGCTAGCAGCCTGACATGTGACCCGCAATGCCACCAGGGCTCCTTGTCATCCCCAGAAAGTGCAGATCCATCCACCCATCGATCAAGTTCGTGTCAGAGGTCAGCAGCGCTTCTGAAAGCCCTGCCCCAACATCCCAGATACGAGCAAGCAGCCTCGTGGTGGACAGCTGACAGACAGCCTCCAGATGAAGAGAGTAAGAGGTCCGGCAACCCACCTCTAAGCACCAGCCCTTGGAAATCCCATGGAGCACTTGCTGGCCTGCTGTAACACAACATCAGGAGGGGTCCGTATCTCCAGGAGGATGTTTCTTTGCCTAGAAGTCTTATGCCCATCTCAGGGGCTAGGGAAACCCTTTTCTTTCTGTCGTAGGTTCTTGAGTCCCCACCTAATAGCTGCAGATCATCCTCTGCCTGCCCCCCACCCCCATCCCTGCCCAGCATCTCCCCTGGGATTCTGGCACTATGCGTCAGAATCAACTCCATGGCAGGACGTGTGTGAGAGAGAATGAATAACAAAGGACCAGGTGACGTTGTCTTCGTTGAATATAAGGGTTCCTTGACTTGGAGTTGATTGAGTGGTTAGGAGAAGCCACATGAATGAGGCCACGGAGGTGTGGACACCATCAGGGAGGAGCACGGCATGATGGGGTAAGGCGACCAGGGACCATGGTACTGTGGAGTCGGTGGGAGTCAGTCCTCATCACGACAAACCCCTGAGTACCGCCAGTGGTTCCTTTGGTGAAGGGGGGTCTGAGGTTCAGAGAGCTATGGCATGGACAAGATCCTTTACTGAAGCAGAAGCAGGAGGCTTGGTCAGGCCGCGGCTTCCTTTGGTCATGTTCTAACTGAGTCCTTATGCTAAGAGGCTGAGTTGCTGCAGGGGAGTTTGGTGAGCAAGCTGCTGGCCCGGGTGGGCTGTACTCTGTAGGAGCAGAGAGGGAACAGAGGTCCTTTCAGGTCGGAGCTGCGTGTTTCCTGCTTACCTGATGAATGGCGGTCTAAGAGACAGACACCTGGGCTCCCTCTCACACAGGGGCCTTTGATAAGCCCTTCTGGGCAGCTCCGGGCGGGAGTGAGAAGGCCTGGGCTGGGGAACACAGGCCTTTGCTTTGATGAGATTCCAAGCTCCCTGGCATCCTGTGACATTTACCATTCCCCCTGGCAGCCCAGCATGTCTCCTGGGGCAGGGAAAAGAGGGCTGCTCTGGGGGTCCTCACTGTCTCCTCACTCTGCTCCACATCTGTCCATTTCTGGGGGTCACCAGGAGGCCTACCTCCTGCTTGTTGCCTCAAATGCCTCCCCTCAACGGTGGGAGGAGGGGGGTGAGGAAATCTTGCTAGCTTTGGCCTAGCTTTGCTGGGTGACAGTGCTACCTGTGGTCACGGCTGTACGTTGGTCACCTCTGGGTGCTTTGTCTAGACCTTCCTGCTGACATGTGAGAAATTCAGTAACATTCTCCTAGGACTTCGGAGTCAAGAAATCACAGGACAGATGTAATCCGACAAGCACGCCCAAGGCTTCTTGAAGGTGTTTGTGAGCAAAGTTGTCACTTGGAAGTGGAAGGGGTGCCTTGTCCTGGCCGGGGTCTTTTCAGCCTCACCTCGTCTGCATGACATTTGTGCAGGGGCTCCAGGCTGGACAGGGAGAAAGGCAGGTCGAAGACGAACGGATGCATTTGAATTGTGGTGCTGGTGAAGAATACGGAAAGTACCATAGACCGCCAAAAGGACAGACAGCGATGTCTTGGCAGAATTACAGCCGGAATGCTCTTTGGGAGCAAGCATGGTGAGACTTGGTTCCCTGTACTTTGGACATGTTGTCAGGAGAGACTGAACCCTGGGAAAGGACACCGTGCTTGGTAAAACTGAGGAGTCATGGGCTGAGCCCCGGTGGCGTAGTGGTTGTGCGCGGGACTGCGGCCCACTGGGATGGAGGTTCAATTCCGGCTCCCAGGAGCAAAGACTGGGCCTCCTACTCCCACTACCTGAGGGCAGCGATGCCTAAAAAAAACCAAAAAACTGAGGAGTCATGAAAAAGAGGAAGGCTCTCCACAAGATGATTGACACAGGGGCTGCGACTACGGGCTCAAACACAAGCGTGAGGACGGCGTGGGACCCGGCAGTATTTTGTTCTTTTGTGCCGGGGGTCGCCATAGTGACGATCAGCCTCATCTAACAGAGTTGGGATGGGATGGAATGAACCCTTCTGTAGGCCCCTAGCACCCACCCTACACTCAGTACCTGCTTGGACCCTTCCTCACTAGCCAACCAGGGGGGCACAGCGTTCCAGTGCCTCAGCTGCATGCAGACCAGAGCCTGCTGGGAAGTGTGCCGTTCAATAACGTGGGCACTTCGTCCGTGAGTTAGTTGCCATCCTTCCAGGTAACAGCATCGGCCCTGCTTCCTTCCCAGCCCTTCTCCCTTCTTCATCTGGACCTCTCTAGTGCCGCTTCTAACTTTCTGAGCAGACTCTGTCCCAGGGTCCTGTAGTGCATTGCTCTGCGGAGGATGTTTCTCCTTCCTGTGATTATTCCTCTTACAGGCCTGTCTCTTGTGTGGCCAAACATTGATTCCCAGGGGGTGGGGCTGGTTACAGGCATGAGGGGTGTCTAAGGGCCACAACCTCGGGGTTCGGCCCAGTCTCTATTAGACCAGTTGACCTGATCTTCTTTAGGACCTTGAGTTTTGTTCTCTCTCTCTGGTTCCCTCCCTCTCTGTCCAGAATTTTGATGTGAACTTCATCAGAGCAGTTGGTCATCATAGTTGGGCACCATCTCGTTCTTCCGATCTCCAAGTGGTGGAGGTTATGGCTTGCACAATCCATCAGTCCTTTGGATGCATTGTTACCTTGCATCTTCGAGTCTTCACTTTTTTCTTGGTACCGAGCAGGGAGAGACCAAGAGTTGCCTCGTAGGCGGCCACTCACAAGCTGCTCACCAAAATAGAATGTTGACCATGATGTTTGGGGACGGTACCCATTGACCTAGATGGCCTCTGAGACTGTGGCCTTAAGTACCCAAGCCCTGTCTGACACTGATGTTGCCACCGCAGCTGTCTGGTTACTGTAGGCCCCTTCAGGAAATCATATTTCTAATGGTTCAGATCCCAAACCGGTATTTGGATAAACAAGGGAAATAGAACTCACAATAGATTTTAGAAATAGAAATAAAAGCCTGTTGCTGCTTACTGCTGTGAGCTGTCCTCAAGCCAGCCCCTAACTGATGGGGACCCCCCTCAGAGTGGACTCAGTGCTGCCCAGGCTTGTGCCACCCCCAGGCATGGCTGCTGACTGGACATGTGTCTTGTGTCATGCTTCCTAGCCTAGGAGGCTCATCTTGCAACATAAGACTGGACGAGATGATGCTGTGATCCATGCAGGTTCCCTAGGTTGATTTTAAAATCTCTCTCTCTCTCTCTCTGGTTTATTCAAACCTATTGACCACGTCTGTGAGATCAGCGGGTGGCCGCAGACATTTGAGGCTTGTGTTAGCCTTGTTCGGTCCAACCCAAAAAGCAGTATGTACTGGGCCCATCATGTTCCAGGCAGAGAGGCCAGTTCAGAAGGTCATGGCAACTTTTTTTGAATTCCCAACGGAAAATCTTGATGGATTTTCTCCAAGGACACAAAGCAGCCATGGGGGCTTATTCTGAAAACTGCCCTGGTTTGTGACCAGGACTGACTGCTGCAGGGAGGAATTGCTTTCCCTTCCAACGATGAGCCCCCTCCTTCTTCAATAGCAAGTGCTGTCTGATGAGGAGGCCTCCTTTAGGAAGCCTTACCATGTCCACCCTGCAGACCTGATCTTGCCCTTTCCAACTTCTTTCTGTGCCTCAGACGCAAAGGACATTTCCTTTTTGAATCCCCCGTGGCTGCCGAAACAGCCATTTTGACACAGTGCAATTGACGCGCACAGGCTTCTTTGGGGAGGAGGGTTAACCCAAACCAAACCAAATCAGTGCTGTCTGAGCCCATTCTGACTCAGGGGCACCCGACCCACCAGAGCACAACTGCTCCCCAGGGCTTCTGAGCCTTCAGATTTTTACAGGAGTAGACGACTTCCTCTTCCTCTCAGAACAGCTGATCTGTTCAAACTGCCAGGCTCGCAGACCGCCACCCATGCTTCCCGCTGTGTGTCACCAGGTCATCTTGGGGGAAGGGTAGACAGGTGGACACACTGCCTTCTTCTGAAGGAGCTAGATGGAGGCTGTGTCGAGGAATAATAGCTTCCCATCTTGATGGCTTTGTCTAATAAAGGTTTTAATGCTTTTGTGCAATACTTTTTGACTTACCCTCGTGGATGACCAGGCCTTTTTATCCTACGTCATCTTAGCCTAGAAGCTCAACAGAAACCCGCTCATCATCATATCATCATGCAAGTCTCCCCCGACAGGCAGTTGGTGACTTGGCATGAACTGCATTGGCTGGGAATCGAGCCTGCGTCTCCCAGGTGGAGGTCAAGAGTTCTACTGAGCCACCCTTGCTCCCAAAGGCTTTCAGGTGCTCACACGGAGCCCTCAGCTACCCAGTGTGCCCCAGCTGTGCCTCGATGGTCCACATAGCCTTTTACCGGACTCTCCACCCTGATGCCTTCACCCTTCCATGGCATTCTCATGAGAATTAGGGATTGGCACCAGGGAGGGAGAGGCTGGGACAGATTCCTCCTGCTTCTCCTTTGACAAAAGGATACCCCAGGCCCCACCCTCAGAGACGTTCGTAGGGCAGTGCCTGTGACCTGCAGGTCCCACGTTAGCTCACAAAGCCCTCTTGAGGCTGTCAGTACTGAGTCAAGTAAAGCAGTGTGTGTGTGTGTGTGTGTGTGTGTGTGTGTAGATTCTAATTATGTGACTCTTCAGCCATTAATAATCCTTGGGAGCACAGTTCTACTCTGACCCACTTGGAGTCGCCGGGACACAATCCAGACAACACAGCTGGCTGGTCTATACCTGAGCTCTCCCCTCCCCCCCACTTCCGGAACCTTGGTCAGCCACAGGGCTAGGGCTATGCTGGTATTTGTGGGTGGCCCGGCCATGGCTCCGTCTTCCCCTGGGTCCCCTGGACACCTAGCTTGAGCATATGTGGGGTTGGCTTTTTGCTCATGACCATACAACTCCTCCTCCTTCATCTCCATCTTTTTGTCATTGATGGGCTCACGGCGGCACATGGACAACACAAACTGAACCAAAGCACCACAGAACCTCGCCTTTCCCAGAGCTGTGGGCTGTGCCGAGCGCCAAGGATACAGTGTCTTACCTGCTCGAGCTGAGAAGCCCCCCAACCTTGCCTGAGGGTGGCACTGATGACGTCCACTTCTGGGACTCAGAGAAGTCAAGCAACCTACCAGGTGCCAAACAGCTTATAATTGGCGGAGCCAGGACTCCACACTTGGGCTCTTAACCCTCCCTAAGGTGCCATGGCTTTTCGGGACTGGACCCCCTCCTCTAGCTGCCAGAGTCTCACTGAGAGCCACCTGGAGTCGCCTCAGAAAGCAATGAGTTTGGGCAGGTTAGCAGAAGGCAATAGACACAGGTTGGTGGTATGCCGTGGGGGTGGGGTCTAGACCAGCCAGTTGCATGGCCTGGGTTCTCCCTCTTCCCCCACCCCCAACCCCCGGAGTGTGTCAGGGTCTCACTGTGCTCCAGAGGGATTCATATGGCTGAGATTTCAAGGAGTAAATGGTCCGACATCCCTGGGTCAACTCGAACGGGCAACCTTTTGTTTCTCAGCTTGGCTCTTTGGCCAGGAGCACTATCTGGGGACCCCAGAGTCACATCCACCCAGGTTCAAATCTCATTTCTACCCAGACCACTCACTTAACCTCCCTGCCCTTCAGAGGGGGCTCTCACAGACTTGTGAGGCTAGCATGAGTTCCCCAACTGCTAATTCCCCCCATCAAGTGACTTCCGCCTCAGGGACTCTGCAGCGAGGAGGCTGCCCACCACCGCCTCCTTGTGCTGAGTGTTTGAGAGGAAGGAAGTCCCAACTCAAGCCCGGAGACCCAGTGGGACAAAGCCGACCTGGCCCAGTGGGTTTCAGAGGCTGCAGGAGAGCAGAAGTCCCCCTAGCCCCCAGCCCAAACCAAACTCACTGCCACTGAGTAGGGACCTCGCAGGACAGGGTAGATGTGCCCCTGTGCATTTCTGAGATTGTAATTCTTCACAGGAGTGGAAAGTTTTCCTCCCAAAGAGAGGCTGGTGGTTTCGAACTGTGGCTTGATTGCAGGCCAACTGGTAACCACTAGGCCACCAGGGACTAGAGCAGAGAGGCTCACTTTCTCCTCCAAACTGGCTGGGGAGTCCAGCCCCGCTGGTACGTCGCTCACGATTCTGCTGGGGCTCCGGGAAGGAAGGAGCGGGGCGTGTGGGGTTGAGAGTCCTGTGTGTAGCCTGGACCCCATGCGGCATGGGCTCAGAGCGGGGGACACAGTGGTGCCTGCACCGTCCCCATGTGACACATGATGGCCAGAGGCATGGTGGTGGAGTTGGTTATGGGAGGGGGCTCCTGGCTGGGGCTGATGGAAGGCCCAGGACTGGAAAAAGGTTCAGAAGGATCATGGCTTTCCATCCCAATCACCCTTAACTGTGCGCCCGCATCACCCCGGAGGATGGCTGAAAATGCAGATTCCTGGGGCCCACTGTCTGACATGTTCTGATTCTGCAGTCTGGGGCAAAGCCCAAGAAACCACGTGTTAACAAATGCCCCCTCCCTTGGGATTCTGATGGAGATGGCCACAACCATCTTTTGCGAGACAGTGTCCTGAGGGATACTTCAACTCATGGGCTTCAGTGACCGAACACCTTGTGATTTAAGACTGCCACAAAGAGTTCCTGTTCTCCTCTTGGGGCACCTCCTGGGAGAGCAGGGTACCCTCTCTCCCTACATGAAATTGTGCCCTCCCTTGCCCCCAACACCATCCCTTAAAGTCGTGCTGCCCCTCCCCTCTCCCATCCAAACCCAGAGCACTCTGGTGTTAGTAACGTCTGACCTTTGTTTAGAGTTTGTGTCATTTAAGGCAGCGAGGCTCGGCTATGGAACACAAGGCTGAGGGAGAGACCAGGGGCTGCCTCCAGCCACCTGGGAACCCAAAGCAAAGCCTGGGCTTGAAGGTGTGGCTCCTGGGGCCCCAGTCTCCCCAAGCCCAGCTCTTCCTCCTTCTCCTCAGTCCTGGAGGCTCCAGTTCAACACAGACTGTCCCAGCTCGAGCTCAGAAGACCAGAGCCCAAGATGTGCTTATTCTGTTCCAGCATAGGCCAGAGAACACGGTGGGGGAACTCACCCGTTGGGATCAGGCAGGCCAGGCAGGCCAGGAGTCGGATGGGTCCTTTCATGCTGCAGGGCATCCGGGGATCTCAGAACACTCCACTTCTGGCCACACAAGCTGTGAGAGAGTCTCCTCAGCGTGGGTGTTGGGGAGGAAAGATGGGAGGGGGTGGGCAGTGTGCCCAGGTCTGCAGGCCCCACAGGGCTCAGAGGAGCTGGAGACTCTGGGGAGAGGCAACCAGGCAGCTGGAGGTCTGATGAGATAAGACCCGTGGGGCTTAGTCATATGGAAAAACCAAGAGAGGAAGCCCTCAGATGATTTTCCAGGAGAGCAAACGGGGAAGTGAGAGGGAGGCTGCAGAATCCTGTCCTGTGGCCCCTGGAGAGAAGTGCTGTTCACCTATGCAGATGCTCCCTCAGTCTTCCTTGTCTCCTCTCTCCCTCCCTGCTTGTCACCCTTCTTCCCTTCCTTGGTTGGAACGCGATTGGACCACCTTCCTCTTACTCCACCTCCTTCTTCATCCCCGTGTGGCGAAGCACTTTGGCCAGGTGGGGAAAGAGCCTGAGAACAAGAGTTAGGCCAACCTAACAGTTCATTGAAGTAAGGCCGGGGAAAGGTCTCAGCTTCTCCCAGGGATTCGCCCTCACCTGAACTGCCTTCAGATCCTCTGGCAGGGTTTGTTGCTGGGAAATGCAGCATAAGGGGCTGCCCCCCCCCCCAATCAATGCTGTCTAGCAAATGCAGACTCGGGGGGGGTCCCCATTGGCTTCAGAATACAATTGCTAGGACCTGTCAGAGAGAATGACCACGTCCTTCTCCCATGGCAGGTCTGGGTGGTTGGTGGCCAAGCGCTCACCCATTTGCACCACCCTTGGGGCTCAGAAGCACATGGGGGGTGCCTTCTAAGGGGGGGTCCTCTTGATGTCACTGTTTTGCCATCATGTGCGGCAGAGGGTCAGTGGACGAGAGGAAGACCCTTAGTGAGATTGAATAACTCAGCGGCGTCCACGGTGATTGTGAGGAAGGTGCGGGGCCCAGCAGGATGTCCGTCTGCTGTACAGGGGCTGGCTCGGAGCTGGACCAAGCCAACACCACCCAACTGAAGCACAGTGCCCTGGGCTGTGCCGAGTTGGAAGTGGCGGGTCCCTGTCTCTTAAACGTGGTCAACGATGGCAATGTTTGAGGACCAGGAAGCGTGAACCATAAATAGTAAAATTACTAAGTGGCGTATCGTTTGAAACGAGCAAGTTAAAATGTTCGGGACATCAAAATGCCAGAGGGAAATTACCTGTGAAGAGGACAGACTGCCAGGGACCAGTCATTGCCATGGAGTCGCGGGAGGGGTGTGTGCGGTGGGAGATCTCCCCGGCGCTTACATTAGTTGAGGCACAAGCTGACCCGCTGTCTCTTTTTGCATCAGATGAGCCTCTGCTCTACCTGGCATGCCTCCTGCTCCCCCGAAGTCCCAGAAACAGGGATTCGAAGCCAGCAGAGGGTGACCTTTCTCTCACGTGCCCACCCCCGAGGGAAGGTGTGTGCTTTGGCAGGCAGCCCTGCTCCCCCAGGACTGGCAGGGATGCCAGTTCCCTCACAGCGTTGCCTGAGACCTCGGGACCTCTCCCCTCAAGCCCACCAGGGCAAAATTTCTTCTCACTAACTTTGGACATGCTCTCAGCGGAGATCAGTCCCTGGCGAAGGACATCGTGCTTGGTAAGGTACGGGGGGGACATGAAAGAGGGCGATTCTCCACGAGATGGACAGCCGTGACTGCCACCGTGGGACCCAACCGGGGCACCGTGCTGAAGATGGCACGGGACGTGGTGGTATTTCACTCTCGTGTACAAGGGTCTCTGTGGATTGGACTTGATGACGAGGCGCCTAACTATCGTGACCATGGCGGCAAAGAAGGGAGCAGCTTGTGATGGGCAGCATCCACAGGTGGCTGGTCTGCCTTCCAAAGACTTAACGTTAGAGCACGACCTGTTTCACCAATGCTGGGCTGTCAGTGAAGGGGGAGGCGAAGGTCTCTGCTCCCAGGAAGAGCTCCGGTCTCAGAAACCCACCGGGGAGGTGCTGGTCTGCCTTTCAGGGTCACGGTGAGTCCGAATGGACTTGATGGGAGTGACTGTAGATTCCTAGTGATCATTAGGAGAGGCCACTGATTTCGGAAATGCTAAACTATGAAAACTGGGCCTTTTAGCATCGATCTTTGGCCAAGATGCAAAGGCCACTCCATGGAGAAAGGACAGTGATTTCAGCAAATGGCATATTGGAGTGATCAGATGTCTGTGCTCAACCACATGGCTTTGACCCGCATGTCACACCTCATTCAAAATAGAAAAATGAATTCAAAGCGTTTCAAAACTCTAGATGCAAACAGGAAACATCGGAAACATCGGAGGCATAGAAAAAAATATCTCTGTGACGCTGGGTTAAAGCCACGAAGCCAACCCCTGTCATTGAGTCGATTCTGACTCTGCACATCCGGATGGACAGAGCAGAACCCCCCTGTGCATTTCTGAGGCTGTCCATTTTTATGGGAGCTGACATCTCACCCTTCTGGCCAAGTGACTTGGGGGGGGGGGCGCGGAAACGGGGACCCAGGGTGGGTCACACGGCTGACCTTGTGGTTAGCAGCCCAACTTGTAACCCGTTTGTTACAAGAGATCACTGGCTCAGTTAGGACCTCTGCGGGGTGCAGCAGGCTGGACCTCTTCACTGGAGCAGCATCTCATCTTGCTCCCTCTGAGAGGCTGGTGGTTTTGAACTGCCGTGCGTGAGGTAGCACTCCCACACTTTCCCGGCAGGACCACTAGGGTTCCTTAAGATTTTCTTGCATGCAATTTTGTTTATTTTACTAAAAGATCTTTTTACTGGGGCTTCTAACAGCTTTCATAACAATCCGTGCATCAATTGTACCAAGCCTATTTGTATGTATGTTGCCATCATTATGTTCTAGGCATGTACTTTCTATTGAGCCCTTGATATCAGCACCTCTTTCCCTCCCTCCATCCCCTCCGCACGACCCCTTGGTAAATTATAAATTATTATTATTTTCATATCTTCCACTGACCACTGTCTCCCTTCCCCTGCGGTTTTTGTTGCTCATCCCTCTGGGAGGTGGAGTGGGGGTGGTTATGTGTCGATCATGGTGATCAGGTCTCCCTTTCTCCCCACCTTTCCCCTACTTTTCGGGTATCTCTCTACTCCCATTCCTATTTCTGAATCCCGTGTGTCATGAGCTCTTATCTTTTATCTGTACCTGTGTGCACAAGCTCCGGTCTAGCCCACAGCGAAAGGCAGGCCTAGGGTCATGACACCGAGTGATGAGGAAGCTTCAAGGAACCAGAGAAGTAGTGTGTGTTTCATAGGTGCTATACTGTGCTTCGGTTGACTCATCCCTTTCTTGCGACCTTTCTGTGAGGGGATGTTCCATTGCCTAGAGGGGGGTTGGGGTCTCTGTTCCAACCCCCCTCATTCTCAATAATATGGTTTTTGTTTGTTTGTTTGTTTTGGATGTTCTGTTGCCTGCTACCTGCTCCTGTCAGTTGATACCTCGCGATCACACAGGCTGGTGTGCTTCTTTCATGTGGCCTTGCTGCTTCTCTGCTAGATGGTTGCTTATTTAACTTCAAGCCTTTAAGACCCCAGACACGATATCTTTTGATACCCAGGCACCACCTGCTTTCTTCCCCACATTTGCCTATGCACTCATTTTGTCTTCAGCGATCGTGCTGGGAGCATCCCAGAATGCCAGTTTGTTGGAAGAAAGTGTTTTTGGAAATGCATTTTTAATTCCACTTAAAAATGCCCACCAACTGGTGTGTGAAGACAAGTATACTATCTATTGTTTGCTTACTTTAGAGTCCCTTCATCACCAGCCATTTCATTTCTTTTTTTTTTTCCAGGAAAAGCCTAAGCCTTAGTGCCATCTATTCTCGAGTATAAGCTGAGTCTTTCGCAAATTTTAATGCAGTTTTTGGGGCTATAATTAGGTGCCTTGGCAGATATTCTATCTTGAGTAGCTCAAGCTTTTACTCAAGTATAGATGATTATTTGTAAAGCAAAAGAAATGAGCTTCTACCTATTATATGTGGTGTACATTTTTTTGTTTCTGTCATTTGCCTTTGGCTTTGTTAGTTGATTTCAAACCAAAGCTTTACAGTTTTAAACAGAGAAATTTAAGTGGAAACCTTCACAATGCCTGCAGTGGATTGTAGTCCAGATCCTGGATCCTTAGCCCCTAGGGGGTACTAACTGTTACTTAAAATGGCTAGCCTGGCCGCAGACAATATTCCACAAAGGGTCAATGCTCTGAGAACGGTTTTGTATGGTGGGTTTGTAGTCCTATGTGAAACGGGGGATGCCTTTTGGAGAAGGGGAGTCCCTCCCACCCCAGTGTTTTCTGAATGACAATACCCGGTCTGTTTCTGAAGAGAAAATAAGTCCGGTGTACACATATTAGGCAACAGTGATCATAAGGGCCAAGCCAGCCCCGGAGAGCAGCTCACTAAATCAAGAGGGCAGGCCGCCTGCCAAGACCTGGTTCTGACTTGACTTGATTCAGAGCCCTGTGACTCTGCTGCAGGAAAAGTATAGACTTGATTGACCAGGTCGTGAGGAGGTATCTTCTGTTGCCTTTTATTTACCATCAGGAGGGCAGGAGATCCTCCGATGTGATTAGAAGCGAACAAACAAGAGCATCCTGTACAGTCATTGTGATTGCATGGGGAGCCGGGGTGGGTGGGGTGGAGGTGAGGGGAGGCAGCCAGACGGCCTGGGAAAAGCTTTGAGGCACCAGGCATGCCTGGGCCCTGCTGTGTGTAGTTCCCGTCTTCTCCTTTCTCTGGGCCCTGGGTGGGAGTGGTGGTCACTGGGAAGGAGGAAGTACTCCAAGACGCACCCAGCATTTGTGAAGTCTCCCTGGGACTTCAGAGTGTGAGCGATGTTGAGAGACCTCCAGACAGTCAGTCACCTTTCCCTCCTCTGTGAAACGATGGCACCCTTCAGTGCTTCCTCCCTGCAGTGGCTCCTACAGGTCTCTCCAGGGAAGAACCTAGAAGCAAGGTGCTCCTGAACGGTGCTCCAACCCCTTAGCTCCGGGGCCCTCTTGCATCTGGAAAGGGTCCTCTGTCACACCAGCGCTCACTAGAGGGGGGTTATAAGGATGGAGAGCCTGGACAGGAGGGTGGGAGGCAGGAAGTGGGGTGGGCACTGGAAGAGGAGGTACTGGAGACAAAAGACATCCACACTGCTCTTTAATCCTTCTATTGCGAGACCTTTGGGCTGAGGGTGGAGAGTGGGGATGGGCGGTGAGAACGCCCAGCTCTCCTGTGGTGGGCACTGCCCTCAGGAGAAGAACTGGGACGGAGGGGTACGAATGCCCAACTTCTTCCTTGATGGCTGCCATCGCTTCCCGAATACACGCTGGTGGGCTTCCTTCCACTGTGCTGCTTCGGCTGCCAACAGGGCCCTCGGGAAGTAGAAACGGGGAGTCCTTCTGAAAGCCACGTTCCCACTTAACGTTGGCAGGTAGGGGTGGGGTGGGGTGGGAGAATGGGAGCGGGGAAGAGAGGGACCAGGCGGTTAGAGGATGTGGGAAAGGAGCTGAAGGCGGAGGAATCACGCGGGACAGAATGGCCGCAGGGTGCATGTAGGCCACATGTCACAAATGCCTGGCTGGGCTGAGCTACCTTATCCCCGGCATCCCCTCCTGCACAGGGGAAAGGTTCTTCTCCCGTTCTCCTCTTTAAGAACTCTTGAACTTTTCATCACTAGCACCCGAGGGTGAGGCTTCGGCCTTGACACACTCCCTCTGAAAGACAAGCAGACAACAATCCCACCTTATCAGATTTCCTCCATTTAATTTCTAAGCATGCATCCACAGGGTCCGCCCCCAAGAGCCGCTCCTCCATTCCGTGCACCGACGTGCGCGGCACCTTCTCTGAAGATGCGTGGCCTCCGCACGCAGCCGCACAGCCTCAAGAACCGCCCTCCCTCCCCCCCCCCGCCAACTCACCTTTCTCCTGGCAGAAAGGCTGTGCTCAAGAAGATGGTCCCCAGAGCAGTCTGGCGAGGGCCTGCGCCTTCATTTATCAAGAAAGAGGACCCCTGGCCACGCAGGCGCAGGAGTGACTGCCCAGTGAAACGTCACATCGGCCTGGCTGTGCACCTGGCGTCTTTTCTCCTCTGTCCTCCTGGCGCTGCATGAAGACATTTGGGGAAACAGAGAATAGTGAAGAGGTTGAAGGAAATCGTCCGTCAACGTTCTCCCAGTGGGCGCCCCTTTGGCATGTTCCTTTTCAGTGCCTTCTTTCTCCTTTTGTCTCCTTTACATGTTATTGTTCAGTGCCTTCCAGTCGGTTCTGATCCAGCACCACCCTGTGCCCCACAGAGCGCAGCACTGTCTAGTCCGGAGCCTGGACGACAAGTGCCCCTGGCTGGAGCCCCTATGTCAACCATTCCCCTTGAAGGTCTGCCTCTCCTCCGTGTCTCCACTTTACCAACTCTTCATACAGGGGAGATCAAATAATGGATGCTACTCTTCTCTATAGTGCTTTGCACATTGACCCCATAAGCATTGCGTTTATGCCCATGGGGGTGGGATAAATTGACAAAGGACAGTGATAATGGTTCCAGAACATGAAGAATCTGTCAAAGCCACGGAATGGTATCCATCGAATTGAAGGGAAAAAATGATGGAATGCATGCATGTTTTGTTGTGGATGTTCTCACTACAAAGAGAAAAACATAATCCTAAATCAAGAGGATTTTCCTATGACATGAAAACACTTTGTCAAACGTCATCCTCCCCCAGCAATTCTAGTCACTAGTAATTTACATATCACATAATTGAATAGTCAATCATTCAATTATATCGGAGAATTGTACAATCACCCCCACATCAATTTTATAACATCATCCCTCCCCACCCCCCCCCACCCCTGTGGTCAAATAGCCTTTAAGATGCTTCATGCAATTGCAATCCGTTCTAATACTCCCTCCCTCCTCCCATCTTCATTAGATGTGCCCCAAATCCCCTTTCCCCCCTTATCTCCCTTGCCCCTACCCATGTAGTCACCATATTCCCTTGTATCCATTTTTATCACTATGCATCCACTCCTGTGCTTTCCAGCTAGGAGACCCAACAGAAAGCAAAATTGTGCTAAGGTGGTAATCGTAAAAACATAAGGTGGTAAGGGCGGAAACACGGGTATTGACAAAAACACTAATAGTGCTTAAGAAGGAAGAGACTCCAACCATAATAAAAAAGTCAGGGAAGAAATTTCTCTCATGGAACCAATAAGAGATACTTGGACCCAGAACAAATTGAGGTCGACTCTGTAGGGTGGTCAACTGGCCAACTGAGGAGTTCTAAGAAGCATCATCAAGATTAGAGTGGTCTCTGCCCCGATATAAGGCTGCTGGAGACTCTTGTCTGTGGCTAGAGTGGATCTGCCTGTGGCTCAGCCTGACCAGACACAGATAGGCAGATGGGTTTGGGACTCCCTCCACTCCCCCATAGCCCTCCATAAATTGGGTGTCCATAATTTTTGCTCTGATGCCTTTCTCCTCACAATGCTCAGTGTTTGTAATTGTCATCTCTGAACCACACAAGCTGGAGTGCTCTGTCTGTGGGCACTTCGTTGACTCCTCCCTTTTATGGCTGCTTGTTTGATTACAAGCCTTCAAAGCCCCAGACCCTCTTCTGATTCACAGCCCTCTGGTTTCTCCACTGCACTTTGCTGTAGGCCTTATCTTCCGTGATCACTTCATGCAGGTGGGTGTGTGGCAGAGCCAGGAGGTAAGGAGCAACTGATCTTAAATTGGAGTTAGGAGTTAGTGCAAGTCAGAATCCATTCCTGGATCTATGCCTTTTCCCCCCTGTAACTTGGAAGCCAATATATATGTCGTATCCGCCCATAATTCAACCATGTGAAACACAATTGTGCAGTTTCTTCCATGATCAAACATGTTTTCCAAAGCATACTTTTCCTTCCTGGACTTCTTGACATCATCTCCCTGTTATCTCTCCCACCTCTCTGTATTCCCTTTCCCCCAAAATCCCTGTTATAGCTTCTTTCTCTGTAAGCTCAACATCTATGGGTTTTATTTATCGAACAATAAGGCAAGAAATAACACAGCTTTGAGAGGGTGAGGTCCAATGGTGACCTCTGAGGTACATCCTAATATAAATGAGCATAAGCAGAATATAGCAGAATATCCATCACAGGATTGCCGGGATTATGCATCTTGTAATACAGCATACAAGGTGTTGCGGTACCAAGACCTTGTTTGTTTACCAACCAACAACACCACTGTCTTCCTCAACCTCAGACACCACGTGTTTTCTGGCTTAAGTCCTTCAGATTACAAGTGTGTGGGGGTAGGTTCCAGTTCACCCAGTGGAGTTTCCATTTGGGGTCTCACTGATGCAGTCTCGGGAGCATGACATGCACCCTGAAGATCCCAGTGTTTGAGGCATCAGCCTGGGTTCCTGGGATACCCCCAGACACCCTAAATCCATTCCGCCCTTTTGTTGTTTGCTACTAAAGACTCTCCCCACCCAAGGGCACCCTCAGACTTTCCTCCCCCGATCTGGGGGTCGGCCCTTCCTTCCTATAATATAGTTTTATACAGCTTATGTATTTATTAAAACCATCTATTGTTTCACAAAATCTACCCAGGTTTTAGTGGTTTAAACCCAGTATTTATGATTTTTTGTGATTCTGTGTGTTGACTGGGCTCTGCAGAGCACTATAGGGTGTTGTCCCGGATCACTCGCAGGCACATTTGACTGAGAGCTGTAGTCAACCTGGAATATCTCCAGTGACTTTACTTACCTGTGTGGCAACTCAGCTGGACTAAGCAGCTTAAAGAAATTCCTGGGTGGTACAAGCAGCCATGCACTGGACAACCAGCCCCCAAAATCAAGTCTATATTTAGTGGTGCCTCAGAAGACTGAGATGGTGATTTTTTTCCAAATGGTCCCATCTTTGTCAACCTTATAGAGATCTCCTACAGTGACACACATGGGGTCAGCCTGAGTTGGCACTGATTCAGCAGTAAGCAGACAGTAGTTACTTAGCACTTCCTCTCCCTTTCTGCCTCAGATAACCACCATGTTACTCCTCTTCTTGCTTTTTTTTGATCACTTACGCAAGTATCCTAAAAAAAAAAATCTTACTTAGTGTAGCCTATTTTTTGCTTAATATTTTGTTTTTGAGATTATTCTACAGTAATGTATTCATTCATTTTTTTCTCATTTTCAACCCTGTATTGCATTCTATTTTTCATAAGACGTGGGCTGGTCTCGGTGTTTTACTCCTCTGCCGTGCACATTTGTTGTAAACTATACTTTCACATAAATCTAGCTGGATGTATGATTTTTATCAACACGATACGTGAGCATACATCTCCTGTTACTAAAAATCATCAGCCCCTCTTCTCAACCCCCACCTCTCTCCTTTTCCTGTACTTAGAGTCAGCCACCTTGGAAGGATCATTCTGGTCTTTCTTTCCACATCTCCACATCACGTAAAAAGGGACTGGGTAGTGAAATGGATAAGCACGCAGTTTTGAATGCAAACGGTCGGTGGTTCAAATCCACCCAGTGATTCTGTAGGAGGAAAAAATCCTGGGAAGCTGCTTCCATAAAGATGACAGTCTCAGGGCTGAGCCCTGGTGGCGTAGTGGTTGTGTGTGGGACTGCGGCCCACAGGGTTGGCAGTTCAAATCTAGCAGCAGCTCTCCAGGAGTAAGGCTGGGCCTCCTACTGCCACCAGGGGGCAGTGATGCCCACAAAAAAAGATGACAGTCTTGAAAACCCTATGGGGGGGAATTCTCCTCTATCCTTTAGGCTTACTATACATTGAAATGGACTTTATGACACCCAATAACAAACCTCCTTGCCATCAGACTATATATATGTGATCTTGTTTTCCAATCCTTCCATGTTCTGGTTTTTCCCAGATTCATAATACTTGTATTGTACAGGCCTTTAACCTGTTCGTTCTAGTTTGACCTCCTTTGAGAATTGACACTTCCACTTCAGAGATGTCGGATTAGAATCCATACTTTAACAAGATCTCCAGGAGGTTGGGGATCTAGGGGTAAGAATCACTTGGGGCTCTTGTTGAACTGCAGACTGATTTAATCTGTCTCAGATGGAGAAGCAAATTCTCTGAAGGGGCTTGAAACAGAATGAAGTTTTGAAGCCCTGATCTTACTGCTCTCGAAATGCTCCCCATGGATGTTTACTTTCCCTTTCATGTCAAGCTTTTTGCATTTTCTATAATTAATATTTGCTTTTTATAGGCATGTTTCTTTAGATTGAGATTTTATTTAATTGGTTTAAAATATTTTATTGTGGCCTTGGTGAAAGTTTAAAATGAACACTAGGCTATTATTGTACAAGTTCTAGACATATTACAATGCTAGTGACATTGGTTACATATTTTGGGGGGCCCCCGGTTACATTTTTAATAATATGTGAGTATTATTTTTATTTCCATCTGGTTGTTCAGTTTCCATTAATTTAGCTTCCCTGTCCTCTCTTATCGTCTCACTTTTGGTCTAGAGTAAATGCTTGCCACTTGGTTTCATTTAATTATTTAGAGGAGCGCAGTGCTCCTAGGTGCTATTATTTAGGTTGAGTCAATCTGTCATTTGCTAAAAGGTAACGCATGGGAATGGCTTCAGTTCCAAGCTTAAAGGATATCCCAGGGCAATTGTCCCAATGATTCTTCTATCTATACCTCCAGGCCAGTAAGTCTGGTCTTTTTCAAGCATCTGCATTTTGTTCTGTGTTTTCCTCCCATTCTACCTGGGATCACGCACGTTGCCCCCGGTCAGAATGGTTCATAGGGGTAGATGGGTGCCATCTAGTTTTTCCAGTCACAAAGTAGCTGAACCTGCTGTTTGTGTTTACTATTAATCCTGTAGACTCGTTTCTTCTTTGAATCTTTGATTTTGCTCTGGATGAGCAGAAACTAATGGTTGTCGTTTGGATAGCTGCTCACAGACTTTTAAGATCCCATTTTCTACTTGCCAAGCTAGAATGTAGAATACTATTATTATTATTATTTATTATATTGTGTCAACTGACCACATTGCCCCATGAAACTCTGGTTCTAAGCCTTTGACCTCAACAAACCAATCTCATGAGGGTTGGGTTATGTCTAAGAACTGTCTGTATCTGTGCCCCCATGTGCTTTATTTCTTGTACAAATAGATGCAACACACACAGTCATATGCCCACAGACACACCTGCACATGCATTTACACATGGACTCTTATACATGTGAGGAGGCCTTCAAAGGTTTGTGGGAAATAGAATTCGAATGGGATTTTTTGAAGCCCCTATTTAGAGGCACTCATCGATCTAGGCAACCGCATCCAGGTTTTTCGTTGCTACCACTCTTGGAAGACCCTCAAAGAGATGAATGATGGATTGACCCAGTGACTGAAACAATGGTCTTAAATGTAACACCTGACATAGTACAGGACTAGACAGTGTATCAATCTACTTCTATCATACGTCTACTGTATGTGCGCGGTCACTTGATAGTATTCAACTTCAACAACAAATTATATCGCTGCAGAATTGTATATATTATAAAACTCCCAAACCAAACTCAATGCTCTTGAGTGTAGGAAGACTCATCTTTCTCCCTCGGAATGACTGGTGGTTTCAAACCGTCGACCTTGGGGTTGGCAGCCTAGCACATCGCATCCACATCATCACCGCTCCTTATTCTTGTGTATATACACTCAATTTTAAACGTGCTGTTGCTTGGTGCCGTCAAGCTGGTTCTAACTTTCAGTAATTCTCTCTACAGTAGAGTGAAGCACTGCCCCAGCCTATGCCATCGGTACAATTGTTAGAGGATGTTCTGTTGCGACTCATAAGGGTTTCAGCAGATCAGACAATTTTTACTGTGATTCATAGGTGTTCAGTGGCTAATCCCTAAAAAGTGGACAGCTTGTTCCTTCATCATAGTCTATGCTTGGTCTACAAACTCTGCTGAAACCTGTTCATCTTGAGTGACCCTGCTGATATTTGAAATACCAGTAAGATAGCTTCTGGCACCACAGTACAACACACTGACAGACAGGTAGTGGTGTTGTTGAAGTACTTGTCACTAATTGAAACCAAATCTATTTCTATTTCCTATGTGCGTATCCTAGCTCCATGTGTCCAACTTCATTCTTATTCTATCAATTTCATCTTGCAGATCATATCCTTGCAGGTATCTTTTGCCCTACTCCCCATGGGACTGCTTCCTTGCCTCACCTGGCTGACTCAGTTGTTATCTTGAAATCTCCTGTCATCATTACCTGGCTGTTTTCTTATGCCCAGACCCTATAACTTCCTTTTTAGTCGAACTAAACATTTGTTCTTGGTTCACATCTTGCAGCAACTATTGGAAGAAGAAAACTCACTGCCATTGAGAAGATGCTGACTCATAGTCACTTGACAGGACAGGGTGGGACTGCCCCTGTGAGACTGTCACTCTTTGCGGAAGTAGAAAGCCTTGTCTTTTTCCTGAGGAGCATCTGGTGGCTTTCAACTGCAGACCTTGTAGTTAGCAACCCAACTCATAGCCATTCTGTTGCCAGGAGAGCAGAGGCAAAATGATTTTGAGACCTTGCAGAACTAGAAGTATTTTAATTTTATTCACAAACTTAGTTGATAGCATAATTGGAACAAGAATTCTAAGTTGAAATAATTTCCCCCATAATTTTGAAGGCATTCCTCCATTGTCTACTGGCTGGTGCTTCTTCACCACCTCTTATCCCTCCCTGTCCTCCATATTCTGAAATTCATGCCTCAGTGTGACTCTATTATAATTTGCTACATTGGGCCTTTACTAGAGCCTTTTAATCTTGAAACTCATATACAATTATGGGATTTTTTTTTTTTGGATATTATTTCCTTCATGATTTTCTCTGTTTTCTTGCTCAGGAATTCCTATTATTCAGATATTGGATTTCCTGGGCTGGTCCTTTAGTTTGATGATCTTTTCTCTGTTGATTTCCTTCATGGTCTTTTTGCTTTACTTTCTGGATAATGAGTGGTGGATCTGTAGATGCTACATGCTTTCCTCCCTCACGACCCAGATGTGACTATTTGCTTGGAGTGGGTGCAAAGGCCTTGGTGTATCTGACTTATGAGACTATCATTAAACCAAATCTACTTTTCTTTTAAGAGAGAGAGAGAGAGAGAGAGAGAATTGCATGAAAGTGTCAGGGGTACACAAGCCCAGTGTGTGGGATTTTTCAAAAAGTCATCCAAGTATTACTTGGCCCCCTTAAGGAAATGTCCATGTTGTCTTCTTGGGGAATGGGTTTTATTTTCTACAATTTATCAAGCACAACTGGCAGAACCTCATGACACTTTGGCTATATATATATATATATATATATATATATATACACACACACACACACACACACACACACACACACACACACATTTTAAAAACCAGAATGTCAGCTATTTGAGGAGTTCCTGGGTGGTAAAAAAGCAAAACAAAGCAAACAGCTTAAGTGCTTGACTACTAGGTTGTCAATTCAAGCTCTCCCAGAAGTCCCACAGAAGACAGACCTGGAGGTTTGCTTCCCAAAGGTCACTGCTATGAAAATCCTGTGGAGTAGTTCTTCTCTGCACACAAGGTCTCTATGAGCCAGAATCAACTCAATGCCAACTAAGACCAACCAGATATATGAGTTGGGAGACAAGCCCATCACCAGAACCTAAGAGCTCTCTGGTTCTCTTCACCTCTGGGCCTGGTCCTAGGCTATTGTGTCTGTTCTGCCACTCGCCCTTGGCATGTGTGTGTGTGGGGAAATTCCTGCCTTGGTGCCTGGCTAGAGGCGCTCACAACTCAGGATTGTGAATGGTGGATCCGCAATTCATCACAGGTGGAGTTGGGGAGATTGGTGTATGTCCAGAGCCCTCTCCTGGGACTGGTGCCTGGATCTTTGGGAGAGAGAAGCCCTTTCTTCATAGGGAGTGCTGGGCTGGGACTCTGAGCTGCTGGTGGCCATCTTCCCTGACACAAAGAGACATCTCAGTCTCTGCAGAGAGAAGCCTAGAGTGCCAAGTGAGGAGGAGAAAGACAAATGGAGGGAAGATAAAACCCGAGAGTGTGAAGTGGTGAGATAGAGATCAGAAGGACCTGGCTGGGCTGAGAAGGTCCTGCCCTGCTTTCTGAGTCTGAGTTGTTGTTATTGTAAGGAGCTGTTGAAGTTCTGATTCAAAGCTATCTTATGGACCACAGTGAAACACCGCACAGTCCTGTACCATTCTCATAAGTGTTCTTATGGTCAAAAACACTGTTGTAGCCACTCTGCCAATCCACTTTGTCAAAGGCCTTCTCTGTTTTCTCTGTCCCCCGACCTTACCAAGCATGTTGTCCTTCTCCAGGGACTAGTGAGATGAAGTCTCACTATCCTTGACTCTAAGGGAGCATTTTGGCCAAACAAAAAGATTTGTTTGTTCTTTTGGCAGTCTGTGGTATTTTCAATATTCTTCGCCTGCACCATAATTCAAATGCATGAATAGTAGGAGAGAAATCAATGTCTCTCATGGTTTTCGCTACTTTCATGGGCTCAGCTAGTTCATTTCTTTTTGCTCAAAAATAAGTAGGAAGATGAGCCCCGTAGGCTGCAAGGCACTCCTAAGACACACTCCGAAGACACCGTGACTGCAAAATAGTCTTGGGCACCCCAGTGAGAACCTTTTTGTTTGGTCGTACATGCAGGAGCCAGATACAATAGCTGATCCGGGGGAAACCAATAACAAACACATGAGGGAGGAAAATCCAGAGCTTTGATAGAGCTGTGGTGTGTGTGTGTGTGTGTGTGTGTGTGTGTGTGTCCATGGGGTATAATGGGTTACAAATTGGGCTGCTAATCACAAGGGCACTAGCTTGAACCTATTCCCCAGGAGAAAGATGAGACCTTCTGTTCCCATAAAGGGATAGAGCCTCAGAAACCCAAACAGGTAGTTCTACTCTGTCCTACAGGATCTCTCTGAGTGAGAATCAACATGGCGGCAGTGAGTTTGCATTCACGATGTGTTTATGGCTGTGTAGACATTTCGAGTATGACTGAAATTCTGGCCCTGTCAAGTGATTAGTGTTTCTTCATACACATTTCGACCTTTGGCACCGTCTTCCATTCTCCTTCTTTGGGAATGTTATTGCTGCAGTCTTGGGGGTTACACAGACCTGAATCTGAATGCTATTTTTGTTATTCAGCAATGTGGCCCTGAACCAGTTGCTTAGCCTCTCAGATATGATATTGTTTATCTGAGTGGATTTGAAACAACCAGGCTTGGGTGTATCAGGAGAATGCTTCTGGCAATAATGCTGATCAAAATAAGTCCCTCACCCTTACCCCTACTCCCTTCATAATCACCCCTTTTACCCACAGCCTGAAATAAAATTAGCCAAGGAAAAGCTTTTCCTGTTAGAACAGGGATGGAGAATCTTTTTTTCTGCCAAAGGCTACTTAGAACATCCTCCTCGCGCCACACTGGTCAAACATTTAATGAACTTACTCCTCGTGTGGTGGCTGAAACTGCTTCTTTTTGGCAAGGCATGCGACGTCAGCTAGGAAGGATGGTTTTCTGGACTACGTAGGGCCCAAGGGCTGGATATGACCCCCCACTTCCCACCCCTCGCTATTTGACAGAGAAAGAAAAGAGTTCCCTCACCCTCTTACCATTTGGGGCCCAAGTAGATTAAAGGGCATGACTGACAGCAGGTCTTGCTGTGATTATTTTGAGTCAGAGCTGGAGTGGTTGATCAGAGTTGATGGTGGTGAGTGAGAATGTGTTGATCTCTGGGGTGGTGGAAGTCTGGAGAAAGGGGGACAGGGTCAAGGTGGTGGGGGAGGAAGGGACACAGATGACTTTAGGTGCTCTGACAGCCAACCAAACCTTTACTATGTTGTTGGCTGAGGCAGATGTCTTGACTGAGGGCCTGCCCATGTCTACATCTTGTTTCACTGGCTACTGTAAGTACCCAATCAAAAGGATGGTTTTGAGGTGTAGAAACGATCAGATTTCAAGATGTCTTCCATCAAGATGTGCACCATATGACAGTACAATGAGTCTGTGCTTACTTGACACCTATCTGGTTTGAAGAATATTCTAGAAGAGTGTGAGGCTGTCTGGGGCTTGGCATTCCACCCTGAGGACATGCTAGCATCTGGTCTATTGGCAATTCTGCCTGCTCCCTGCTTAGCAGTGTGGGAGCTGGGAGGCTGGCTGGAATTGCAAGGACTCACAAAAGGTGGGCAATTGATGAACTTAAGTGTATTGTTTCCCACGGCCCATCACCTGCCTGTTCAGTGAGGGTCATGATTGAAAACTTCTCTAGTTTCCAAGAGCAGCGAGCAGAGGCCTGGGTGAGCAGCAGCAGCAGGCACGGTGGTTAGAACAGAAGTGGGTTTAGGAGAATGAGTGGTTCCCTTCCTTTGAAGTCTTGGGATGAGAAGGTAGGGTTGGGCAAATCAGATCCAGGATCATTGTTAGGCTGACTTCATTCTTCAGTCTGAGCACAGTGGCCTTTGCTGCAGAAGAACCAGGGTAGAATTGAAAGATGGTTGGTGTTCATTTATTCATTCAACAAATAATTACCCATAAGCAAAAACAAAACAAAACAAAAAAAAAACAACAACAAAAAACAAAAAACAGCAAAATTGTAGAGAAAAGTAGCAAAAAGAATAGTGACTTCCCCCCCGCCCATCAAGTTTCTGAAGCCCTGACCCTGGTGGTGCAGTGGAGGAGAGTTGGGTTGCTAATAGCACAGCCAGCAATTCAAAACCACCAGCCTCTCTTCAGAAGGAAGACGAGGCTTCCTGCTCCTGTGAAGATGGAGTCTCAGAAATGCACAAGAGCAGTTCTTCTTTGTCCTATAGGGTCACAGTGCATTAAAAATTTGTTCACAGTTACAACTCATTCACATATTTGGGCACTTAAAGGGGCATACGATAGACACAGTCTCTTCCGCTGTCTTCCCTGTTTCCCTCTGCCTGGTCCAGGGTTTCCCAAGCTCAACACTGCTGTTTTTTTTTTTTTTGGGGGGGGGGGAGGAATCTTCAGGGTGAGGGCGTGTCCTGTGCATGGGTAAGATTTTGAGCAGCACCTCTGGCTGCTTTCTAGGGTGCCAGATGCACCTTCTCTGCGCCGTGACATGCAGACGCAACTGCTTCGATGTCATATACTGCTGAGTTCATTTTGACGCATAGCAACCCCACGTGACAGTGGAGTCACACAGGCTCTTGGTTGTGATCTTTATGGAGGCAGATGGCCACGTCCTTCCCCCGGGATCTCTAGACATTGCCAGATGCCCCGTAGGGACCCTCAGACCCACCACTCCATGCTGAGTTTAGCTATAAGCTTCACCTGTACTCCAGGCCCACCTGCACGGTTTGCCCCGGCGGCCTCCCATCATCTGCTTTCTCCAATCTCGTCGTGTCGGAGGAGTGCCCCTGACTGTCTCATCTGTGCCCCTTTGAACGAGGGGAGGAGTCAGCAGAGAAGGTTGTTAGTGCTGGTTGTCACTGGGTCAGTGCTGCTCATGGGGACACCAAATGTGCAGGCTGGGACTGGTAGGATGCAGGCAGCCAGGCCTTTCCAGCCCCTCTGAGTGGGTTCAAGCGCCAATCTTTTGGCAAGAAGTCAAGTGATGATTAGTCATTTGTGCCACCTGGGGAATCCTGAGCTTGCCTTTTGCCGGTCTCCTGCACAATCATCATGGCTGCTGTTGGCGTTCCTCTGCTCTTGCCTGTTCGCGAGGAGACGGAGCTAATGGTCCTGGAGGTGCGTGTTTCATTCGGGCCCTGAAGCAAATGTAGTCCTTTTTCTTGGACAGCTGCTTCCATCTTCCAGGGAGACTCCAGTTTAGGGCATGGAGGGGCAGATCAAGTAGGTTTTGAGATACACATTCCTTGGGGGCTGAAGCAGGTTCTGGCTGCCATACGTGGCGTTTCTGGGGGCGTTCTGATGGAAGAAAGAATACTATGTGGAAAGTTGTTTGAGTATCATGAAGGTTTTCCTAATATTTGATCATGAGGTTTTCTGTGTATTAACTGTGTCTCTCAGTTAGTTTGCCAGAGCTTTCAGTGGCCTCTACAGTGCCAGATAGCTCAATGCTGGGGCCCCAGGAGGGCAGGGCAGTGCGTGCTGTTTAAGTTTCCGTTCTGAAATCACAGCGGACGCTGCTTATGTGAGATTTCCTGCCATGGGAGATCTCCCTGCCAGCCGCTGGGGATACGTCATTTGCAAGCACAGAAACCTCCCCCCGTAGCTTGAGAATAAAGCAAGGTGACCAGATGTCCCGCTTTTTAACAACTTAACAATGTCCTGTGGCATTTTAAAATTAAAATAAATATGTGACAGTACTATGTTTGTGTTCTATGAAAATTTCTGTTGCTCTATATAGACCAAATTTTTAATCAAGGCCCCCCCCGCCCCCCTGCTCCCAGTCAATGGTGTCCTGTTTAAAATCTGGTCACTTTAGTATAGAGGTTTAGTTTTTTTCGCTTAACAACAACAACAACAACAATCAATGCAAGTAGTTGTGAAGCTTCCTTGATATCGGGGCTGGCGTCTGAAAGACTACGGTAGCGTTTCACGTCTTCTCACGGTCAACACTCAATAACACCTCCACAGCCCAGGCCTCAATTGGACCAGTTCCATTTCTCGCTTCCATCGGAAAATCCAAATGTTTTCCAACAATCGGTCTTGAGATGAGCATGCCATTGGCCGGCACGGTGTCACCTGACCACCCTGAGCTGAAGAAGGGAGGCTGGGAGAGTGAGCAGTGAGCTTGTTGGACCCCCGTGGTGGAGGCAGCAAGGGAAGAGGAGGCTGAGGGTTCCTGCTTGGCCAGCTGAGCAGCAGGATCTGTCATCCCCAAGTTCAGCAAGGGCTCGGGCATCAGGCCTCCAGCTCAAGGGACCGTGCACCACAGGGTCCCTGTGCCCACCCAGTGCCCAGCATGGTTCAGTGGGTCTCTGAGAGCAGGGACAATGGTTCTGCACAGGTGGCATAGGGATTAATCTGTTTGTGGTGTAAACTTCCCTTTCCTCTTTGGCAGTTTGTAGTTGGAATTAAAGGTGTCCCAACAAGAAAGCTATTAAGTAAACTGGACAATGCTGCCTATTTTTGAAATCCCACGGGTTTAAATAGGATTAGAAAGTGGTTCTCAACTTTCCTAATGCGCTGGCCCTTTAATACGGTTCCTCACATTGTGGTGACCCCCAAACAATAAAATTATTTTTGTCGCTGTTCCATAACTGTAATTTTCCTACTGTTATGAATCAGGCGACCTGGGTAAAAGGGTTGTTCGACTCCGGGAGGGGTCAAGACCCACGGATGGAGAACCGCTGCATTAGAAGAACCAATTTGCACATGAACCAAATCAACTCTCTCATCTCTTATGTTAATTGGAGCAAGGGCAGGGGACCTCTGTGCTGTCCTCTGAAACAGGCCCTCCCCAACAATCGCATGTACTACTTCCTGGTTCCTTCTCCCAGAATCCCTCTGCTCAGTCCCTGCATAGCCCAGAGAGTGGGGTCCTGATCTCTCCCCAGAGCCCAGGTGCGACTGCTGCTTCTAGTAGATGCTGACTCGCCCATGGGGACCCAACGTCCCTCTGAAATCAAGAGACAGAGGGTATAGAAACACAAAACCAAACTCACTGCCATCAAGTGGCTGCTGACTTCACAGCAAACCTGTAGGACAGGGTGGAACTGCTCCTGTGAGTTTCTGAGACTGTAATTCTTTTTTTAAAAATCATTTTATTGGAGGCTCGTATAACTCTTGTCACAGCCCATCCATCCATTCATCCATTGTGCCAAGCACCTTTGTACATTTGCTGCCATCATCATTCTCGAAACATTTTCTTTCTACCTGAGGCCTTGGTATCAGCTCCTCATTTTTTCCCCTCCCTGACGAACCCTTGATAATTTATGAATTATTATTTTGTCAAGTCTTACACTGTCTGACATCTCCCTTCACCCACTTTTCTGTTGCTGTCCCCAGGGAAGGGGTTATATGTAGATCCTTGTAATCGGTTCCCCCCTTTTACCCCATCTTCCCCCGACCCTCCCGGTATCCTCACTCTCAGCACTGGTCCTGAGTGGATCATCTCTCCTAGATTCCCCTGTTTCCAGTTCCTATCTGTACCAGCGTATGTTCTCTGGTCTAGCTGGATTTCTAAGCTAGAATTGAGATCATGATAGTGGGCGGGGTGGGGAGGTGAGCATTAAAGAACTAGAGGAAAGTTGTATGTTTCATACTTACTACACTGCACCTGACTGGCTCATTTCCTCCCAGTGCCTCTTGTGTAAGGGGATGTCCACTTGCCTACAGGTGGGTCTTGGGTCTCCACTCCACATTCCCCCTTATTCACAAAGATGTAATGAGACTGTAATTCTTTATGGGAGTGGCAAGCCCCCTCTTCCTCTCTTGGAGCCGCTGGTGGTTTCAAACTGCTGACCTTGTGGTGAGCAGTCTGATGTGTCACCACTATGCCACCAGGGTTCCTATATGACAAAATATAGCATGTATGTGTAATATATATATCGCACACATCCACACACGTTTTCCTAAAACAGCTAAGAGCCCGTAAGCTTGTGAAGGATGAGCCAGCTCACAGCTGGAAGATGGGAATCTGGTGCTTGGGGCTATTGGCTTGCTCCAGAACTCTGATAAATGAGCCGTGCAGTTGAACACTGCTAAACAGCGAGGCAGACAGACAACAGAACAAATTAATTATCTTGCAGAGGTCCAGCCAGAAAGCTCCTGCTTAGAGGCAGGGTTGGCGAGACTTTCGCGTGCTTGGGTCATGTGATCAGGAGAGGCCAGTCCCTGGAAAAGGCCTTCATACTTGGTAGAGCGTTTGTAAAGAGGGCCCTTGAGGAGATGGATTGGCCCAGTGGCTACCATGGGCGTGGACACGGGAACACTTAGGAGGAGGTATGGGGCCAGGCAGCGCGTCCTTCTGTTGTCCTTCGGGGCGTTGTGAGTCGACAACCACCGTCTGGGAGCTGGAGTCCACTGCTTGGTCAAGGGACAAACCCTGGAGCCCTGGGGGAGGAAGGGTAAACCAGAAGCACGCTGCCGTCACACGGCAGGCCCAGCCATACTGGGGCCTGACCATGAATCGGAGTCACGGGCCGGGGGGGGGGGGGTGGGGAGTGCAGAGGGGGGGGCTGGGCTCCCCGGCTGAGTTTTTGATACGGGAGGTCTCACGAGGGCCCAGAGGCGCCCTGGTGGCACAGTGGTTATGAGTTTGGGTTGCTAACCGTATGGTCAGCAGTTCAAAAACACCTGCTGCCTGCCACGTCGGAGAAAGACGGGGCTTCTACTTCTGCGAAGAGTTACTGTTTTCTGAACAGGCAGGTCTTCCTGTTCGATGGGGTCCGCGAAGAGTCAGATTGGTTTCCCGAGCAGGGAGGGTGGGCCTGCGAATCTGCACTTCCCAAGCTAGCTTATATTGCTGGGCCGAGGGGATGGGGCACACGTTGAGAGCGCTGGTCTAGTCCAGCCTCTATCCCTATCCCGCCTCCACCCCCACACCCCCCAGGTGAATGAACTGTGATCCAGTGAGGACATGCCTTAGGCTCGGTCACACTCCTATTCTCCCCGACTTCTGCCACCTGTGAGGACCCGAACCAAACCCACTTATCTCTGCAAGGGACCCGCACAACGGCTGGACCCTAGCACTCTCTTTCTAAGCCAGCAAGCCCCGCGGGGCGTGGCTGTGGAAGCTCCGCCTCCCAGCCGCTGGGTCCCCACGTCTGTCCCAGAGCCCCTGGGAGGGGGCGGGAGGGGGCTGCGGGCTTCCGCCCATCCACCCCCATCCACAGCCGCAGACTCTGCGGGATCCCAGCCAGGAACCTCAAAAGCACGGGGTGGTGGTGGCAGTGGGATGAGAGACTCTGGCTTCTGTCCGCAGCGTCGTCGCCTTCCTCTCCCCCGCCCCCCCTTCCTCCCGCAGCCTGGGGTGCCCCACAAACCCTTCCTGCGCACCCCCAACCCGACAGTTCCGACCTGCTGGGCCGTGGACTTGTTTCATTTGCCCAACAATTATGGGGGTCCTTAAGAAAGTTTGGGGGAAATGGAATGAAAAAAAAAAACACAGAACGTTCCCCTCACACTCCTATTGAAGCCACCTTCTATAGTTCCCAAGAGGGATTCCTTAAATTCAATAAAGCCCCCCCCACCCCCACCCCCACCCAGTGTGGTATCACCAGCCCTGGGTCTATTTTGTTCTGTGCCAACGATGACAGAGCCCAGACTGAATAATAGCAACCAATACCATTAGGTATGGTTATAAACAGACTGTGGAACAGTGCCAGGCCTTTTCACTGATTTAAGCAGAGAGTATTAATCATGGATTTACTCTCTTTGTGGTCTTTCGCTGGGTGCGGTGGGATATACAAACATGAGCAGCACACTTTTCCTGCCAACGCGGAGAAGGTAAGGACCACAGGCTGAGTCCACAAATGGGCCCCTTTGGCCCATCATGTCAGAGGTCACTCGCTTGGTCATTGATGAGAGTATTACCCGTGAAGTGAATTTGCAAGAACTAGGTGGACATTAGCTGGGCAGTTAGAAGGAGAGGGACTATCCACGTGGAAGCCGATAAGGGATGTGGCACCACATGGAGGGGCAGACTCCCCCCCCCCCCCAGCAGATGTAGTCTCGTTTGTGTTCCTCTGGTGATCAGCTGCCTTGATAAGGCCCCAGGATGTGATGCTATCCCTTCTGGAAGGCCTTACCTGAGATCCAGGGCAAAGGGTTAAATAGCTCCAACTCCGGGGCTTTAGCTTATCTGCCTCTCCCAGAGTCACTGGGGGAAACTGTAAGGGAACAGGAAGCTGGCTGGGATGTTTATGGCCAGCCACGTGACGGGAGAGTGACATTTGTCTTCCAGGGAGATCTTTCTGAGTAGCCAGGTCTCTTATGACAAGGTCAATGGTTCACTCACACCCTCGTTATGCACGACTAAAGGAAATCTCAACTCCAATGAATTCTCTGTCAGCAGAGCAGCACTGGAAGGAGAAGTTGAAATGTGATGAAGAGAGCAGAGATTCCCAGGGGAGGATGGGCATTCACGTGCAGCTCTGAAACATTTTAATGTATACTAACATTCGGTTTGTATCTTAGCAGTTTTTCTCCCAGAAAAGATCATGAAACCTGAAATAGCATTGCTTCAAAGGTGGGGGGTGGGGGGTGAGGGGAGATGTGGACGCTCTTTTAGATTTAGAAGATAGCAGGTCTTCCTGAGGACTGGTGTGCTGGTGGTAAGACTAGGCATCTTCCCACATCTGGTGTCAAAGCGAGGGTCTCATGGCGCCTGTAGGAAGCTGAGAGCCCAAGGTGGAGAAGAAGCACTGACGAGGACACCCAGTGTTCAGGCCTTCTTCTCTCCCCTCCACGATAGCTGAGGAATTGAGCTCCTAACTACAAGGTCAGCAGTTTGAAACCACCAGCCTCTTCACAAGAGAACTATGAGGTCTGCGTGCGTGTCATTATTTAAAAGAAGCCCACACGGGCAGTTCCCTCTGCCCTGAAGGGTCACTGTGAGTCAGAGTTCACTTGGTGAGCCAGGAGTTTTGTTTGGCTTTGGAGTCTTCCGCTTGGAGATTACTTGGGGTGACCACATGCCTCTTTGACAATGCAAACCCACCTGGCACAGTCGCCCACGAGGAGAGGGGAGGCGGGCGAGTGAGTAAGGCATGAGGGATTTTGAGGTTTGAGGAGCTCTGGGAGACGGGCTCTTTTGTGAGGCAGCCTCTACAGGGAAGACCCTGAGTGGAGGGGAGGGTCAGGATGAGCACTGGGTGTTGGGACAGGGCGTGGGCACACCCCTGACAAGCCACGACACTCAAATTTTGCCTCCCGTGTGACCTGTGGGAAGACCAAAAGGTGTTCGTTGCTAACCATGATCAGGAGGCTGTCCTGGACCGAGTGTGCCAGCTTAACCCAGGACTCCAAGGCCACAGAGACTCAAGAAACCACACTGCGTTGGAGTGAACACATCTCTAAGTCACAACTTAGGCTGGGCCTCTGCTGGGGGACTCTCGCTCCTAGGATGGTCCCTCCGGGGGACTCTGGCGACAGCAGGAGAAGGGGAAGTTGATGAGAGCGGGAAACAGCAATGGGAGAGGGGGTTGGAGAATCCAAAGAAAAAAATGAAGGAGGTGGAAGAAGAGAACGTAACGTGAGACATGGGACATTTACAGGGCGCTCTTGAGTCCGAATGGCTTTGCCTCTCCCTAGCTGGGTGGTCTGTACATGTCCGTTTCCACAGCGCTTGAGTGCTTTTTTCTAGGGGTTGTTATGAAGTCCAGACGGATGTTCAGCAGTCTGGCGTGAGGCAGGGGTTCTGTTGTGGTTTCTCTTGCTCCGGGCCACGTGACCTCAGAGAAGTGAGTGCGCCCCGAGACCTTGTAGGCAAGCCGAGGGGACCAGGAGGCGGGGAAGGGGTTCTCTTAGGCAGCCCTGGCTGGCTTAGCTTGGAAGGTGGGTGGGACTCACTGGGGAAATTCCACCTTAAGCCCTTTATCCTGCCAGCCAATTGCTTTTTATACCTTGATAACGGAAACCTTCTGACTAGGGGGTGTTTGGAATCCAGAGCAGCAACCGCAAGGAAGACCTTTAGCCTGGAGACGTCATGCCCTATCTCAGGAATCCGTGTTATCTTGCATCCTGTTCGGTAATATCCCCAGTTTCCTAGTTGTGTCCACACGATCTTTGGAATGTCTGATCTCTGAGCCCATGGGGCCTTCTGTGCCAGATCTTCGGATTTCCTTTCTCCAGGCAGACAGCCGCCCATGGCTGCGGACCCTGGCATGCCTCGTGTGTGTGTGTGTGTGTGTGTGTGTGTGTGTGTGTGTGTAAGCAGGGGCTCACAGGAAGTGATGAGCGCAGGCACTTTGATGTCTCCAAACCTGAGTTCAAATCAAGGTCTATCACATGCAGGCTGCGTGGCCTAGCAAAGGTGTAGCCTTTGGAATTGTCAGTCAGCCCGTGTCAGTACCCTGTGAAGGTACAATGATGCTTCTCTTGGAGGGTTGGGATTTCTTTTTTTGATGAAAAGTGATGGAGCCCACCAAGAGCCTAGCAGTTCTCACACCTAGTTGAGCCTTTTCTTTGCAACCTCCCTTCTCGGACCCTCCCTGCCTCCCACCTCCACTGAGAGGGAGGGCCAGCAGGGATGCAGGGAAGAGCCCTTTCCGACCTTACCATGGTCCCGGCAGCCTGCCTCCATCTGTGGTTCTGATTCTCCCCCTTCAGCCCTACCCCCGTCCCCCAATATCCGATCCCTCTCCTCCCCCTACCCCACCCCCATCCCTGGTTTCCTCTTAGCAGTCATCAAAATCTCACTGTATGGTGTAAAAGCCACCTTTCTTTCTGGTTCTTTGTTTTCCCTGATACTACAGGTCTGGGTAACCCTCTATTGGTAAGATGGCCAGGTTGGCCCAGCATCATGGTCTCTGGTCGTGTTCCTCTCTGGCTGTGTTTAGAAGAGTTGTCCTTGTCTTTCTGGACCCATCATTCCAATGACAGACTTTTGATGAGCAGCGCTGTCATTTGCACTGTTCCCACTCACTACCGTCAAGTTGATTCTGACTCAAAATGACCTTCTAGGAGCAAGGAGATCTGCTCTATGGGTTTCCAAGGCTGTGCTCCTTGGATGGGAGACGATAGCATGCTTCTTCCTCTGAGCGGTGGGCAGTTTTGAACCCCTGACCTTTTGGATGGCAGCTGAGCATTTAAGCACTGTGTAGTTGGGGCTCTGATTGCTCCCATGTCGCCAAGACTCGCTCTGCCTCTCTCAGGGTCACCTTGCACATCTGCAGTCTGGGAATAGCTCCTCTCAGGGCTATTCTGAAACCCATAGGAGATGCTAGACTACGTGTCTGCTGTCATCCTGCAGGACAGAGTAGAACCACTCCCTGTGGTTTCCAAGGCTGCAGATCTCTGCAGAAGCCGATGGCCTGGTCTCTGTCTCAAGGAGGCTGGCTGGTACACTCGAACCACTGATCTTTCGGCCAGCAGCCAAGGTCTTCAACCAGTGTGCTACATGGGTTCCTCTTGCCACCGCCCATGGTCTAAATCCAAAACTCTGGCACCTGCTCCCACCACACCAAGCTCTCCCTCCGAGCTCATCACTCCCTGCTGTGGAATCCCGGGGAGCTGTCAGCACTATCAACACTCCCTGGGTTCTCCTGACACCGGAACCCCTCCCTGTTTTCCTCTCTCCTCTCTGGCCTCTCCTCCTCCTCTTCTCTCCCTCCCCTCCCCTCCTGCTACAACCGAAAGGCTAAAGTTCTCTAGGGTTCCTTGTTCATCCTCTCACTCTCGTGCTTGTTGGGCATGAAACAGATACACATAAAAACAAACACGCCAACAAAACCCAACCCAAACCACAAATTCTCACATCCCACTCCAGGCTTCTCACGCCAGACTTGGGGCTGACCTAGGAATCTCCATTCTAAACCCACTTTTTAGGTGATTCACGTAGGCCGCTCAGTGCTGGTCTGAAAAGCCTTGGCTGCTGCCAGCCTCTCCCATGCAAAGGAGCCAGGGGGTGGCCGCTGCCCAAAGTCACGTGAATCGGCGTGGGTCCACTGTTAGTGCTATGGGTGATGGTGGCCTGCACTGCCCTCCCCTCCCCTGCCTTTCCTGTGGAATCTCTGTCTATCGCCACAGGTAACTCCACGTCTCTGTGCACACACAGTTTCAAGCATGACCCTGCTCAGGAAAGGCACTCTTGAGTCAGAATGGACTCAGTGGCCAGTGACTAACATCAGCCTATGGAACTGCCCCATTGTTCAGGCGTCCTGAGCCCAGAAGGTGCCCCAATGTCTGCTGAATGTCAGCTGTCCTACCCCAGCAGTCCTGGCGGAATCCTCATGGCCTTGGAAATGGATCTGAGTACCACCCAACCGTCGGACTATACAACCAACCTGAGAGGGGGAGTGTGTGTGTGGGGGGTCAGGATAACTGCCAACATTTCCATTTTAGTTTTTCAACAGTTTTAAGAGCATGTAATTCACATAGCATGCAATCCAACAGTTCAGTCCCACCCAATGAGTTGTACAATCATCACCTTCAGTTTTAGAATATTTTCATTATTATTAGCACGCCATCTCCCCTGCTATACCCCAAAGAAACCCCCAATCCACACACCGTCTCTGCAGATTTGCCTATCCTGGATTCCATATAGAGATAAAAATAGGGACAAAACCTGAAAACTAACAACCATAACCAAAAAGAACAGATAAATGCCTTGTTCTTTTAAAAAAATTAATATATATTATTTTTATTAATAGTTTTATTCGGGGCTCTTACAAATCTTATAACAATCTATCATTCAACTGTATTAAGCACACTTGTACATAGATATGTTGCCATCATTTCCAAAACACTTTCTTTCCACTTGAGCCCTAGGTATCGGCTCCTCTCTACCCCCACCCTCCCACTCTCGGGAACCCTTGATCGATGATATGTTATGATTATTTCGCGTCTTACACTGCCCATTGTCTCCCTTCACCCACATTTCTGATGCACTTTTCCTTTTTCTTTGTTAAACTGCAAGAGCTTTCAAATGGGCCAAGAGGGAGAGAAAGAGGAAAGGGAAGAAGACCTGTCAGCGGCTGCTTCCCAGGACTTTGAGTCCTGCTGGCTGGAAGCGGTGGGAAGGAGCAGGCATGTGGTGTGCTGACTCACTCACTGTGCTGGCTGCGTGTATGTGCGCATCATGACTGGCCCCCGCTAGGCTCGCCTGGGTCTCCTGGCAGGGGACCTCCAGTCCAGGGCTTTCTAGGGGAGGGTTTGACTGTGGAAATGTCCCTGGCTGGGTTGTCCGTGCCTATGGACATGAGTTCTGGGTGCTCTAGGGCCTGTGTCAGTCTGGGGATCACACAATCATACTCTCCTGCTTGCTTAGTCGGGATTTTCTCTGGCAGCACAGCTTCACTGAGCCCTCACTGGTTTCATGTAGAGGGTCTCTGAAGGATCCCTGGGGTGCCAGGCAAGGTTCTCTAGATACATGTGTGCATATATGTGTGTGTGCACATATGTATGTGTGTGCATATATATTTATATAGCGAGAAGGAATATAACAGCTAATTAGTCCACACAGCAGTTCAGAGAGCTCAGTTCAACTCACCTCCATGGAACAATTAATATACTGGCAGACCTTCAACTCACATGGATTCCACAGTCGAGATCAAGGAAGCAGACAGTGGAGTCTTGCCTCAGGCAGGATAGGCAGAGTCTGCTCACAGGAAGCACACAGTAGGGTTGGGTCCACAGCAGTCAGTAGCATGGCTCTGATGGGATCGCAAACTCAAGTTGTGCGTGGCTACCGAATCCTTGTCAGAGTGTCTATGAATTTGTTTCTCTAGTCAACATTCTGGGTAGTACTGACATTTTCATAATGTTAAGTTTTCCTATCCATGAGGATAGTATGTTCTTTCCTTTCTAAAATCCCCATTTATTTTCTTGCGGTAGGGTTTTGTTGTTTTCTTTGAATAAATCTCTTGTATTGGGGCTGAGCCCCGGTGGCATAGTGGTTGAGTGCGGGACTGTGGCCCATGGGCTTGGTGGTTCAAATCAAACAGTGGCTTTCCAGGAGCAAGGCTGGGTAGTTCCCATGACCACCAGAAGGCAGTGATGACCCCCTTCCCCCAAAAAACTCCAAAATAAATAATCTTTTGTATCTCTGGTTAGTGACATTCTGAATCCTAGTCAGTAATATTCTGATTGAACTTCTTCCAAGTCAGATGTTTGTTCTTCTGGCAGTCCAAGGTACCTTCAATATTGAAGTATTGTAGTCCTGAAGGTACCAATAGAAGTATTTTTGGGGGGGGGGGCATCACTGCTCTCCGGTGGTGGGAGTAGAAGGCCCAGCCCCACTGCTGGAATTGAACCTCCATCCCAGTGGGCTGCAGTCCCGCACACAACCACTACGCCACCGGGGCTCAGCCCCCAATAGAAGTATTGAAGGTACCAGTAGAAGTACCAAAAGAACACTACCGGTGGGTGCAATGGTGGAAAATGGTATAGAGCTTCCTAAAAAGTTGGAAATAGAAATACTATCTGACCCAGCAGTTCTAATAGGTCTAAAACCTACAGAAATAAGAGCTCAGATGCTTTTACACACATACACGTGTGTGTGTGTGTGTGTGTGTGTGTAGTGTTGGTTGACTAGAGAAACAAATTCATAGATACTCATGTGTTCAAGAAAGAATTGAGAATGCCGAAGTAAATCTATCTACCTATGGCCATTTGATTTTTTAAAAAAAGGGCCTGAATCCATTATAATGGGGGGAATCTGTTGTCGTTTGTTGTTTATTGTTAGGTACCATTGAGTCAGTTCTGATTATAGTGACCCAATGTACTACACATACCATAACCTATGTATATACCATGTTTCCCTGAAAACAAGACCTACCAATAAAATAAGCCCTACCAAGACTTCTAAGCATTTGCACAATATAAACTTTACCCTGAAAATAAGACCTAGTGATGGGTGTGGCTCCGCAGCATATCTGCAGAGTCCATGCATTTTTGTGGCGGAGTGGTGACGAAGATGAGCAGCCCTTTTTATCTGCCCCATCGGGACCTATCTGCAGACTCTTGATATTGCAATAAACAAGCCATTCGGAGACCATTTGGACTTGAAAATGAACAACTCCCTTGAAAATAGAATGGCAAGAAATCAGTGTGGAAACTTGTGAAGCCCAGCCTGCAAACAGTTGTGATTTGGGTGAAGAATTCCTGGGATGAAATCACTGACAGTGTTGTTACCAATGCACTGGGAGATGGTGACATGGATCAGAGCAGTTCATTTCATGAGAGCTCCATTGCTCGACATGAGAGATTGGGGCCAACGGTTCTAAAGGAAATAGAGTTGCAAGAAATTCAGGGTTTGGAGAATGATGATGATGTTCCAGAAGAAGAGGACTTAACTCTATTTGAATAAACGTAGGTTGTTGTAAAGTACTTAAAAATAATACATTCCTTGAAAACAAGCCCTAGGGTGTCTTCTTGAGGAAAAAGAAATATAAGACCCTGTCTTATTTTTGGAGAAACATGGTAGTGAGCCCATGTTATCCTATGTAACCTTGAGAAAGGAATTCTAGAACACTCCATTGTTCTCAGGCCAAACCTGTCTGTGAACTAAGAGGCAGTTGTGTGAAGAGAACAAGGGCATGCTGAATAGTTTAAGACAGATAGAGGTGTGCCTGAGGGTTACTTCCTTTCACTACACTTATTTAGTCGGTATGTTGAGCAAATCATCAGAGGAGCTGGATTAGATGAAGAAGAGTGTGGCATTAGCACTTTACTCAATGAAGAAGAACACAATGGTCACTACCAATAGGTAACATCATGACAAATGGAGAAAAGGTGGATGTCAAAGATTTCGTCTTGCTTAGACCACAGTTAGTGCACATGTAAGCAGCAGTTCAGAGATCAAAAGACGTGTGGCGTTAGGTAAATCTGCTGCACAAGACTTCTTTAGAGTACTGAAAAGCAAGGATGTTACTTTGAGGACTAAAGTGCACCTAACTTAAGCCATGGCATTTTTCCATTGCCCCTTATGCATGTGCAAGTTGGACATTGAATAAGAAAGACCGAGGAAAGATTGATATGTATGTTTGGATGATTGTGCTGACAAAGAATATTAAAAATGCCATGGACCACTAAAAGGACAAACTGATCTGTTTTGGAAGAAGTACAGCCAAAATGCTCTTCAGAGACAAGGGTATTAAGGCTTCATGTCATATGCTTTGGGCATATTGTCAGGAGAGACTAGTCCCTAAAGAAGGAGATCACAACTGTTTTTATGTTGAAGTCCATTGTTATATTGAGGGCATTCCTCACTTTACCCAACATGATATTCTTCTCCAGGGACTAATCGCTCTTGATACCATGTCCAAATTATGTGAGACAAAGTCTCACCATCCTAAGGAACAGCCTGGTTGAACTTCTCCCAAGACAGATGTTTTTTCTTTAGCTGTCCAAGGTACCTTCAATACTTCAATTGGTACCTGCAATAGAGTGTTTAAGAAAGAGCTTTATAAAAAGAATAATTGTGTTTTAAGAAAACAGATCAAGTCCAAAGTCTGATATTATGTCTGATACCAATCTATAAATGCCTCTTCAGACTCACAACACATGCATGACACCGAATATAGGAAGATCCCAGTGGGTGAAAAGTCTGGATCCAACAGTGTGGAAGTATCTTAGGGCTGGAAGGCGTCTTCATGTGGTTCCCCCAGGTCCAGGGCTCTAGTTCTATTAACATAGCTAGTTCCATATGGTTTCTCAATAGGAATGTGTAGCAGAGAATGTGTCTTCCACCTCCAGGGAGGAAGGCAGGAGTTCCCAGAATCCTCAGGAGAAGGCCATGCACACACAGAGGCTTCATTGGCTATGACCTGATTGACAGGCTAGACTCTACCCCTTAGCACGTTGACAGGAAAGTGTGCTATATATATGTGTGTGTATATATATATACATACACACACACATATATATATCCATGTTCATTGTAGCATCATTTACAATAATAAAGAGATAGAAACAACTTAAGGGTCCATCAATGGATGACCAGCTAAACAAACTGTGGTACATACACTTCATAGAATACCATGCACTGTTAATGGATAATGAAGAATTTATGAAACACCTTGATGCATGGATAAACCTGGAGGCTATTAAGCTGAAATAAATCATGCAGGATTGTCATTCACAATAGGAAAAATGATGAAAAGTCAAGGAAATGGTTACAAACAGAAAATAATTATTTGATGTTATCTAGGAGGAAATGGGAGGGAAATCACTAAGTATATAATAAGCATGTAATTAATTTGAGTGACGGGAAAGACAATATACAATCAGAGGCTCATTATCACAAAGTCATGAAAGTAAAGGGAGACTCTCAGAGGTACAGAGGAGGTTGCAGAAAACAAAGGTGAATACCCTGTCATAGACAATCCTGCATGATCGGCAATAACAAACAATAATCTACAGCAGACACATAGGCAGACAGGCAAGATGAACAGGTATGAGTAGACGAAGGGCCTGCACTCATGATCATATGTAGTTTTTGGCTAACAGTATTTCTACATATGCCTTTGATTGGCCTGTCAATATCCCCATATGTATAATCTAGCAAACAGAGGGCAAAGGTATGTAAACTTACTAGTGAGGACCTAACTCATGGAAGGAATGGATTATTGGCATGGAGACTTAGGATCATACAGAATAAGGACAACTGGCTCCATTCAGTCTATAAAAACGACGTTCATATCCTACTTTGGTGAGTAGCTGAAAAGCAGCCATCTAAGGTACACGTACTGGTTTCTGGGGTTTGTGTTTTTTTGTGTGTATATTTTGAGTTTTGTCTGGAGCAAAGAAAAATGGAGAAAAAGATGCATGGATATAATTAGTCCAAAAGACTAATGGACCACAAAAATGCCAGCTTCCACCACCCTGAGACCAGAACTAGATGGTGTCCAGCTATCACTGATGACCACTCTGAAAGGGGTAGCATTAGAGGGTGTAGTATAGAGTGTGGGGAGGAGGGGGGCCAAATATGGAAGGAAAATGAAAACATTAGACCAAGCTTACTGATTTGAAAGTGACTGGTGGAATTCCTGAGACATAGCACTTAGTCACTCTTCAGGCCTGCCACTGGAAGACTCAAAGACTCAACGTTTCAGCCAAATGCTAGTCCTGGCACAAGTAGCCATCAGACAGCAAATGGGCAACCTTTGCCCAGGGATGAAGTTCAGAAGGTCAAAATAGAAAGAAAGAGGACCAGAAATAAGTACAAGAAGGGAGATGGAAGAGTGCTGGGCCATTGTGGAGACAGCAATACTAGCATGAAACGAAATGTGTGTGTTGAATGGCAAACCCCAGGGAGTCACCGTTGAGTCAGATGTGACTCACAGTTTATTTTTGTCTTTCTTTCTATTGGCTGGTAAGGCAGGTTATTTGAACCCGGACCAACCTTGCCCTTCTGTGTCAGAGCTCATCCTCTGAGACCACAGTTTAGTGGCTTTGCTTTGGCCTTTGGTACACAGAGAGTTGACTCTCTTGGCATTTGTGGGGCCTGAGGCTGGAGGCCAAAGGGAAGTTCCAGATCCACTTCGCCTTCTCCTCCCACTTGGCTCTGTCCTGCATCCTGGGGCCTCATTTCTGTACATGGACACTTCAGCCTGGGAAGCCCAGTTCTGTCCACTGCCAGCAGCCAGGGCCAGAGGAAGAGGTTTCTCTGCTCCAAGCAGAGGACATTGGCGATATGGTGTAATGTAGTAACACCAGGAAAAAATCTACTGGATATGGTACTTTATTTCAAAGGATAAATTGGAGGGAAACGATGTGGTAGAAAAGGACACAGATTCTTACCAACAAACTTTCCCCGAGAACCTCCATGGTGCAGGGGTCCTGGGCTGTATGCATTTCTGCAAGTTCCATGCAGGGTCCTGCTCTGGGTCACCTTTGTGGATCCTCAGATGATGTCTGGATGACCGGTCTGCCATGGTGTCGAAATCTTACTGGGAGGTCACTCTGTCTTCTGTTTTCCACATCAGAGCTTCACCTTTGTGCTCAGTCCAGCAGCATCCACGCAGACTGATGTTCATACTTCATCAACTTAATATTTACTTTGGGTGTGTGTGTGTGTGTGTGTGATATTTTGGTCAAATTAATTTGGCGGTATACATTGAATTGGACACCCCATTAAGCCCAGTTCCTTGGGTGACTTTGTATATACCCCAAAACGTCACGCTGTCCATTCCACATGGCATGGGGACTCTATGGGTTGCAGAGAGGAGTCACATCACCGGGCTTTCACATGGGAAGTGATGTCTCCAGAGGAAAGTCAGAGGCAAATCCCCAGCCAAAACCACGCCCTCAGGTGGATCGTGACAGTGTGGGGCAGAGTAGACCTGCCCCATGGGGTTTCTCTTAACCAAAGCAGACTGCCCCATCTTCCTCACATGAATCTGTTAGTTGGCTTGAACCACCAACCATTCAGTTAACAGCGGAGCACTCAACCGCTGTATGACCAGGGCTCCCTGGAGGAAGACTTGAGTGGGACATTCTAAGTGTGAAGGGTCAGGACAGGACCTTTTTTTTTTTTTAAAGATCATTTTTATTGGGGGCTTTTAAAGTTCTTATAACAATTCATACATCAGTTGTATCAAGCATTTTTTGTACATATGTTGCCATCATTATTTTCTGAACATTTACACTCTATTTGAGCCTTTGGGATCAGCTCTTCTTTTTACACTCCCTCCCTGTAACCCACTTTCATGAACCCTTGATAAATTATTATCTTCATATTATCCACCAACTGCTATCTCCCTTCCCCAGGAGGTCAGGTGTTTTACCCCAGTCTAAGGGCAGCATTATCTGGTCTCCAGTTGGCATACCACTGGGTGACACTTAATCATGGTCAGAAATTATAACCCATTTAAGGAGAAGTCTGGTCAGGATGACTCGGTGGAGCTCCCCATTTCTCTCCATCCTCCTGAGTTGCCGGGTCCTCTTCAGGACACTCATTTTAGTTTGGGGGTATAGGACACTCATTTAGTTTAGAAGGGTATAGAGACAGAGTTGATGAAATGAGCAACTTCCCTTCTCCATCTTTCCCGCAGGTCACCTACAGTGCCCAGCAGAGTCCCAGGGCACAAGGAGGGGGTGTTTGGAACTAGGAGACAACAGTTAAAGAACCCACATAAGCAGGGAGCACGATCCTTGGACCTCCCCCCCCCCCCCGGGGTGTGGGAGCACTGGCTACAGTCAGAAAGAGACAACCTCACCTGCCCAAGCATTCTGCTTTAATGTAAGCCTCATCATCTGGACATCTCTCTAATCAGCCCCCTCTAGAGTGTTAGCCACAGGGACACAGGGGTGGGGTCACAAGATACATCAGATACTAGTTCAACCCTTTGTAAGGACTGTGAAAAAAAACTAGCTGGGGATAGAGAAGTAGAAATGGGCCCCCTCTTCTCACCCCCTCTTGACTCTACCTATGTGCCTTGGAGTCAATTCCAACCCATAGAGCCTCATGGATGTGTGCCCGATTCGAAATGTGCTCCTGAGCATGATCAAGGACTGATTTTTAAAAAATCATTTTATTGGGGGCTCCTATAACTCTAATCACCATCCATCCATCCATCCTTCCATCCATCCATTGTGTCAAACACATTTGTTGCCATCATCATTTTCAAGACATTTGCTTTCTTATTGAGTCCTTGGTATCACTTCCTCATTTCCCCCCTCCCACCCCTCCCATATGAACTCTTGATAATTTATAAATGATTGTTATTTTGTCATACCTTACACTGTCCGATATATCCCTTCACCCACTTTTCTTCACCCACCAGGTAGGAGGTTATATGCAGATCCTTGTGATCAGTTCCCCCTTTCTACTCCACCTTCCCTTCCCCTTCCTGGTATTGCCACTCTTAACACTGGTCGTGAAGGGATCATCTGTCCAGGATTTCCTGTGTTTCCAGTTCCTATCTGTACTTGTGTACATTCTCCGGTCTAGCTGGATTTGTAAGGTAGAATTGGAATCATGATGGGGGGGGGCCTGGAGGGGGAACATTTAGGAATGAGAGGAAATTTGTATGTTTCATCCAGTTGCTACACTGCATCCTGACTGGCTCATCTCTTCCCTGAAACCCTTCTGTAAGGGTATGTCTGGTTGCCTATAGATAGGTTTTGGGTCTCCACTCTGCACTCCTGCTCATTCACAATGATATGATTTTTTCTTTTTTGATGTCTGATCCCTTTGACACCTCATGATCATATAGGCTGGTGCACTTCATCCATGTGGGCTTTGTTGCTTCTGAACTAGATGGCCACTTTTTTACTTTTAAACCTATAAGACCCCAGACACTATATCTTTTGATAGCCGGGCACCATCAACTTTCTTCACCACTTTTGCTTATGCACCTATTTGTCTTCAGTGATCACATCGGAAGGTAAGCATGGAAGGATATGATTTTATGTTCTTTGATGCCTGGTACCTGATCCCTTCAGCACCTCGTGATCACACAGGCTTTGTTGCTTCTCAGTTAGATGGGTGCTTGTTTATCTTCAAGCCTTCATACCTCCAGACGCTATATCTTTTGATAGCCAGGAATGATCAGCTTTCTTCACCACATTTGCTTATGCAATTGCTTTGATGGACTGATTTTTCAGAAGCAGATTTCCAGCCCTTTCTTCTGAGGTTGAGAGGGCTGGTGGGACAGTGGGCTAAGAAGTTGGGCTGCTAACCAAAAGGTGGTGATGAGGTGGTCAGCCTGCCTGCATAAAGATTTAGCCTGGGCACCTGACGGAGCTGCTCAACTCTGTTCTACAGGACCATTACAAGATGGAATTGACTCAAGGCAGTGGGCTCTCTTCTCAGGTGCCTCTGGGTGGACTTAAACTGCTATCCTTATGGTTAGTGCTGTTGGTTAGTAGCCAAGAGCTTCCCAGTTCACACCAGGCAGGGCCTCCCCACTCTGCCCACTTCACGTTTTAGGAGTGCTACTGGAAATCTTCTGAACTGGGTTTGATGCTTAGTTCTAAGCGATAGGAACAAATTCTGATTCTTGATACTTAAGTTTCAAGAGAGATCTTTGGAAAGCTGGAAAACTCTAGGAGTAGTTTAAGACTTTCAAGGGTTGGGTTTTTTTGGGAAGTAGACTACCAGGCACTTGGTTAAGAAGGGGTTGTTGGTGGACTTGACCTCCAGCCTTCTGGTTAGCAGGTGAGCATGTTAACTAGGGATGCTAAAAGAACTCACCTGATGAGGGTTTTTTTTTTTTTTAATCTGAGAAGAGCTGTTTGTGCTACTGTCCTCACTGAAGAATGCACTTTTATTGGAAGAGACAAAGTGGAGGGTGTCAGTGTCCATGGTGGGCTGCTGGTGAAGGCACCTTAGAGACCTTTTCTGGTCCTTCTCAGACGGTATCCTGCCAACTTCTGCCAGTTCAGCTCCCTGGGTCACGGCACTGGCCCTGATGCCAGTGTGTGCATTTTCATAGATCTAATGTTGAGTCTTGTGCCTTAAGGCCTGGTCCCTACACTCAGGCTTAGAAAGGAAAACGTGGCTTGCACAAGTTACACTCAGTTTTATTTTCATGTCCTCCTTGCTTCATGATGGCATGTGTTCATCTGGCATGCATGGCTGTGCTTGTGGATGAGTACTGAAGGAAAGCATGTCCCCTCACCAACCCCCGTTGTTTGTGTAAATAGTGTCCACTCACTAATGAGTTTAATCTGGACGAGTCGACCATTCGTGTCCTGTGGCTCGTGGCGGGCCTATACTTGTGCAGCTTCCTTCTTCTCAACAGTATTTAAGATTCCAGACCATCAGCTAAGTTTATGGCACCGTCAATGTGTAGTGATCACACATTTGATGACTAACTACACGGCTAGTAGTTTGAAATCACCAGTCAGGTCTGCAGGGCAATGATGAGACTTTCTACTCTTTTGAAGATGTACAAGCACAGGGATTCACAGACGCAGTTCTCCCCTGCCCTAGAGGGACCTATGAGCTAGCCTTGACTTGATGGTGGTGAAGTGACGTCCAGGGAGGGGATTGATAGCGTTCTCTAACTTAAAACAGCAGTGATGCCTCTACGGTGAACCAGAGGCATAGATAAACCATAGATGCATGAGTGGATTTGGAGTTTGCACTTAATTTGAGCCACGATCTAAGAACAAATATGATAGTTCCTGCGACACAGCCCTGCTTGATTCTCACCCTTATGAAGAGATCACTGACAATATGGGTGCTATGGCGATGTATGGTGAAGAATCCAGATGGTGCCTGGCTATCGGGAAGAATAGCGTCTGGGGTCTTCAAGACTTGCTCTCAGACAAGCAACCATCTAAGTGAGGCATGAACAAGTCCATATGGAAGAAACCCACCCATGTGTGTTACAAGGATTGTAAACAATGCAATACAAATCTGATGGAAGCAATGGTATGCGGGCTTAAATTGTGAATACCTGTTGAGAAAATGTTTTAAAATTGATTGCAGAGATGATTGTACAGCTCTTCTTGATATGCTTGAACTATTGAATTGTATATGTGAATTATATGCCAATAAGATTGAGGAGGGGGGTGGGTGGAAATAAGGCCCAGCCAGTTTTATCTGTGAAAAATTTACTTGTGTTGTGTCTTCTGATCAATACATGCCAGGGTAACTGTCAAAAGCCCTCTTTTCTTTGTCAAAAACTTTTAACAGCTCATATGACAAGAGTGGCCTTTGGGTAGGACAAATGGTTGTATACTAATTCATAGGGTGACAGCTCAATTTTTGTTTGTTCGTTGGCAAGAGTCTTGACCAATCAGAACTAATGCTCATGCCCTCTGCTATGCCAAGACAACTTTTTAGGCATTGGATTGTAGGGAAAAGTTCTAGAGGTCTTGGAAAATATCCAGGGTGATACAGTTCAGGGTGAGGGATGTTTACCAAATAGCATGTGAGGCCTTCAAGGAGCCCTGATGGTGTCGTGGGCTAGTCATTGGGCTGCTAATAGCAAGGCTGGTGGTTCAAGCCCACCAGCTGCTCTTGTGGGAGAAAGACGAGGCTGTCTGCTTTTGTTAGAGACCCACGGTCTCAGAAGCCCAAAGGAGCAGTCCTATTCTAGAGTTGCCGTGAGTCACAATTGTTTTGATGGCAATAGGATTCCGATATTTTAATATGTGAGGGGTCATCCCAGTGTGAATCAGCTGCATGCCAGTCCTAGTTGTGGGGAACGAGAAAGGTTGTAAGGGGGAGAGTGGCTGTAGTTCTGTGGTGCTCAGGCTACTGTGGGGATTGTGGTTTGATTGGACAGTGATGGGTGTGTTGGGGGTTGGGCAGGACTTCAGTCAACAAGGCGCCCTCCATGAGGTTGGGCAAACGGGACAGATGTAAGAGTTGGAGGAAGTTCCTCAGCAGAAAGAGGAGAAGGACAAGACTTCCTCAGAAAAGGGTCTTCAAGAAGTTCACGAAAGCATGGAATTAAAAGACAATGAGACTTTCTCATGAGCTTTTTTGAAGCCCCCTCATATGGTAGGGAAGCATTAGGGCAGGGCCTGGAGAATTACAGTGTCAGCTTTCGTCTCTTGCTAGTTGTTAAGCCCATGTAAACGCTTGTTAGTTATTCCTAGGTCATTCTTAGAGGGCCAATCCAACATGACCCCTGTGCCAGGTCCTGGCATTATGGGACAGGTTGGAAGTGAGGGGGCATGATGGCAATTGTGAGTTAACTTGACCTTTGCTGCCTTTGTGCATTTAAATGAAACGTTTCTCAACCCTAGCCTCCCCCTCCTGCTCCAGCCACCTGTGTGCAGTGCCTCCCGGGGAACCTTTGATGCTGTAAGGTGCTCACAGGTCTGTTCTGACACACAGTAACCTTCTGTACTACAGAACTAAACACTGCCTGCCCTGTGCCAACATCACCATGGTCTCAGTCACTGTGCCAACCCATCTTGTTGAAGATCTTTCTCTCTCTTTTTTTTTTTTTGCTGCCCTTCCACTTCACCAAGCATCATGTCCTCCTCAGGGATCGCTCTCTCCTGACAATATGTCCAAAATATATAAGACAGTCTCACCATTCTTGTTTTTGAAGAGCACACGGTATATTCTTCCAACACACATATATTTATTCTTTTGGCAGCCCAATGATACTGTCAACATTCCTTGTAAGTACCATGATTCAAGGGCATCAATTTTTGGGCTTCCTTATGGAATGCATAACTTTCACAGGCACACAAGGGGACTGAAAATACCGTGGCCTGGGTCAGGTGCACCTCAGTCCTCAAAGTCTCATCCTTGTTCAACTCTTTTAAAAGATGTCTTGTTCAACAGACTCACCCTCTGAATTCTTGACTGCTGCTTCCTGAGCACTGATGGTGGATCCAAACACAAAACAATCCTTGACAACTTCAATCTTTTCTCCATTTTTCTTGAAGTTACCTGTTGGAAGGACTTTGGTTTTCTTTACATTGAGTTGTAATCCAGTCCTTGATTTTCCTCAACTACTTCAAGTCCCCCTCAGCAAGCAAGGTTGGGTTGTCTGCCTATAAAAGGCTGTAAGTTTTTTTTAATTCCTAAATGCTTTCTTAAGAGCTGGAGCAAATAAAGTTTGAGGTAAAGTATGTTTAATATTGGCTATATCCATTAAAGCATTTTGTTATAAGAAAAAAAAGGTTGTAAGTAAGTCATTTTCAAACATTGCCAAGTTCTTCTTCATAGAGTTCATTTGACCAGTTTCTTTGTTCAGCATTTACAGTGAATAAGTATGGTAAGAGGAAATGATCCTGAAACATTTCCTAATTTAAAATCATGTAATATCTCCTGTTCTGTTTAAACAATTGCTTCTTGGTCTATGAGTAGGTTTCCTAAGAGTATGAGGGGACACCCTCCACAAAAAAAAAAAAACAGAAATAAGCTCTTCTGGGTGGATCTTTTGTAGTATGCATCTTTCTCCACTAGAAGAGCATCCAGCAACGCACTCTGAGTTAGTACCCCAGTGGCATCATCTGGGAAGGTTCTCTGTGGTCACAGTGAAGTTTTTCCATGAAAGTAGTTTCCCTCAAAATTCGTTTTTAGTGATGGTTGATTTAAGAGAACTGAATGCGGATATGAAACTTGGTTTCCTGCTTGGGAAAAACACCACTGAAACTGTCCTGAAACTGCCATCTCGGTGCACCAGCTTTTAGCAAAAACAGCATGCCTCTTTTTCCCCACAAACCTTACTCACCTGATCTTGCTCCCCGAGATTTCTTTTTGCTTCTGAGAATGAAGAGGGCCATGAGAGGACAGCAATTTGATGATGTAGAGGGGAAGAAAAAATGAGGGAGGTATTATTAGCTATCTAAATAGATGAGTTTGAAAAATGTTTCCAAGCATCGAATTGCAGGTTTGACAAGTGTATTAAGTGTAATGGACAGTACTTTGAAGGTGATAAGGTTGGTTTGTAAAAAAATTTAAATACGTGGTTTTGAATAAAAAATTCCTTTTTGGGGTGTTACCCCTCATACAACAAAGTGTCCTGGGACCCCCTTTCTTCTTAGTGCTCTCCATACTGCCTTACCATACACACAGTCAAGTGGTTTTGCATAGTCAAGGAAACATAAGGAAAGATTTTTTTCTGGTATCCTCTGCTTTCCAGACTTCTGGACTTCCTGAAGGATGAATAAATCCATTTTGGAAGACAGGCAGTTAGATTGCTCCTTAGAAGTGAGAACAGCGAGGCCTCATCTCCACACTTTGGACATGTTATCAGGAAGGCCACCATGCTTGCTAAGGTAGAGGGCCATTGACAAACATGTAACAATAGTCTTGTAATAGCCACGTAACAATAGTCTTGAGGATGTTTATTTCCTTGTATCTAGGAACTGGTCCAAGGGCACCTGACAACCACAAAGAAAATGAAACGATCTCTGCTGTCCACATGAAGAATAGGGAAAAATGGTTAAATCAATTTTGATATGCTTTATTTAACCTAAGATATCCCAAATATTGTAATTCCAACACTTAAACGCTATTTAAAAAAAATCAGTGAGATATTTTACTCTTTTTTTTCTCCTTTTTTGGTCCTAAGAGTCTGAAATTCAGTATGTAGTTTACATTTCCAGGACATCTTGAATTGGCATAGCTTCACTCCAACTGTGTGGCGTGACTGTTATTGGACTGGACAGTGGTTCTGACCTCTAGGTAGTGAGCCCTGTGGGGGTCGAATGACCCCTTCACAGGGGGTTGCCTGATTCATAACAGTAGCAAAATGACAGTTATGAAGTAGCAATGAAAATAATTTTATGTTTGGGGGGGGGGTCACCACCACATGAGGGACTGTATTAAAGGGTCTTGGCATTCGGAAGGTTCAGAACCACTGAGTTAGATAGTGCTGATTTGATCTCTTGTTGAGAGGCCACCTTGGGATTCTCAGAAGAAAGGAAGACTTCTTATTAGATTGGCCAGCCCCTGAACTTCCTGGCGTGTTCCTTTTGTCCCAAGACACCATCCACTTGGGTCCGCCTTAAGCTGCCGTCATGTCCTGTTCTCTGAAGGACTTAATATTTCTAATCCAGGTTCCCTGGTGCTGCGCCAACTCTCCTGTATGCTCCGTTTCTTCCCTCTCTAGCCCTTGTATGTCATTGAGGCTGAATTCAAAGCCAGCAGTGGGCTAGAATCCAATGGCCCCAGTCCAAACAGGAACCTGGCTTTCTCACTGTTTATTTGGAATCACGAACCACAAAACACCGGTACTTGTTTTCAGTGTTTCATTGAACTGACCTGAAATTGAAACTTGACCATTTCCAATAGGCTCTTCCAAGGTGGAATCAGTTAGAGCAGTGGTTCTCAACCCATTGCAAAGCTTAGTCCTTCATACAGTGACTTAACTTGTGGTGCCTCTGTGGGTGGATATATCTGCATGCGGGTGGACCTGCCTGGAGGTGGAGAGAGGAGCAGTGTCTCCGTTCTTCAGACGATCGGAAATATGATCTTCGGTGATCCCTGTGAAAGGGTCATTCGACCCCCACGTTGAGAACCGCTGAGTTAGCGGTTTCAGCTAGTAATCCAGAGGATTCATTTGAGGATTCATAAACTGACCCTAAGCTTTTCTAGTTTTAATTGCCATCCTGTGCTTTGCTTAGGATCTTGGAGGCGACACAAGACAGGAGGAAGCAAGGCTGACAACTGCATCCTAAAGAACTCTGGGAGTACTCCAGAAAGTGTTCCACGAAGTATCTCTGTGTTCAGGTCTTGGTTTAGGGTTCTGTCCTAACCCCTGTTGGGACATCCACAAGAGACGGTCTTGCTTGCCACCTCAGGGCTCTCTCAGTGTGTCCCGAGGACATCGCACGATGTACCCCGTGGCAGATGTGCTGGATCTAGTTTTGCCAAAGAGACTTCAGTGAGTATGATGAGGGTGCTTCTGGGAAAGACCTTCCTTCTTAATAAAAAGAGAGAGACATAAGATGAGAGCATGTTTCTTCAGAAACGCTGATTTCCTCCTCCTTTCTGATGTGGGTTTGGTGTCACAACCATTGAAGTAGTTTGAGCCCCTAAGACAACCAACCCACCTTTGAAAGGAGAGCCTCCTCTGGATGCTGGAGATGATGAGATGCACGGAAAGAGAGCGCCTCCTGAGTGGCATGGCTGAGCAGCTGTGCCAAGCCTAGTCAGTCTTTATTTTTGGGAATAAAACTCTTGTTGAGACCACATTTAGTCAGGTCGTCTGTTCCTTGCAGTTGAATACACCCTGCCCAGTATAGATGATTGGTATTGCATGAGACAGTCTTCTACTTCTAAGAGAGAAGAGACCACTAGAAGAACCTTCCTTCAATCTTGCTGCCTACGATCTTGAACTCCTCCCCCTCCCACCCCACGGCATCTACTCATTTACTGGTCAGCGCACCTCACAGAGCTCTTGTGAGGACAACGACCAGGACTGCCTGATTTGCTAGCATGGTGCAAGTTCCTGTTATTTAGAGCTGTTCAGTAAATATATGCCAATTAAGATATGAATGAGGACTCGCAAGGAGGGAAAAGTCTTCAAAAATTGACAGTTGAAGGTATCAAATGACCAAAACAAACAGCTACTTTGAATTGCAAGAGGGGGGGTTAGAGTGGAGACCCCAAACCCATCTGTAGATAATTGGATATCCCCCACAGAAGTGGTATATGGAAGGGGTGATCAACCAAGGGGTAGTAGAGCAACGATGAATCATACAGCATTCCTCTAGTTTTTGAATACTTTCCCCCCGCCCCCCAACTAGCATGACCAATTTTACCTTACAAATCTGGTTAGAATGGAGAACACACATTGGTACAGGTAAAAGTTCTTGGCACATGAAATCCAGGAAAAATAAACCCCTCAGGAACAGTAATGGGAGGAGTGATATCATGAGGGTGGGGGATGGTCAGGGAAGGGGAAGGGCGAGAAAGGGGGAACCCATCCGAAGATTGGGTATGTAGTCCTCCCAGCCCACAGGACGAATAATGGAAATGAGGGTGAAGGAAGAAAAAGGATAGTGTAAGATACAAAATAACAATATATAATTGATCAGGGGTGCAGGAAAGTGGGAGGGTTGGGGGAGGGAGTGGGTACAAGGAAGAGCTTCTATCAAGGGCTTAAGCAGAAAATGCCTTGGAAATGATGATGGCAACATGCGTACAAAAAAATTCCATACAATTGAGGTATGGAATCTTAAAGGAGCTATAAGAGCCTCCAATAAAATGATGGGGGGAAAACAACAAAAAAAAAAACCTTGGCTGTTGAGGGAACAAAACCAAGGATGAGACTGGGGGCTGGAAGGTTGGCTAGAAAGGGGTGCTTCCCTCCCACCGCCCCCACCACGCCTGTTACCCAGTCAGCTTGGAAGGAGCAGACTAGCTGAAGAGGACTTTTGTCCTGAATGTGCTGTTTGAGGAAGAGGCAGTCCGCTGGAAAACCTAGAGGAGGAGTGACCCTCTGGCGTTCCCATCTCCTTGGGGGCCGCTGCAAGCCACTGTGTTGCTCAAGCTAGAAATCAGATCATGCTTGACAGTGGCCTCTGCCTCGGCCCTCACATTCCAACCATGATTAATTTTTGATACTTTGGCACTTGTCTCTCCCACCTACCCACTGCAGCTACTGGAGTCTGGATCACCCCATATTCTTGCCAGGCCTCTTCTTTGCACTCCTCAGCAGGATCTGTGCTCTCACTTTGGTCACCAGGTTCTCTCCACTGAGAAATGCTCCTTCTGCTCTGCACCCGTCTTCCCTGCCCACCTGTTGCCTGTGCACAGGGTACAGCATCAACTCCCCAGTGGGGGCCTTTGCTGGCTAGCTCTCCCTCCATCCACTTTGGAAGCCTCCGACTCTTAACGCTGTGGGAGCACCATGATCTGGTATTCCAGATCGAGACAAATGAAGAGTATAAGAGACATATATATGAAAACCTGAATTATTATGGTAGTTACATGATCTGGTGTCAATTTGGGAGTTGAGAGGATGAAGAGTGAAGGGGTGTTGTCTAGTCTTTCAATCGAGTCATAGCCAATGAGGCCTCTCTGTGGGCATGATATCCTGAGAATTCTGGGAAATCCTAATTTTTCCTCCTTGGAGGTGAGAGCTCTCTCTGTGTTCACTTCCGGTGAGACATTCCTGGGGAGAAGCCACATGGACCTACCCTGATGCAGCCCTGGATGCTGGAGGAGCCACACGAGACCTTTGCCAGCGCTGAGAAACTTAGAACACCATGGATCCAAAGACTTCCTACCCACTGATGTGTGATCACCCTGCATTTGGTCATTGCATATGTTTTGTGAGGCTGAAGGGGACTTTCTAGATTGCTATCAGACACATGGGCTAATATTGGAATTATGGGCTGCATTTGGACAAGACTGGGATGCTTTCTCAATTGCTCTTGTACAGAAACCTCTTTCTTATATACATATGAGTATCTATGAATTTGTTTCCCTCGTTTACCCATGCTAACACATTAATTCAAATGGGAAATGTTAACATCAAGTATCAGAAACCTGGGTATGGGGGCCAACACCTGTCTCTCCTGGAAGGCAAGTCTGCATAAGAAGCCAAACAGCTTGTGAGTACAGGCTCAGACAAAAGGCATGAACTGGCTACACGAGGCTAAACTAGGTACGATAGCTGTGAAAGTTGAATAAGGACGACCGAAGAAGAATTTATGCCTTTGAATTATGGTGCTGGCTAAGAATAAATTGAGAGAACCACAGATGGAAAAGGAACACGCAAATCTGTCTCGGAAGAAGTACAGCCAGAATGCTTCTTAGAGACAAGGATGACAAGACTTCATCTCATGCACTTGGAATATGTCGCCAGGAGAGGCAGTCCCTGGAGAAGGACATCCAGCTAGGTAAAGGAGAGGAGCAGGGAGAAAGAGGCAGGCCCTGAAGCAGCTGGCTGCGACAGCGTGAGACCATGGGCGAGGACAGCGCAGGACCAGGCAGTGTTCATTCTGCTGTGCTCAGGGTTGCTCTGAGTCAGAAGCCGCACCTCTCAGTAACAGCGGCGACCCCCGGCAGTGGGTTATGAAGTGAACTGCAGACCGACAGATTGGTGATTGGAACCCGCCAGGCCCTCTGTGGGGAGGTAAGGAGGCTTTCCGCTCCTGTAAAGATTGACAGCTTCAGACACCCACACCAAGAGCATTCTGCTCTGTCCCAGAGGATCCTGAGTTAGAATGAACTTGACGGTGAGTTGGTTGTTTGCTTTTAAATGGGAGTCAGTTGAACCTCTTCTACCACAAGAATCTCTTGACATCTGACCTCAGGCCTTACCCACTGTACCGAAGGCCTCCTGCCTAGGCGAGTCTTCTCTCCTAAGCATCAGATGAACGTAAGCTGGCTTAGGTCGGTCGGCACTTTGCAGGTTAATGACAAGTTTCTTGTCAGACCTGGGTAGAATCTCTCATAGGTTTTGAATCTCTTTCTTTCTTTCTTTCTTTCTTTCTTTCTTTCTTTCTTTCTTTCTTTCTTTCTTCCTTCCTTCCTTCCTTCCTCCCGAACAGGTTTATTAACACTTCATTCACCTATCATTACAATTTAAAAGTTCAACCAAATCAATTTTAGAACATATTCTCTGTTCCCCCAAACTCATTAATATTCATACTTTTTAAAACAACTTTGACAAAAGTACGCACAACCCTTCACCAATTCAACTACTTCTACATGTATAATTCAGTGCATTGCTCAGACTCTTTATACTGCACCAACCATTATTGTTCTCCCTTTCCACATTGTTCCACCACCACTAACATGAATTCAATGCCCCCTAAGCAACAACTCTTCCTTCTGCACCCATGGTAACCGTAAGTGAAGTGTGGTTTCTCTCTTTCCGTTTTAGTAGTTTTCTTGATATAATATCCATATAGCATACACTTCCAGAGTCGAACTGCTTCTAAACAAGAGTTGTGTGTACATCATCACAATCAGCTCTAATGCTCCCTCCCTCCCAACTCCAGTATCCACTGATCGTTTCTCCATTGTCCCCTTCCAGATATACCATTGCATCATTTATTGTCTCACTGCTTCTGTGTTTGCTAAACTGGAAGATCTAACAGAAACAATAACAAAAAAACACAAAAAGAAGAAAATAATAATAATAATAATATAAAGACAAAAAAAAGAATAAGAAAAAACCATCCAATGATCTTTTAAAAGTCAGAGAAGAAATTTCTTTCTTGGAATAATCAAGAGATATTTGAGCATAGAGAAAATTCAGGTTGGGTCAAGAGAGAGGTCAACTGAACAAGTATCATGTTTTACCATGGTTCCAGTCAACATCATCAAGTTTACAATCATCTCTGTTTGCTAGGACAACTGTTTAAGCCCCTCTCCTGTGACTAGAGAGGATCTGCGAGAGGCCCAATCTGAGCAGACACTCTGCAGATGGGTTTTGGGTTCCCATCATCCCTTGGAGTCTTCAACAAATTGGGTGCTCCCAATTTAAGCCCTGACACATCCCCTTCATTGTATTTGGATTCTGTTTTTGTTATCTTTGGATCACACATGCTGCTGTGTTTCTTCCGTGTGAACTTAGTCGACCGTCTTTCTCTTCCGATCTACTGTGTGCACTTTATAGTTTAAGAGTTTGCAAAGCAGGACTTGGCATCCCCTTTGTTAAAAGCCTATTTACTCTATTTTTTTTAATTGGGGCTTAGAGTCCTTCCGAATCTCTTCTTCTGATTGCTGATTGTCTTAGCAGATAGAATGCCTCTGGAGCCTCCCGGCGACATGCCCTTCTAGTGGCCGGGAGTCTGTCAGTGCAGGCTCAAGAAGGGGTTCAAATTCTACAGATTAAAGTCTCCTGAAAGAAACTCATTAGGTGGGGTGAAGGCAGAAAACATTCATAAGCATAAACCCTTGTAGCTTTTTTAACAATCACGATGGCATTCTTACAGGAGTGAATGTAAGCAGACCCTTGGGAAATTCCTTGACTCCCGCCAATCGGTTATGATGGGTATGTGAAGCATGGCTGTGTCACTTCTAAAAGTCCAGCAGCTGGAGTCTTTAGCATAAGAAACTTGGTCTCTCTCAGTGTGCTTTGTCTCTTCTCCCTCAGACTAAAGGGGAACTTGTAAGAACCCAAGGACTCTGCTAAGTTTGTTTTCTTACCACAATAAGTAGAGAAAGGTCTTTGAAAGGGCATCCCCTGGAAGGAGGGTGGGGGAGGACCTCCACTGTGATCTCCTTTTGTGGCCTGTTTTAGACCTTGTTCTTGAAGCTTGAAGTAAATTTTCATTCTTATCATTTTCTTATCAATTTCAAATGTATTAACTCTGTGTCAAACGGGAGGCAAGTGCAGTGTGGCATTCTGAGTAGTGGTTTGTCCTGGAGACCAGTCCCTTAAGGCATGTCCATAGCCCCTAGGGGGATGCCCAGGTCATGCCTTGAAATAGTTATGGGAAGCTGGATCCCTGTATATTGACATCAAAGTATAGAAGTTGACTCTGAATATCTGTAATTGACCTCACTCCATCTGTAACAGACTCTACTTCATTGAGTCTAGGATACAGTGGATAGGATGCTCAAGTAGGCTAAGGACACCAATATTCAAGGACACCAAGATATTAGGGGGATGGACCCATACATATGGAACGTAACAGGGTTTGCTTCAGTATGACTTTCTGGGTTGTGCAAATGATTAACACACTTCGCTACCAACAAAAAGGTAGAGGTTTAAATCCAGCCAGTCTCTTCAGAAGACAAACGTGGCAAGCTGCTGCTGAAAAAAATCAGCCATTGTAAACCCGATGGAGCCAGTTCTACTGACATCCACCTGATGGCAGCTGCAACTGGTTTTTGCCCCAGTGTTTGTCTGGGTCTATGTATTAAAGGGGAGTAAGTGGCCTGTATTTATGCATGTGACAACCAACACACATGATAGTGAAAAGAGGCACCTGTGACTTTCAAACAACACTTATAGGAAACTGTCTTGAGAGTATAATTTATTAGTCTACATACATAGAAGCTTGTTAAACAGGCCACAGGAGAAGCACAAGGACTCTCTAAAGAAATCACAAGGGCTCTCTAAGGAAATCAATCGAGTACTGGAATTAGGACAAGATTAATAACAAGATCAATAACAAACACAAGATCAATAATTGAAAAAATCTGTGCCATTTACAATACAGAATATACAAAGCTTTAAAAATGTTCCTATTTACACATTGGCATGAGCACACCTTGAGAAAGTGCTAGAACTTCCCTTCTGAGGGTGGACCTCCAGCCACTGTGGCAACTCCCACTACAGCAGGAACTCCTCCCACCTCTATGGCTCCTCCCACTGCAGGGGCTCCTCCCACTACCCAGGCCGCTCCCACCACAGCAGGGACTGATCTCTCCTGCTGTCTTTGGCTGAACTGGCTTTTCTGTTTCCCCAACTCTCACATCACACATTCCATAACAAGGGGAGATTTCCATTCAAACACTGACACATCTTCTCTCCCCTGTCCCACAAGAAAATTCATGAACTGCAAAATCCCTAGTTTCCTGAGACCTTTGACTGCTGGGCCTATAAATTGAATACTCTCCATTTTCCTGTGAAAAGGAGGTCCTGACCTCCTTCCTCTCTAAGATACCGTGGGTACACTCCTTGACTTCTGTTGATCCATTCAGCAATCCATAGAAGGTGGGGGCAGGGAGGGGGGAGGCTTAAGAATATTGGTGGGCAAAACTCAATGACCTTTTTAGTTTCATTTTTCCACCAACTTTTTGAAGCCCCTTCCATATACCTGGCACGGAAGAGGAAAACACCTTCAAGAAGATTTTCACAGTTCCGTTCTCTCTGTGGAGAGAAACCCAAGTGGAAGACCATAAGCACGGCAGTCTGCCTCCATCTTCAGCATGTTTGGAAACAGGATTCTATGGGACGGGCAAAGCCAGTCAACACCCTTGGCTGACCAGTTGATTCCTGCTCATATTGACCCTAGAGGAATGAGTAGGGTGACCGTGTAGGGTTTCTGAGGCTGTAGACCTTTCCAGAATCGGATTGCTACTTCTTTAAACACGGTGTCTGACGGGTCAGCAGCTGAGGGCACCATCCAGGCACCTTCTAGAGCTGCCACTTTCATAACAGTAACAATAATGAAAATCTTGCGTACACATTTTGGTGGTTCCAAGATCGTAGGCATCTGAGAGAGAATATTCTGAGTGTGCCAAAGTTAATGCTTATTTTTTTTTGTTTGTTTGATTTAATGAAAGAAATCAAATAACTTCTGACAACCTCCACTCGTGGTATGACCTTAACCTTTGGTCTGCAGAATACCTCTAAGATGTTCGCAAATAAACTGAAAAGGTTCTCTTAGCTACACCAGGGCGAATGAAGTGATGACCCTTGAATCATACATGTTACAATGGTTGAAATGGCAAATGCGTTGTCACATCTTTTTACCACAAGAAAATACAAAACATGAATGCAGAAAAAGGGACAGTGGATTCTGAGGACACAGTGTGCTATATTTATGGGGAGTCAGAATGTGTTTTAAAGAAGCCACTTGGCTTTTCTAGCCCCAAACCAATTAAGCCAGGAATTTACTGTATTGTCTTGAAACCAATCCCATAAGGAAAAAAGCAAAACCAAAACACTCCGTGTAAAAAAACTCTTTGCAACCTCCAAGAAAAAGACCCTGAATTGTTTGAGGTGACTATAATTCTTTCTCCTCTTCTCGCTGGCAGCCTAAAACCTCCCCCCCACACACACACCCACAAACACACACTTCATTTGAGTACAAGAATGACCCCCACCCAGTGGACAGCCTTGAGGGGTTTCTGCGGAGACCAGAGGGAGGGAGTCTTTGGCCTCAGGCCCTTGAGCTGCCGGCCACATCTGTAATTCATTTAAAACAGCCCAAATGGCTGAGCGGAAAGTTCTGTGTTGACTTTGATTTGGTGACTGGATTCCATTCACTTGAGGCTTAGTTGGTTTGCAGAGCTTAATTTTTAATACTGTTAACACCACCCAGCTGTCCAAACACCTAGACGATCAATAAATATCAATCATTAGCTCCAGTCTCCTGTGCTCTGGCTCTGTGGGCAGTTGACCTTATAGATAGGTGACAGTCTTCGTCAACGACAACTCTACCCCACCCCACTCGGGTTTAAAAGTCCATAGCCTAAGGTTGTCACTGTGCGTCTATCATATGCTTGGGGGTGTCCCCTGGAGTCTAAAATTACAAACCAACCAACCGGGCGCACAGGGAGAGCTTGCTGACAGCGGCAGCGAGTTAGTGTGAAGTAAATCCTGGGCGGTAGTCTGTCAGAGGCGCCTCTAGCTCATCACTAGGACTCCCGATGAAGCTTCCTCCTGTAACGAACTCTCAGCCATCCTCTTTTTGGTCTCCAGGTAGACCGAGCGGTTTTTTTCAGGGTAGGTGACTTTGCTCAGGGATATCCTGGAGATGCTGGGGTTTTTCGTGGTCATCAAAAGGAACACCAGTGTAGCCAAGCAGAAGGGCCAGGTACAAGCTGGCAGTCCAACCTGTGCAGGAATAGAAGCCACACCTGATGTCAAGATTACACAGGGTGGAACGCTCACCCATGCAAAGCTTTTCCGGACTCCCTGTTGTCTCCCAGCACAGAGGATGAGACCCTGCTCTTGCTTGGCTTATGCCACGGAGGCAGAATCTAAGCTCTCAGAGCAGGTGGCAGCCGAAATGCTTCCATACTTTCTCCCTGGTGACCAGTTACACCTGTGGATTCTATGCCTCTCCCTCCCTCTCCTACAACCAGTCTTCCAGAAGATGTGTGATTCTGAACCCATGCTGGCCTTGTCTAATCTCAGGCTTGAAACCCTTGAAGCATGTGTGTGTGAGGTTCTAAAAAAATCACAGATGTTCGATTGCTAGCTGGAAGATGAGCAGTTTCAAACCTCAGTCTCTACTTGAGGGAAAGATGAGACCTTCCCATATTTAGTATACGTGCTGCCGAGGCCAGCACCAATGAGACCTTCTCCCCTGTAAAGATTTAGTCTTGGAACCCACAGGGGCAGTTCCACCCTGAGCTGGACGGTCTAGACGAATCAGAACCGACTCCAAGGCAGAGAGGAGCTTTCTGGAAGGATCCCTGATAAGGTAGCGGATTAGCTGCTGGGTTGCTAACCACAAGCTCAGCAGTTTGAAACCAGCAGCTGTCCTCGGGAGAAAGGTGAGGCTTTGAGGTGTTCTCCTCTCCTTCCCCCCCCCCTCAGTTGGGGGTGGGGGGAGTTCTACTCTACCCTACAGGGATTTCTGGGAGGCAGAATCAACTCAATGACTGTGATTTGGACTTTTCAACAATCTTTTTTTGTCTGGGGTCTTCTGATGCCTGTTACCTGATCCTGCTGACACCTCATGATAACACAGACTGGTGTGCTTCTTTCATGTGGACTTGTTGATTCTCTGCTAGATGGCTGCTTGTCTAACTTCAAACCTTTAAAACCCCAGAAGCTATATCTTTTGATAGCCAGGCACCATCAGCTTTCTTCACCACATTTGCTTGTACACCCATTGTGTCTTCAGCAATTGTGCCAGGAGGGTGAGCATCACAGAATGCCAAGTTGTTGGAACAAAGTATTCTTGCATTGAGGGAGGGAATGAGCAGAGGACTAAAGTTCATCCAGTACCTCAGTATATTGCCATATAAATATATGTACATACGCAATACTTCTTTTTATGAATGAATGCATATGCACACACCTATGTCTATACTGCCGCTATTCCTCGTTTTGCTTTCTAGTTCTTTCCTGTTTACTTTTACCTTCCTCCTGCTCCATCATCATGCTCACCCTTCTTCTGCCTCTTAGTAATTCCTCTTAGAGACTGCAACATTTTACAGGAGTGGAAAACTCTGTCTTTCTCCTGTGGAGCAGCTGGTGATTAAAACTGCCAATCTTTCAAGTGAGCAGCCCAACATGTAACCACACCAGAAAACCTCTCACTAACACACACACACACACAACACGTCATACCTGATTCCACTTTTCTTGATTTTTCAAATACATAGTTCTAACTTTCGGTTTAAGAAACAAATAAGAGTTAGACCATAAACTTTAAAGGCAAGCAATTTGATGGTGGTTTGGACCAAAGTTTGCTGGTGATACTGGAAGATCAGAGAGCACAGATGGGTCCAAGAGAAATGAAAGGACTGATGGCTATAAGCCGTGGAACTCATCACGGGCTCCATCCAGGTGGAGGTCAGGAGACTGGTCTATAGCGTGGAGCTCTCCAACCAATCGTGCAGATGCTCAAGAGAGGGTAAGGCAACTCACCACTGCCATGACGTGTGTCATGCTGGCTCCCAGGTAGGCCGTGAATAGGGCTGCAAACAAAGGGAAAGAACGGTGCTTGGTGATTGCGCTTTTCATTGCAGCAAAGACTGGCTTCCAATAGGAACCACCTGGCAGGCATGCTTCCGCCCTTTCCCAGCTAGCCAGGCATCGTGGTTATATATATGAGCTTAGAGTCAGAAGTCCTGGGTTCAAATCCTGACAGGACCACGGAGGAGCCTGATGAACTCCAGCAGATATTTAACTTCGACCCCTCTCCACTGTACGGAGCTCTGGTGGTGGTGTGGGTCGCACGGTCAGCTGCTAACCACAAGCCAGTTGTCCGAAGCCATCAACTGCTTCCTGGGAGAAAGAGCAGGCTGGCTACCCCTGTGAGTATTTAAAGTCTCAAACACTCAGAGAGAAGGTTCTGCTCTGTTCTCTATGGTCATTCTGAGTTGCCATCAACTCAGGGGCAGCGAGGGTGCTGCTGTGGTTTTGAAACCGTCACTGTGTGGGATGAGGTATTGGGCTACTAGCTGCAAAACCAGTGGTCCGGTCCACTGGCTTCTCAGAAACACAGATGAGCCTGTCCACTCCTGTAGAGCGTCACAGTCTCAGAACTCCTGTGTAGGGGTGGCCAGAGTCTGAATCTGGCTGACGCCGGTGGGCGAAATCTCCAGTAGAACCCTGACAGTGCAGTGGTGGTGAAGCGGCCCACTGCTAGGAGAAAGGTTTCAGCCTTGGGAACCCTACAAGGAAATACTGCTCGGTCCTAGAGGGTCTCTTAGAATCTGGACCCACTCCACAGTGATGGGTTTGGTTTGGGTAAACCTCTGTTTCCTGGTCTGTCCCCAAAGCACGCCCAGACCCTTCTCACTGCCCTCATGATGATTTTGACTCAAAGTATGGCTGGCGCCGGACAGAGAACAACAATCCCTTTGAGTTTCCGGGGCTGAAAACTCCCTCTGTTATCAGCTTTAGAATCAGATCCCATTGTCATGAGCACACCTTCCCTCCCCACAAGATGCCTGCAGTACGCACCGCAGGCCAGAGCCAGGAGGTGGGTTTGCCAAGTGAGCACCAGGAACATTCCTCCTATTGCAATGCAGGCCAGAGAGCTGTTGAACCCCCAAAGTCCATTGTAGATGTTCTCAAATTGTGCCGAGAGGCTGAACCCTAGGAGATGAGACAGGAAAGCTCAGTGGCAGGGTGTTGTGGAAGGGGCAGAGGAAGGGCATGTCAAAGCATCCTTAGGAGGCCTGGACCGTGCACGGGACAGAGAAAGCCTCCAATACTCGGCAAAGTGTCTTCTCTCACCTGCGGCTATCCCCAGCAGCGATCCGATGGCAGCGTGCAGGCACATGAGTGGGGAGCTCAGCAGAATGGCACACAGGAAGATGCCCCCTGCCCATGGGTTGTCACAGCCGTATATCTGACCCACACCCACTGGCAGAGATTTTAATACCTGCAAAAGCAATTTAAGAAGACGCGGCCGCTCAGACCTCAGGCTGATGGCCCTTCCACAAATACAACGCGGTGTGATCATCTTCACGATGTTATCCGACAACCCGGCAGAAGGGGGTGTGGCCTGCTGTCTGGTGTGTCAAAGGAGGTTCCAGGAAGGCTCCGGCTCTCTCTCAACCCTGCCTCTTCTCAGTGTCTGGCCGCTCCGTCTTTGGAAGGGGGCTGCCCAATTTTCCAACCTGCTGTCTGACCGCAGCCTTTGGATACGCCAACCCCACAATCGTCCAAGCCAGCAGCTAGGTCGTCTGAAGATTTTGAGTAGACGGGCTGGCAACCTCCTGAACCGGCAGAAATTGTCAGCCGACCCAGAGCACCTGGGACTTCCCACCCTCACCACTGCAAGGGCAATAATTACTCTAAGGAAACCCCTAGCGACTTATTTTTCTAACAAAGGAAGAAGACACGGCCACTAAAACAGCAGATTGGCAACCCACCGACACCGGAAGTTTACTTTCAAATCTAATATGCTTGTCTTTCAAAATCGGCATTCCTAAATAAGGGCACCAGGGATGGGGACACATTGCCTTGCCTGACTCCTCCCTCATTTACCCAGCCCCTGCGCGCAGGGCGCTCGGTCCACCCAGTGCCCGCTTTCCAAGAGAACTACCTTCTGAGGACAGTGCTGCTGATTTCTGGGGAAAGATGGAGGTGGGAGTAGTTTTGACCAAGCAGTCGTTAACGCATTGGAATTGAGCCCACAATTTCCCTCTAGATCAAAAGAAAGGCCACCCTGAGCTGAGGAGTATATCAGACTCCCCCACTGGAAGATCCGCGAGGGTGGGGAGTGTCTCCTGGATTCTGGGCGCCGAAGGTTGCGCCTTACCATCAGGGCATTGAGATCTTGCCAGCTGACTTCGGGCACGGAGGTTTTCGGTTCGAACAATTTGATCGGAAAGAAGGGATTGTAGTGTCCCACGGCTGCCAGGTAGAGAGACAATGCCATGTTGAAAGGCAGGGTGAATACAGGGAGGTCCCATTTGCAGAACACAGAGTTCAGTGCGCTTGACAAGACTGGGCTGCAAAGCAGAATAGGGAAAAACACACAGGTGACAAGTCATCTGGATCCTGGGGAGGGACTTCCTTTCCTTTGCAAATAATGACCTTCAGAAAACCAACGTCAAGGCCAGGCCATCACAGCTACCCTACTGTGTTGGAAAACTTCCCAGGGGAGAACACTGGGCAGAGCCTGCCACAAAGAGGATACTTCTTCCACAAAGTAAGTAAACTGGCAGCTCATTTTGCCGCCGGGAAGTTGCGCTCTGACGTTGCTCAGAGTGAGCACGGGAGCAGAGCTTGGAAAGTAACGTGCAGGCTCCATGTGACTAAAACTTCACAGATCCTAGGACTAAATAAAAGAACGTAATTAACACGTAGACTGGTATTTCGCACACTTTGCTAGTGTGCTCTCATCTGATAAAATTTTTAATCTTGGTAACACATTTTTTATTGAAATGATTTGTTAGTAGAAGGCTCTCTGGTGGTGCTGGGGGTTAGAGCGTGGGATGCTAACCATAAGGGGCAAGTTCAAAGTCATTAGTTCAGTGGGAAAAAACGAGGCAGTCTTCCTCTGTAAATATTCACAGTCATGAATGCCCCATAGAGGTCTGTAATGATTTGGAATGGACTTAATGGCAGTGGGAATTATGAGAGTATATACTTCTGTTTGTAAGGAATTTTTAAATCTGAAATAAAATAATGTTTAACTTAAAAAAAAATAACACGGAGGTATTTAAGACACACTCTAGGTCCCCTCTGAGGCCCTCCGGGATCGCAGTCCCTCTCCACCCACAGAGGTTAAGTGCACTCTGATCCTGTACTGGATCTTGTCCTTGGCATATCACTTCCTTCCACGTGCCATTCGCATATCTTAACTTTGAACAACAGATACTGTCCCAGGGAGGGTGCAGGCGGCCTGGGTCGGAGGACAAAGATCTTAAACGGAAGGAGGGCAGAGGTGACATCCTTGTGCTATTGAGAAGCTGGGGGGCCTGGGGCAAGGTCCTTCCTCTTAGCTACCTTATTGGTCAGCTGGGGGACGGGATTCATGGTGATGCGGGCTGGATGCCGCCTTCCAAAGGGACAGGCCCTGGGTACACAAGAACATGACCTGTTCTGGAAAGAGGGTCTTTGCAGATGTAATCTGGTTCGCATGAGCTCAGACTGGCCTGCGGTGGGTGATTGGACCGCGAGCCACAGGGAGAACACCGGGAGAGAAGCAGCGGCTGGAGCGAAGCCGCAGCAAACTCGGAACCTCCAGAGGTTGCCGGCAGCCACCAGCTCTTGGGAGAAGGAAGGGCGTCTTCTCTCTAAAGCCCTCTGAGGGAGACCGGCTCTGAGGACACCCTGGCTCTGGACTGTTGGCCTCCCCAACTCTGAGAGAACACATCTCTGCTGTTTTAAGTCCCCCGCTTCGTGGGACTTTGTGAAGGCAGCCCCAGGAGACTTCGGAGGAGCCCTGGTGGCAACGTGGAGTAGGAGTAGGGCTGCTCACCACAACGCCAGGTGTTCCACCCCCCAGCCAGTCCCCAGGAGAAAGATGAACCGTCTTGTAAAGACTTTAAAAAACAAACAGTGTCATCGCGTCAATTAGGCTAGACCTGCCTCAGTGGGTTTCCAAAGCTGTAACAAGGTCTTTCTGGGGGTAGACTCTCCTTTCTCCCTCAGAGAGGCTGGAGGTTTTGAACCGCTGACCCTGTGGTTAGCAGCTAACACATGCCACTAAGCTACCAGGGTTCCTTCTCCGTAAAGGCGTACAGTCTCAGAAACTCACCAGGGCAATTCTGCTCTGCCCTCCCGGGTTGCCACACGTCAGAATCGAGTAGATTGGCATGAGTTTTCCTTTGCTTCCTGCTGCTCCTCTGGCTGCTGCAGTTATCGCGGTGACCGTAATTGATCCAGCCTGGAGGCAGGCTACTGGTTCTGCCTGTGCGTCCTAACCAAGGTCTGTGGGAGGCCAATGCCCCAGACCATTTGTCTGTGTTGCTTGCAATGTAACACAAGAGGCAGGGAGTATATGCTTTGGGATCCCTGGAGGAGTTGGGGGTTAGGTCTTGGGCTGCTTAACATAAAGCCAGCAGTTCAAAACCACCAGCCTCTCCCCAGGAGAAAGATGAAGCTATCTTCATAAATATCGACACTCTGACAAACCCTGTATATATAAATTGGAATTGGTGGGAGGGCTGTGGACACGGTTTGGGGTAGGAGACCTAGACACATGGGACCTAGGCCTCTTCTGAAGCGTTCACTGCCCTGGTCACCAGAACACCGAAGGCACTCACATCAGGTGGGTGTGACTCTGTGGGAGGAGGAGAGCGGCCCCTTTGGGCTTCTGAGACTGTGATTCTGTGCAGGAGTCAAAAGCCTCACCTATGTTCAGCAGAGCAGGTGGTGGTTTCAAACTGCTCACCTTGGGGTTAGCAGCTCAGTGTGTAACCCGGTATGCCACCAAGCCTCCTTGCCTTGCCTCATCAAGGAGCCAGCATTTTAAGATCAGAACGCCAGATATGCTGGGCCCTGGAATGAGGGATGGTGAGCACGAGTCTCCGGTACTGGTCGGGGCAGATTCTAGAGCAGGGTAGAGAGACCCCTGCCCCCAGCCCCAAGCAACAAGCTGACTCTGCTAGTGATCTCTCTCACACCTGTCCTTAGGTAGGTGGTCCTCTTGTTCATATCCCAAATATGCTACTGTATGAAAGGAATGTTTGTGTCTGCAGAAAGAATTTAAGTCTGTGTCATGGGGTGGGGGGAGTTAACTGAATCAAGATTTGGCTAGGGGAGGGAGCAGATGAAAAGGGGAGTTCATATGGGGTCGCTGACCCGTCTCTGGAATACTCACTCAGGACCAGAAACTCCGGCTGGGAAGCACCACCCTGTTTTAGCAAGCCCTATACAGGATCCTGGCCCATGGGCAGTATTTCTCAGGATGGCCCCCTGTCACCCCCCCATCCCCCCCACCCCCCGTCCCTGCTGTGGCCTAATAGGTTCTGCTTTGGACAGCTAATCTCAAGATTAACTGTTCAAAACAAATAGCCACTCCAGGGGAGAAAGAAGCAGCTTTCCCGTAAGAGTCCCAGCCTCTGAAAGCCCCAGGGGCAGTTCTACTCTGTTTTATAAAGTTAGTATGAGTTGGAATCAAATTGATGGCAGTGAGTATCAGGATCACTTGGGGACCGTTTAAGAATTCTCATACCTAAGTAACACCCTGGACCAATTCCATCAGAATCTTGGAGGCATGAGAGGGCAAGCCGGGGTCACATTCATTGGTGTGCTTTAATGCTCCCAGCTCAACTCAACTAACTCAGCTTAGCTCAACTCAACTCAGCTGAACTCAACACAGCTTATTTCAGCCCAACCCAACTCAACTCAACTCAATTGAGTCCAACTCACCATTATGGAGTCCATTCTGACTCCCTGTCACCCCGTAGGACAGATTAGAACTGCCCCTGTGGGTTCTTAGATGGCACATCTTTACAGAAGTCGAAAGCATCACCTGTCTCTGCAGACTGGCTGGTGGTTTTGAACTGTCAATCTTAGGGTTAGCCACCCAACTCATAACCTACTTTGTGTGCCACCAGGCCTGCCTTAATCCTCCTCTGAAAAGTTAAAATGCAGATGTTAAAGTGCAAAGGGGGTGAAAGTAGGGATATTCTAGACCCTGTGGTTGAGGGGAGGAGTCCTTATAAAGGCTGAATGCATTTGCTGCTAATCAAAAGGTTGGAGCTCCGCTGGGCACCTTGAGATCCCCTTTTGCAGAATGAGCCACTGAAAACCCCATTGAGCACAGGTCTATTTGGACACACCTAGGGATGGCCAGGGGTCAAAACTGGGTCAGGGACAACTGGCTCAGGGAGTGAAGGGGAAGGTATTGGAAGACATGGTCCAGGGATCAGACCTCAGGCCACATAAGTGATTGTGATGATGCTTCCATCGTTGTCAAGGGTTGGTTCTGGTCCCAGAATGTAGGTATAACCTGTATTAGGGCTTAAATTCTGACCACCTACGTTTCAGGACAGCCCCAAATCCATGTGCAGAGTCCTCATGGGGCTAAGCCTTCACTGAATTCCTTCTGACCACTGGCCGATAATGTGAACAGTTTTGCTTTCTGGCAGAGTGCATTGGACAGTGGACTGCTTCCCTGCTCTCCCCTTCCCCCTTCCACAGTCCCATCCAGGAAGGGGCAGTTTCCCTCATTGGCTAGCCTGGGTGTGTCCTTGATGAAGATTATCTTACTAGGGGTTGCATAGGTTTGAATCATGCTCTCGTGGCTTTGGTCGGAAGGAGGGTCCTGACCCATCTTGTAAGCTCCTGTGTCTAACATAATGTGTGTATCTCACCCGCACCTGTGAGGTCCTGATCTGCCACCAGTCATGGTTTGGTGGCATTTTCCTTTGTCCTCCCATGCCCTTGTAAAGTCTGTGAATCTCAGGAACCCTCTGGATGCCACGATGACCTCATGCTCATAGTCTCCTTTATCTGGATGATGTGTCTTTGCGCTGTTTAAAACTTAATAAATGTTCTCTTTAAATTAATTATCTATGAGATCTGGGCTCTCCTTTGTATGCCAAAGCCTGAAAGTAAAAACATCTCAACGTAGGCATGTTGCAAACCAGCGCTCACTTACCACGTCATGGACATAATAGTCACTGGGAATAAGAGCCACCAGTAATAGTCCCCCCGGTCTGAAAAGACGACGATGAGGATTCCCACCAGAGTGGCATTGTAGCCCTGCAGCCCCGCAGCTATTGCAGACCTGTGGGTGAGAGGCAGGGCAGGGACACGTCTGGGGGAGTTTGACTGGCTGACACAAAACTCATACTGGTAACTCCTAGTTCCTTCTCAGATTAGAAAGTGAGATGATATTTGGAAATGTGTCTCAAAGGCTATGCAGGCATCGTGCAAATACAAGTAGACCGGAGAAAAAGGAAAATACACATACATTTTACAAAGGTGCATAGTTAAGCCCCACGCTCACCCCAACACACACACACACACACACACACACACACGAGTCATGACTATAGTTAGAACTGCATTGTCGACTGGTGGAGGAAAGAGAAATGAACAGAACCACAGTGTTCTACTTCCTTTTCATTTTTGCTTCAGGAAGTGTTTCTTTCTTATTCATTGATTTATTATTATTATCTGTTTCTTTTAAAAACCATTTTATCGGGGACTCTTACCACAATCCATCCATCCTTCCATTGTATCAAGCACATTTGTACATTTGTTGCCATCATCATTCTCAAAACAGTTTCTTTCTACTGAGTCCTTGGTATCACCTCCTCAATTTCCCCCTCCCTCTCTGGCCCCCGCTCCCTCACGAAACCTTGATAATTTATAAATTATTATGATTTTGTCGTGTCTTACACTGTCTGATGTCCCCCTTCACCCACATAGGAAGTGTTTATTTCTTCAGCTTACTCAAGACCACTGCCTTGAAAAGAGCTTGTGCATTGAAAGCTGCTCCTGGGGTGTGATTTCTCGGGGAGAGAGCTAAGACTCTTGAGATGGGGATCCATGCTCCCTGTGTCCCTCACCTCTATAAACCCCCGTCTTCTGTCTGACTGAGCGTTCCTGTCTTCCTAGGCTTCCATTTGGCTTTCCCCTGAGACACAGCTCCAAGTTATCACACAGCAATCTCTGACTTGACAAAATGACCCACACTCAATTATCAGTGTACTTAGCACCTAATTCATTCTGCTCACTGCCAAACATGCTGTCATGCCTCGGTTTCGACTCCTGGTCAGAACTGTACCTGGGAATGCACACCGTTTCTGTAGAATAAGAAAGGCTGACAGGTCTAGGCATGCACCACACAAGCCATATCTGGGAACGTGAAGAGCCTCGGTTAACTTTCCAGCATCGGTAAAGTGTGTTAACAGGAGGAAGGCAGCTGGCGGGGCAGTGGTGGGGCATGTAGGGATGTGCATGTGAAGGGGTTACAGTGTGTAGTGAGATCGAATGGCTGACCCCAAGGAGAGGAAGTTACAGAGTTGAAGGCGTATGGGAGCTTCTTGGCTATTTTTCTTTAAACCAGGGACAGGAGGCAGCAGGCAAGATACACTAAGGACATTCAACTGGGCAAGAGCCATCTTGATGAGAACCTCTGTTCAAAAGAACCTTGCCTCCCTTAAAGAACTCTTTGGGACACATGGGACAGTTTGTATGAGTTGAACTGAAAGGTCAGCAAACTGGCTCTCAAGCCATCACAGTCATACATGTACACATGGCTCTGAAGTAAAATCAAAAAGGAAAGTGACTATCATTCAGATAGAGGTGATAAAAATGTATTTATGGCTCTGGAATGATTTTTAAATTGTTGCAAGGGTCAGAATGGGCTCATCCATCTCAAATTTGCCAACCCCTGGCTTAGCCGATGCAGTAGATGGAGGAGCCCTGAGCATCCCAAATGCAGAGTCGGTAGTATAGTGGTTAAATATTAGATCCGGTGTTCAAACCCATCAGCTCCCCCCAAACCAACAAAAACATATTGTTGAGAATGAGGGGGGTTGGAGAAGAGACCCCCAAACTCATCTACCAGAGGCTGTTTGTAGGGACAGGTAACACCTCGGGATACTGGGAACCCAGGTCGGATAAACCCCTCAGGAACAGAAATGGGAGTGGCGACACCAGAGTGGTAGGAGGAAGGTGGAGAGAGGGAGGGAGGAAGGGGGACCAATCACAATGATTGATGCATAACTACACCCCCTTCACCACCCAGGAGGATGAACAACGGAAACATGGTTGAAGGGAGACAGAGGTCAGTGTAAGCTATGAAATAACAATCATTTATGATTTATCAAGGGGTCATGTGGGTGGGAGAGGGGCTGGTGGAAAGGAGAGGCTAATGGCAAGGGCTCAGAGAGAAAATAAATGTTGAGAAAATGACGATGGCAGCATAAATACAAATATGCTTGATACAATGAATGTATGCATTGTTATAAGCGCGGCAAGAGCCCCCAATAAAAGTATCTTAAAAACATACATGGCATCAGCCACTCTTCAGAGAGAGAGACCAGGACCCCTGCTCGTGTTAACATCGATAGACATCCAAGGGTGCAGTTCTGCTCTGTCCTGTGGGCTTGTTTGGGTCAGAACAGACTCAGTGGCAGTGGGTTTCATGTCTGTCTTGAGGGGCACACATGGTTAAGAGCTCGGTCACTAGCCAGGAGGCTGGTGCCTCGAACCCACCCGAAGATGTCTCAGAAGACAGGCTTGATGATGTGCTTCCCAGAGGAAACTCTAGGAGCAGTGCCCTACTCTGTGCCCTGTTGGGGCTGTAAGCTGGGGTCTACAGGAAGTGACAATGCGTGGCAGCCATTGGGACTGGAGAGAGATGCCAGGCGATTTAAGGCAGATGAATGGCATTCACTGCAGCTCGTGGGAGGCCCTGGTTAAAGAACTGGCAAGACACGCCTTCACTTTCAAATTGAAGGCTGCCGTGTGAACACAGTCCTTCAGGACCATGAAAGGTGAAAGGGATTTGAAAAGGAGCACAGGCAAGTGGGGCGTATTTTCATACATATGCCAGACAAAGTAAAACCTTTGTCAACTTCCACTGGCGCGTCACAATGAAGACCTATTCAATAAGATCCAATTCACCCACAGCCCCAAACTGGAAAGACCGTCTATCGATGTACACTGGATCAGGGATTAACTGAGGAGACAAGCTCTTCCTTCTCCTGGGCCCTGACATTTGCTGACTCTCCTTGAAACGTCCTCAGCTGATTTACAGCAAGGCTTGCAGAGAGCTGCAGAAGGACCATCGACTGGTGATTACGCTCTGCCCCGGGATGCCAGCCGGTATTAGTATCCACGGGCCATCTCCTCCCCTGGTGGGAGTCAGCGCATTACTTATGATCCAAGTATGAAGCAGGTACTATTTTTAACCTAACATGTAGTTCAGAAGACACACACTCGAGCTTCCTAAGTCAGATCTCCCCGATTTGGAATTTACAGCCATTCATCTCCCGAGGAGGTAAACCTCACCTCTGCCATTGTCTACGAAAATTGAGTTTACTGAACCAACTTCAGAAACATAATGAGGATTATCAAGGTACTAAAACTGCCCATCAACTCCTAAGCCTTTGTGCCCCAAACAGACAACAAGCTGATGACTGAGAGTTTTATCAACCAATCAAAGAGATCCTTAAAAAGCTCCTCTGGAAATTACCTTGCCGCTTAATTCGTGTGACCTGCACTGCCCTGAGAATCTGGCATCATCCAGATTGGCTCCTTCCTTGGGCACCGTGAGTCAAAGGCTAGAAGCGGTTCCCTGATTCTGACTAAAGAAAGGCAAATAGCAAGGGTCCTGTGGAAGAAAGGTTGGTTCTTTGGAGAAGGGCGTGGCGTCATCCGTGGGCTCAGCGTGCCTGGCTGGCCTCCTTCCTACCTGTCTTGACTGAGCAGCAGGGCCGTCAGAGTGGAGACCACGGTTCCCAAGCAGCCATTGAGAGCCCACCAGGGGTTCTGGACCAGAAGTCCCACCAGAATCAGGATTCCACTGATGGGGTTGCTGACAAACACCACTTGGGATATTCCCCGAAGAACCCAGTCGATAAACTGAAGCACCACAGGCCTGTCTGAAAGACAATGAGATGGGCAGCCTTGAGGGAGCGGCCGAGGCCAACGACGCGGCTTCCCAATACCGGCACCTGTTCCCAGCAAAACCCTCACGACGGCCTGAGACAAGGGTTGGCTCGGCTATCCACGTCTTTGTAATTTCCCCCGAATGGTCGGGTGGAACCAGGCACACAGGGCGTTTGAAGCACACGGAGAAGGGATGGCTGGCTGGAAGGATGGGGCATCTTAGGAGCAGCAGGAGAGTTCCTGGGAGACCAGTTAGCATTTCCTGCTGGAAATAGCAGAGGCAGCGGAGGCTATGCCATGGCCCAGACAAGGAGAGCGAGCCGAGAAGCAGTGGCAGGACCATGAGGCTGTGAGGCAGAGGCCAAGGGGTCAACATGGCTGAGGACCAGAGCGCGAGCCAGCCTCGGTGCTGGTGGAGGAGAGGCGTGACCGTGGAACACTGCCTACATGCTTGATGTTTGCTGAGTCCTTGAATTTCTCTAATCAACTCCTACCACTGCCAGGGTTGTCTGTGAGTTCTGTGTGGCCACTGCAATGGGGGATCAAATTCAGCAGGAAAGAACAGTGCCATGGGTGGAGGGGTTGGGATCGCAACTGGGGAAAAGAGACGGTGAGTGGAGATCTTGCTCACTGTCGGCTTGACCTGGTTTCCCCTCCCCTGTGAGGCTGGAGAAGGCCAGTCTTGGCCTCCGGGTCATGGTCACAGGATGAAACCCATTTCTGATGTCCCTCTAAGCTGGTTCTCCCTCAAGGGAACCCAGATCCAATTTCTTTTTGCTCAACTCACAGCACTTTGCCACAACTAAAATATCAGAAAGCAGCTCAGGCACTTATGTACCGTGTTCAGATGTGAGATTCTTAACATAGAGGAGTGAATTATGCATAGTACAATTTTCGTCATTAAGTAATGGGATGACAGTGTCGAGTCAGACATCTTTCCAGGATATGAGATGATCTCTGACCGCTCCCTTGATTGAAATCATTGATGATCCTTGCAGGAGGGGAGTAAGTGGAGAGTAGACAACTGCCAAGGAGGGAGGGAGGGAGGGAGAGAAAGAGAGAGAAAGAGAGAGAGAGAGAGAGAGAATAGGAGGTGTACTGAACAATGAAAATAAAAAGAAGGAACAAACCACTCTCCCCCAGAGACTTCTCCCATCTCCCCACGATGGAAGAGAAATACCTTTTAGCCAATCGGCAAATTCTTTCATATCACCAGTGATGTAGCCAAGAGCCTTGGGGAGTTTCCCTCTGCATGGAGAAACCTTCCTGTCACCCTGCTCCTGTTTCACAATATTGGGGTTGTCAGCCATGGCTGCTTCTTCCTCTGAGTCCTTGAGGAAAGAACAGAAATCGTAAATACCTCATAGGCTCAAACACGGCAGGTGGGTCCGCTTTGGGCCTGGTCACAGAGGCTATAGAAGATGAGTTTCAAGGCCCTTTATCAGAACCACGATATCTCCTGGGACTACAATGGCAGCACTCTCATGGATGGTATTACTGAAATCCAGCTCCCCACCCCCTGACCTGTCATCAGTGTATTCAATATGACTGTCAGATAGGTGTGACCTTTTACTTCATGAAGCTCCATCTCTCGTTCAAAAGGCATTTCTTAAGCATCTGCTTCCTGCACTCAAGGAGCTCAGTCTAGTGGACAAGACTGAAAAAGACCTCCTTACAACATAAGGAGTCAAGAAGCAACACAGAAATAGCCAGCAGCCGGTGCTTTCTTTTCGTTCTCTCATGAGAAGAGCCAAAGCATCGGGTTGCAACATGGTCTGCTCCTTCACTCAGGCTATTTTCAAGAAAAACAGTCTGACTGGTGAAAATGTTGATTTTTACACATATTTTAAGAACACTGTGTGTGTATGTAAGAACAGACTCAGGAAACTCTCTCCAAGTGAAGGAGTACTTGAGCTTGCCTTTTAACCAGACCCCGGTCTCAAATATCTGTGACTTTTGGAATTTGTCTCTGAAATGTGTCGAAATCATCAAGACTGGTGTGCCACAGAGGCAGAGGAACTGGGGCAGGGGAAAGTAGGTGTTGGAAACCAAGGACTCCTCACATCGGGACTGCACCATCCATGCTTCTGGAGGGCATCATTGTCATGAGGATGCGTTGGGGAAAATACTGATGACCTAACCGTGTCGTGTGTGTACTATGAGGCTATTCCCTTCCCATGATAAGTCCGGAACAGGAACACGTCAACATCACCCGAATCTGGAACCCTGCAGACAAAAGAACGGACGGTTTGTAGTGCCGATGGTGCAAGAAGAGGATACCAAAGATGCAATCCCAAAGGTGGGCAAAGGACGATAGGGAAGCCATCTTGAATGTGCAAGAAAAGCCAAGAGCACCAGGTAAGTGTGGCCAGAGAAGTATGAAGGAGGGAAACACCAACCCCTCAGACCCTGTAGGCACAATTGCGGGATGCTGAGGCGACAGCTATACAAGACATGACCAAGGCAGTTCCCCAAGTGCATGCAGGTATACCTGCTGGTCTTCTTGTCCCCCGTGGTCAAACTCTGAGCAAGGGGTACTCATGGCTATTTTTTATTTTTTTGGCCCCAACACAGTTCCTTTCACTGTAGCCAACAGAGCAATTAACAGATAACAGAATCATGCAATTCTGTGTGTGTGTGTGTGTGTGTGTGTGTGTGTGCTTGGCAAAGTTCCGACACTCCTTTTAGCGCCTATTAATTCCAGTATGGAAATCAAATGTGAGTAGCGATTTTTAACTGATGAACAATTTCCCTTCCATTCTAGAACTTCACTGCCCAATTAACCATCCGGATCTTTTAAACAATAGCAGACCATTAATCACACCAAGCATCAACTTTTATATAATGTATCCCAGACCAAGCTCATGTTCTCTTTGCCAGTTACTAGACCTCAGCATTTCCAAGTCTTTCAGTTAATCTCCACGTTAAGAAATTCATAAGTTGGAAACTGCTGGTGGTCAGGAGCCCAACCTCAGCCCCCGTGGAGTTTAGCTGGTCCCATAGGGAAGCCAGGAAATGCAGGCTGAATAATGAAATGATGAATTGGCCTTTGACGCCATCATCCACTCAATGATCGCTATCATCTATCTCCCGCTATCTTCCTTTTCAAACCTCATCACTGATAATATTATTCATGGGTCCCTTCCTCAGCTACAGGGACTTACTCTCAAAACCACACCAAGTTATGAGAGGCATTTGACGTCAGTGGCTTTTTCCACTAGCAACAGGAACACCTTGGTAGACGGACTCTTCTAGAACAAACAAACTCACGCTCTCCAGATTTCAAGCACATATTTAAATGCTCCATCACTCCAGAGATTTGAGAGATACAGGCATGAAACCCAACAACAGAACTGGCCAGACATGACTGAGGACCTGAATGGCCTGAGTTTCCTGCCAAACCACCCAATGTTAAATAAATGTCAGACTGCTTTTGTACAAATCCACTGCCTGACGTTGAGGAGGCTTGAGGCAAGGGCCCCCCCTCCCCATTCCCCTATGCAAGTCTTGGGATAGGTTGTAGGCTCTGATGCCCTAGAGATTAGAGTCTCCACATGAACAGGAGAACCTCAGCTTTGTCACAGACACCTCCTGCCCCCTACCAGCTGCTGAGTCCACTGTGACCCCCCTGGGCTGGAGTAGACTTGCTCTCCCCTGGTTTTTCCACCGCTGTGGCTGTTCAAAACCCTGCCTGCAGCTTCTTTCCCCGGAGAAACCTCTCAGTTAGTAGCCAATGGGTAGTTATCTGCACCTCCCAGGGTCTGTTTATCTGGACTGCTGAATCCCTGGAGCCTCTGGGGGGCACAGTTACAGCAACTCTATATAAGACTATATAAGTGCCTTCCCACGGTCGTTCACCTTAGAATTCTAGTCAGGATCTACTCAGCCGTAGTGAGTGGGACTAGCTCCATCCTTTCAGGGAACTTTAGTAGCCCTACGGCCTCTCTGGGAAGACAATCCTGGGCGATTGATTGAGCAAGGCCCTTCCGCCAATGGAAAGACTTCCATCCCAACCAATCGGACCACGAGGTCTAATAAAGAAAGTAGAGTGTTCCCAGTCCCGTCCTTTATGAAATGTGAGAACAGGAAGGACTGGCTCTATGTAGTGAAGTAAAGGGAAGAAACTAATGAAGTAGAAAAACAACACCACTATCAAGTCCACGCTGACTCACAGCGCCTTTGTAGGACAAAGCAAAACCGCTCCTGGGGGTGTCGGAGACTGTAAATCTTTATGGGAGGAGGCCGGGTTGTGTGGTGTTTACACCGTGGGCTGTAACCTAGAGTTTGAAACCGCCAGCAGCTCTGAGAGAGAAACATTGGGTTTTCTACTCCCATCTATAGTTTCGGTCTGGGACAACCCCCCCCCCCCCCAAGCCCCCTTCCTAGGCAGTGAGTCTCAGCCTTCCTGATGCTGCTACCCTTTCATACAGTTCCTCATGTGGTGGGGACCCCCAACCACAACATTATTTTCATCGCTACTTCATAACTGTCATTTTGCTACTGTTATGAATCGTCGGGTAAATAGATGATGCATTTTCAGTGTTAGAAACGGAACATCATGAAAGCATAGTGATGAATCACAAAGCAATATGCCATCATATTTTGTGAAACATTTATGTGTTTTCCAAGGGTCTTAGGCGACCCTGTGAAAGGGTTGTTGGACTCCCAAAGGGGTCATGACCCGCAGGTTGAGAATCTCTGCCGGGGGTGGGTGGGGGTTGCTGTGAGTGAGCATTGACGTCACAGCAGGGAGTTTGGTTTGGAGTTAGACATTTCGGAAGCACACTGCCTGCCTCATCTTTTCCCCATGGCATGGCTGGTGGACTTTCGGTTACCACCCAAGCTTCATCCGTGCTCAAAGCTTCATCCACGGCACCACCAGGATGCACCTATTTTGTTCAATGGTTGTCAAAACTCCACCCTTCCACCACTCACTGTTGAAGCCCAAGCGACTCTGTGCTCTGGCCCGACCCAGGCGCACCGCTTAGCAGAGCTTGCTGATCCCCGAATCCCCAGGCCCGTTCAGAAAAGGCACACGAGGTAGGAGCACAGAGGCAGGAGTCCCAGTCTAGAAGCTACCCAGAGGTACCATACCTGTTGGTCCGGGTCATGGGCAAGGGCTAAGCTGAGCCTGTGGAAGCCTTTGCGCGTTGCCTCACTGCCATTATTTCCAAAGGGGTCGGTCCAAAGAGGACTATGAGAGGCGTCACCAGCGCCGCCAATCAAAGACTGTCCATTCATCCTTCCTTTCCCTCCATACGGGACAAAGGGCAAAAATATGTGAATCAGCCGGATGCGAGGCGCATGGTGGGGGGAGAGAGGCAGGAGGTGCCCACCCGGTGGCCGATTGATGAGCTGTCGACCCCGTGCGGACCTCGAGGGCCAGTGTAGCCTCTCCATCAGTAAAGCTCTGTCCATGGTGAGGAGAGGCAGTAGTGGGTTGTGCTCTGCTGCATTTTGCAATTGGCGGGAGGTTGGCAGTTCGGAAGGCTGCCCCCTGAAACTCTTAAGGCAAACTGTTATGGCTTCAAGTAGGGGATCGACAACAACCCTCAGGCTTGTTCTCCAGAGGTGAGACAGGAAGTGCTAGCATGGCCTCTATTTCCTGTACTAAGATTCTGCTCCATGAACCGTCACCCAACTCACAATCCCCCAATCAAACCAGATCACACCAAACCCGCCGCTATGAAGTCGATTCTGACTCATTGCAGCTCAATATAGGGTTTCCAAGACTTTGGCAATCTTTAGAGAGAAGATGACCTCATCTTTCGCCCTGGCCGAGTGGCAGGTGAGTTTGAACGATCCATCATGTGGTCAACAGCTCAACTTGAATGGGACAGCTCACCAGGGCTCAAAACAGGACAGCAGCCACACTTTCTCACAGCAAAAACCCAGCCCAAGACTGCTAAGTGGCATTGTTTCATCTATATGAACAAAACTTTCTTCATTGGAAATTATTATATTGGTCATAAACCATTCTTTGTTGAACGCAATGAATCTGTCAGCTTCTTATAAGCCTTCACCTCCATATTTCCATTGCATAAAGATGATTATCGCTCTTGAATCAATGCTAATTTGCTTTCTGCAGAAATTCTAGAGAAGCTCTGTGTGATATTTCTAGTCTTTTAAAAAAATTTCTACCCCCCCCCTTTTTTTTTTTTAAATTTTGGCTTGATCTGTGACTTAAAAACACACACTCCATTCGAGTGATTCAGGATAACCCACAGAAGTGGAAGATGTTTCTGACATGCCATAGGGGAAAAACTGCATGTGCTCATCCAGGCAAACCATCTTTCTGCATAGGTACCAGGACACTGTGCCTGTGGGTTGGAATGTGTATTTTTACTGGGTGAAGAACAATACGAAGAAAATGGATGGTGGGATTGTCATTTTACATGGGATCTTTTTAAAGACAGAAAGAAAAATCAAAGGGGAAAAATGGAAAGAAAGACAAGAGGGGAGGGACGGTCTATTCTTTTTATAGGGGTGGTCTCCCCTATGCCCTCCATCCTTGCCATATGGATCTTGGACAACCTCACCCTTGACTGCAGCATCGATATTTTCTTAGAGTCCAGCGTAGAAAAAACTGGAAATATGTGAGGGTGAGAAGGGGTTTTGGAAGACTGTAATGTGCAGTCTTCACTGTACAAAAGGGGAAGTGGAGGTGCCAGGTGAGGCAGGTGGCGGGGCAGAGCCACCCTTGTGGATGGGAAGTCCTGGTATCCGTGATCTTTCAGTGTGGGGCCAGGCCCCTTAATACTGCCTGCGCGTCTTTTCAAATCTGTCGTCAGTGAGAGAAGAGCTGTGTCTGCCGTGGGGCTTGGACTCAGCAATGTGGGGGACGCCTTCTGTCTTCTTGGGGCGGAACAATGAAAAAGAATGAGCTCTGCCCATCCCTGCTCTGACTCCGTGCCCTTACGTAATCTGGACGCTTCAGCTGGTGAAGTTTCCAACAGGGAATCCCTACGATTCATTGCTGTATTGCAGGACGATTCCAAGCTCTCAATTCCACCCTCTCTACTTTATCACACAAAAGAAAACACCTTCTGCTTTCAGCACCTAAGAGCACCGTGCACACACGGGAAGTCTCCCATTTCCCTATGGTTCACCTATCTCTTAAACATTGGAAAGGGAGAAGCCTACGCTGGGTAGACCTAGAAGAGCAAGTATTCAGACATGTCACACGCAGCCATCAAGAGGATTGCAGGGTTGACTCTGATTCCATACTTACAATAATCTCTATTTGGGGTCGTGATTGATTTTTAAGTAGCGGGAGATGCTCCGTGTTCTTGAAGGCTGTAAAACAGAAACACACAAGATGCTGTCAGGCACGTCTGCCTCCTTAGCAGAGCACGGAGTTAAGAGAAACTTTCAGGTCTGAATTCCAGCGATCAGAAAGCGCAGCTGTGATGAAGCTGCCAAACTCAGGACTGCGCATGTGAAGGGTCATTCTCCCCAGAGCCCTGGCTGGAGCCAATGGCGTGGGCTCAAGTGTTAACTAGAAAGCTGGTGTTTCGAAGCTCAGAGGTACCAAGGCAGAGAAACCCAAGCTAAACCCACCGCCATCGAGTTGAGCCCAAACTCATAGTGATCCCATACGGGTTTTAGTGGTGGGTAGACTTGAACCTCCGACCTTCGGGTTAGCAATTCGAAGTCTGACCCACAGCGCCACCAGGGCGCCCATTGCTTGCAAAGTTTACAGCCAAGAAAACCCGACGATGCAGTACCACTCTGTGCCACGCGGGGTTGCCATCAGTTGGGGCACAAAACAACCCAAACACAAACCGTCTCCCGATGGATGGGTATTCTCTGCAGACTTTCTTTCTGCTAGACGACACAGGAAGGGCCCAGAGAGCGGATCCTTGGAACCAGCCATGCCCCCAACCCCACTTTCTGCGAGTCCTAAAGATGCATGCTGCCAACTTTACCTAACGATCTCAAGGACAGCCTGAAATGCCCGCCCGGGGCCAGGTGCTCACTTTGCTCCTCCACAGCCTCTTCCACAGGGGGCTAAAGGGCAGCTTCCCCATGCTCCCCAAATCCCACAGAAAGACGTTGCGTTTTCACTAGGTTTGGGAAGAAACCTTTGCTTTCTGGCTGCCCAGGACTGCTTTTATTCAGTTCCAACGATGGTGAGCGTATGTCTTCATCAAAAACAGGAACATAAAGCCCTGAGGGTGCAGAGGTTCACTAGTCAGCTGCCAGCTGAAGCTTGGTAGCTCAAACCCACCGAATGGTTTCGCGGAAGAAAGACCTGGCCACTGAGTGCCCACCCTACCAGGCTCACAGTGGGGACAGCGCAGCACTGCCCCAAAGGGGCAGGCGATAGCCTAGAAAATCCTCAGGAGGCACTTCTGCCCAGCCACAGGAGGTTGCTAGGAGTCGAAAACGAACAGCGCCGCACCTAACAACAGCAACAAACAAAATGGGGGAAAGGCGCAAAAACGCCCAGAGGATTCCTATGGCCGGTGCCCAGCCCCGCGGAGCTGGACCGGAGTCCCAGGCGCCAGGCGCGTACTCACCTCCGGCGGCGGCTGGAGGCGGCGGGCTGCGCCGGAGGCACGCGGAGAAAAGGCGAGCGCGCGCTCCCGGGAGAGATGGCCGTGCCCGGGCTCGCGGGTTTTTATGCTGGGACCCAGCTCTGCCTATCCGGAGACGCCTGTCCCCTCCCACTTCCAGGCATCCGAGCCAAAGCCGTGCAGGCGCACTGGTCCCCAGGCTCGTCCACCTGATGGCTCTCTCGCTTCCTGACACGGTGCCAAACCTCTTTGCCACCCTGTCCCCGGAGTCCCCGGGCTCTCTGCCCAGTGATAATCCTCCTCGAGCCAGTCCCAAGTCCATCTCTTTCCCCTCTCCTCTCTCCTGTCGCCCCATACCCTCACCCTCAAATCGTTTTGCAAAGATTCACAACTGGCCAGGGATCTCGGCGGGTAAGGAAACTGCAAAGGGAGGGAGGGCGGGGTGGGGGTGAGGGCTGCCCAGTGGACCCCGGGGCCAGGAAACATTTGCTCCGAAGCCAGACAAGAACTTTCTCGGCAAGTTTTCGGGGTCCAGGAAGATACCCGCAGGGGCGTGGCGGCGGCGGTGGGGCTCGGGGCTCGGGCTGCGGGACACAACTGGTCTTCTGGACGCCCACCAGTCCTGGGCCCGGGTGCGGAGGGCGCCTAACTGCAGGCGTGCCTTTGGAGAAGGAGACCCTCTCTCTCTGGTCAGGGGCGAATCCTGAAACCAAACGGCTCCTTTTAAAAGTGCGGGAGGTCTTCCCGCGGCTGGAGAAGAAGTAACACTTGCACGAAATAGTCCCTTCCTTCCCCCTTCCTGCTTACATTTGTTTCGTGGCTTGTCCTGTGATGGCAAGAATTATTATTATTTTTTTTAATCGCGGGAGAAGGCGCATCCCGCGCCGCCTGGATGCGCAGATAGTCCTTGTCTGTCTCCACCGGGCGGCCCCGAGGCCTCTCGGGCTCCACCCTCTGGACAGCTGCCAGGCCCCAGGGTTCCCGGTCCTCTTGGGCGGGACTGCTCTGGGCTGCGAGGGAAGCCTGTCCTCCAGGTGTCCCTTGCGGTCAGGGTGTGCCTCTTGGGGGGCCCCGGCCTCGAGGTTAGGATTTGGGGCTTTGCCCAATGTATTTATCTCTCTCTCTCTCTCTCTCTTTTTCTCGAGCGTCCAAGAGCAAACAAAACTCCGAAGTTCCTTGGAAGAGGAATCCTGCGTTAGGGCAGTCAGGGAGTGGAATACAACGGATCACACCCCTTTCCACAGGCGCCTGAGGCACGTGGGCGTATTCCCAGCAATCTCTTGAGAGGGTCCTGTCCTTGTCCTATAGGGCGAAGAGCAGCTCTGTGGGTAGGGTTGGGCTGAGAATGTTGCACGATCTCTTTAAGCCTCAGAGAAACCTTGCAGCAAATATTAGCAGCCCTCCCCTCTCCCCCCGCCCCTGGAAACGTGAAAAATCGCTTTTTCAGCCCAAACTTTAGAGCGTGCCTTTGCTAGTTTGGACGGACAGTGCACCCTTGCGAGGTGCACTTCCCCGCCAAGTGTAAGGAGTCTCCCCATGTCAGTGCTGGTCCCCTTTGGTCTGAGTTTCCTCCCCCTTCCTGCCTTTTCATCTTTGCTTTTGAGCCGGGGCTGTCTCTTTGATCTCGGCAGTTGATTGTTCTGGGGAACATACTCCCCTGAGCAGCTAGTGTTGGCTTTGTAGGCCTGTCTATTGTGCGGTGGTCTCCCTGCCCATTGTCCCGATTCTCACAGGGGCGAGAGGTAGTCAGTAGTGAGTTTTGTTTGTTTGCGTGAGAGCCCTGGGAGTGCTGCTGAGGTGCTAACAGCAAGGTGGCCAGTTCAAAACCACCAGGCGCTCCTGGGAAGAACAACGGGGCTTTCTGTCCCGTCAAGAGTTTCAGTCTCTGAAACCCTCAGGGCCAGTTCTACCCTCCCTGTCCGACAGGGCTGTTCGGAGTTGGAATTGATTCAATGACATGAGTATTGATACCAAGGTCTAAAGTCTATTACCAAGGTCTGTCCACTGTTTGCTTTCATTAATCAATTAAGGTGTGTGTCAACATGTGCTTATTGGTCAAGTCCTGTACCACGCGGCCCCCCTGTGCAGCCATCCTCTCTGGTCCCGTTTCAGGGGTTGAGTCTCAGGCCTTCTGGGAAGAACATCTCTTCCCTCATCCTTCCTTTCAGGTCTCTCCCTTGGGTCCTGTAAAGTCACACCTTACACACTGGGCCCTCACAGGGGGCACCCATGAGGCGGAACTTTTGGGCTGAGGTGTCAGACCAGAGTTTGAATCCTTCTTCTCCCTCTGCTCTGTCCACTGCTGTGTGATCTTGGACATGCTACTTACCCTCTCGGAACCTCAGATGCCTGACTGTCAAGTGGGGTGAGTTTCCTTCCCTCATAGCCTTGCGAGGAGATTTGATGATGGCTGTAAACACCAGACCTGGCACATGGAGATGCCACCAAATTGGTGTCTGTCCTACTCCATCAGAATTCTTAGACGGATCCCTCCATCCATCTTAAAGCAAGCCCTGGTGGCAAAGGGTTAAACACTTGACCGCTATCCAAAAGATAGGTGGGTTCAACCCAACAGCTGTGCGGTGGGAGAGAGAGTGGCAGCCTGCATCTGCAAAGATGACAGCTGTGGAAACCCTCTGGGGACCGTTTTCCTCTGCCCTGTAGGGTCCAGACGCCAGGCGATGGGTATCCAGTAAGAAAGGGAGGAAAAACTTCTTGGCTCCAACATCCGAAAAAGGTATAGTTCTGAGCTTGAAATGTAATCATTGCACAGTGAGATGAGATGATGCAGGCATGGGCTCACACGGGGGGTTGGGTGGGGAGGAGAGGATGCCTGCTGCAGGACCAGGCGTGCTTCATTCTGCTGTGTTTGTAACTCAGGGCTGCCATGGGCTGGCTGGCACCACCCAAAGGACGTACGCCTGCCATCGGACAACCTGGCGGCCTTTCTCAGTCCTTTCCCCAGCACTTCGTTGGTTGTGGTGCATCACTGACTGAGGCGCCCTAAGCTTCGTTTCCGCTCTGGCATCTTTGGAGTTCCTTCAAACGCCAAACCAAACAGCACACCGGCCCTGTGGGAGCAGAAAGCCTCCTCGGCCTCTAGCGCAGTGGCTGCAGGGGTAGAACTGCTGACCTTGTGGGAAGCAGATGCAGATCGCTTAAGTGGAGTCTTCCCAGCGGCATCTCAAAAGAAGGCTTTGGTCATCTAGTCCCCCAAGAATGGAAACCCCGTGGAACCCAGGTCTGCTCCAATACACACCGGTCAGTAGTTGGCGTCCACTTGACCATTGCTTTCTGCAACTCCTGCCCTTCCCACCTCTCCCTCTTTGTGTCCCCCTCCCCCTCTCCCTGTGCCCTGTGAATGGACCATCCCTCCCTCGAACTATCCATTCCAACTGAACATACACAGAGCTTTCCTTTGTTTCGGGCTTCTTTCCACCGGAAGACGCCCCCCATTTTGCCCGAACGTTCATGCCTCCCGGAGGAGCACTGAGATGCCTTGGCTGTGCCCTCTCCACAGCGTCCTCTTCTGAACACAGCACCCCTCATGTCTGTGCTGCTGGTCGTGCACCCCGTCCCAGCCCCGCCCACCACAGGCTCGTGAGTTGCTTCCTTAAGCGTGAAAATGGTTCTAACGCTGTAAAATGAAAACGGTTTTATTGCTATGGTAGCATAACAAAATATATTATATTTCATGATATAGATCATATCACAGTGCCTAGGCTAGATGGAGTGGGAAGATCTGTATCGATTTGTTCACCCGCTGCCAGCAAGTCAATTCCCATGGATAGTGGCTCACGTGTTGGGCTGCGATTCCAAAGGTTGGCAGTTCAAAGCCACCAGGCGTTCCCTCAGGGGGAAGACGGGCTTCCTACCCCCCTGAAGACCTAAGGTATGAAAACTGAATGGGAGGTAATTCTACCCTGTCATGCAGAGTCGCCATGGGCTGACATCCATTTGATGGCACAGGAGTGAGTAAATGAGCAACCCTATTGGACGGCGGAGAAACTGTGACTGGCGATGGGAGAAGACAGCCTGATTATCCTGTATTTTAAAGTATATTTCAGGCTGCACAGTCCCCGCCCCCCTGGACTGGGAGATATGGAGAGGATCAGGCCAATACCCACTAGAACTCTTTATTCATAACAAACCTCTTTCTTTGCAGGATCATTTTGGGGGTGATGGATCATGTATGTGCAAGAGGACACAGGACTAAAGGAAGAAGGGAGAACAGAACTGTGTCTATTGACATGACTTTAATATACATGTTGGACTGTGTCTTTCGAGATTTCTAAACATGTTGCTTGGCTCAGAAATGACCGCAGCACCCTTTGACGTGGCTGGCTGTGTGGTGCTCTCAGTCTCTCTCCAGCGAGTCTCACTGTGCCCATAGGCACCGGCAGGGTCCCCACTCAGGAAGTGCACAGGAGGGGGTGTGCTGCATCCTGGGGAGATCTTTCTTAAGGGCAAAAGGAAAACTCTTCTGAAAAGCCTCCTCCTTCTTCTATTCCTGCCCCTGACCCCCACAAAGAGAGAAGCACGGCTTACAAGCCGGGGACAGAATGTTCCTCGGTATGTTTTGGGCGACAAGGTTTTGGCTTGTAAACAATAATAGTTTAAAAAAAAGGCACCAGATGAGAGCCAAAATTCCCACTGACCCAGAACACCCCTCGGGGTTGCCTCTTGTGGTTGGCATCGCCTGGGTATGAAGCTAAGAGGAAGCAGGCTCTTCGGTGAGCCGCTTGCTCAACTCCTTACCAGGGAAGTGTGGGGTGTGTGGTGGCAGGAGGCACAGAGGCACCTATGTTTTGAGCCCTCAAATGTAGTCATGCAGTGAGTCAGCGCAGGTTAGGACGTGACCAAGGTGAGACCACTGGGAGTGTTCAAAGGGCACCCTCCTGCACACACTGGGGAGATGAGAACACAAGCACCCCCCACCTTGACCTACAACTTCTCTCAGTGGTCCCTTCACCTGCACCGTGTACAGCACAGACTCCCATTGCCCTACCTCTCCTTTCACAGAAAAAAAACCCACCCCAAACTAAAACCACTTGGCATCACCCTCTCCCCAGGCAATGAAAGACTTTTGTACTATAGCCTATAATCCAGGAGTAAGTGTCACTATCTGCTTTTGCAGTGTCCTCTCGATTGTCCCGGCGATTGCCTCCCCTCACCCCTTAGGGTGGAAACCACCATTTTATTATTATTTTGGGAATCACCGCGTCAAAGCAGATTCAAGCGAGTGTAACGTTCTTGATGAAGATCTCTGGTGTCCAGAGGGTTGGGCAGCGTGCTCTGCAGTGCACCCCATCTAAGGAGGCATTCTGAACATACCAGAGCAGCAGTTCTCAACCTCCCTCAGGCCTCGACCCTTTCATACAATTCCTCCTGTGGTGGTGACCTCCCCCCCTCCCCACAACCATAACATTATTTTCATTGCTACTTCATCACTGCCATTTTGTTACAGTTATGAATCAGGTCGTTCGCCTCCCAAAAGGGCCGTGACCCACAGGTTAAGAACCGCTGCTCTCCTGTAAGGACCGTCCTGTGGATGCCCTGCAGGACTTGGTTTTCAGGAAGGGGCACAGGAATGCTTTCCAGAAAGGTCTGCGGGGTGGGGTGGGGGGGGCTCGCATTCTTCCAGTCGCTGCTTTTGTTTCCCCTGGACTGCAGTGGACCCTCGTGCGCAGCCGCATCCGTACTCCGCACCACCGGATTTCAACCCGACCCGTCGGGAACATTTTGCATCGGAGTTCAAACAAAACATTGGAGTCTCACCCGGCGCATGTGATTTTTGTAAACAAAAGCAGTTGTGTTTCAGTCATTTGGCGTTAGAACGCGTTGCTTAAATCTTTTGTGGTGGCGTAGTGGTTGTGTGCGGGACTGCGGCCCACTGGGATGGAGGTTCAATTCCAGCTCCACGGAGCAAAGGCTGGGCCTCCTACTCCCACCACCAGGGGCAGTGATGCCCCCTGCCCCCCCCCCCAAAAAAAAAAACAAAAAAAAATTTGTGTTTGTGTTCTATGCTGTTTGCGAATTTTTCTTAGTTTTTGTGGCTTTTTGTACTTTTTTTAAAATAGAAAACATGGTTCCTAAGGAAGAGGTTTTTTTTTTTTTTTTAAAGAATCATCATGGGGCTGAGCCCTGGTGGCATAGTGGTTGTGTGCGGGACTGCGGCCCATAGGGTTGGCGGTTCAAATCCAGCAGCAGCTCTCCAGGAGCATGGCTGGGCCTCCTACTCCCACCACAGGACAGTGATGCCACACAAAATTAAGAAAAAAAAAAAGAATCATCATGATAAGGAACCAGTTAACTGTGTTATCAATATTGTTGATGATAATTTAGTAAACCCTTTTAGAAAATGGTTAAGGAAACACCAACAGCAGGCCACATTAAACAGTCTCTTGGTCTTTTTTTTTTTGTGTGTGTGGGCATCACTGCCCTCTGGTGGTCGTGGGAGCTACCCAGCACTGCTCCTGAGAGCTGGCGCTGGATTTGAATTGCCAAGCCCAGGGGCCGCAGCACTGCACTCAAGCACTTACGCCACCGGGGTGCAGCCCAGATTTTTTTTTTTTTTAAGAGAAAGTCAGCCAGGTCCTAGTGAAGAAAGGCAAAGAAAGGCAAAGAAAGGAAAAAACAGCTACCAGTTGATTTTATGGAAGGGGATTACAAGAACTCTCTCCCTCTCTCTCTCCCCATACCAAACCAACGCTCCACATCTGTGTCCACAGATCCAGATCCTCATCAATCTCAGAGTAGGGGCCATACTGTGGTTAAAAACTTTTTTTTTGGGGGGGGGCAATCACTGCTGTCTGGCGGTGGGAGTAGGAGACCCAGCCCCACTGCTGGAATTGAACCTCCGTCCCAGTGGGCCGCAGTCCCGCGCACAACCACTACGCCACCGGGGCTCAGCCCGGTTAAAAACTTTTTAATGTCATGTTTCTTATTTAATTTCTTAATTAATTACTTAACTCTGAACTTATTTACTTTGAAATTTCTGAGTACTGTTTGGTATGAAAAGGCAAGGTTAGGGTGAAAACTTGGTGGTCCAGGACAGATCGATCCATTTTCAGTTAATTCTTTTGTGAAAACGTCATTCAGAACTCGACTGCATTGCATCTCAGTGCTCCTTCTAGAACAGATTAGCATTAAGGTTTGGGGTTCTACTGTAAAAGGAAAAAAAAATCCACTCCCCGTGAGGAATAGGGAAAGGGACAGGAGGAAATTCTACCTTAGTCTCTAGGTGAGGCTGAGGCAGAGTGTGAAGAGTTGGGGAAATAGGGCTGGAGACTGACCTGTCTTCCCTGCCCAAGGCCCTCTCCAAGGGCAGCCTCATGGGATGGGTCCCTCCTGGCAGAGGATCTCAAGATGTTAGCCTTCACCTTAGGAAGTGCAGCTTACAGTCCTAAGTAGGCTGAGGAGAACAGGTGGGTTGGCCTGGCCTGACCATTGCCAATGGGGCTCTCTGAGCTTCTGGGCTCTTGGCAAAGACCTCAGTCACCAGGCGGTCACCCCCTCCAGCTAACTGTCTGGGTCTGGGGTTACTCACCTGGGAGCGCTAAATAGAGTCAACTATGATATGACCAGGAAGCTGCCAAGGCTGGGCGGCAGCTAAGAGAGGTTTCTTGCCGGAGCTCGGGGAGGTGGCTCTTAGCCCAGGGCCCATAGAACTGTCCCTCCCAGGGACTTACTATCTTCAGGCTGCACAGTTTTGTCACTCTGCCTTTTTTTTTTAAATCATTTAATTGGGGGCTCATACAGCTCTTATCAAAATCCACACATACATCCATTGTGCCAAACACTTTTGTACATTTGTTTCCCTCATCATTCTCAAAACACTTGCTTTCCACTTGAGCCCCTGGTATCTGCTCTTCATTTCCCCTCTCCCTCCCTGCTACCCCCTCCCCCATGAACCCTTGATAATTTATAAATTATTATTTTGTCATATCTTACACCATCCGACATCTCCCTTCACCCACTTCTCCGTTGTCTGTCCCCTAGGAAGGAGGTTATATGTAGATTCTTGTAATGGGTTCCTCTCTTCTACCCCACCTTCCCTCCACCCTCCCATTATCACCCTTCTTACCACTGGTCCTGAAGAATTCTTCTGTCTTGTGTTTCCAGCTCCCATCTGTACCACTGTACATCCTCTGGTCTAGCCGGATTTACAAGGTGGAATTGGGATCCTGATGGTGGAGGGAAGAAGCACTCAAGAACTAGAGGAACATTTCACATTTCATCCTTGCTATACTGCACCCTGACTGGCTCGTCCCCTTCCCGAGAGCCTTCTGTGAGGGAATGTCCAGTTGCTCACAGATGGGTTTTGGGTCCCCACTCTGCACTCCCCTTCATTCACAATTACATGATTTTTTTTTGTTCTTTGATGCCTGATACCTGATCCCCTCAATACCTCGTGATCACCCAGGCTGCTGTGCTTCTTCCATGTGAGCTTTGCTGCTTCTCAGCTAGATGGGCCCTTGTTTACCTGCAAGCCTTTAAGGCCCCAGACTCTACACCCCCTGTTTTAAAGCACCCTGGAGGTGGCCAGGGCTAAGTGGTTTTAACTGCTGAAAGTAGAGTTGATGGTCTGAAATGTAGGGCCTCCCCCACTGTACTCAATAAAAACTTCATTATAAATGAATGAATGCAGGGATGCAGGCATGGCCTTGGAGCCCTGGTGGCTAGGTTGTGTAACTGTTGGACCACCAACTACAAGGCTGGAGGTTCAAATCCACCAGCCACTCTGATGAAGATTTAGTCTTAGGAATCTCCTAGCCGTTTGCTGTGAATTGGAAAGGCCTCAAGGCAGTGCGTTTGGTTGGGGGTTCACGACTCACTGGGGGCACAGTGATTGGTGAAGTGCTTAGTGGCTAACTGAAAGGACACAGTTCTAGCCCGGCAGCCTTTCTACTGGAGCAAAACATGGCAGTGTGTTCCAATAAGGATTTAGAGCCTGGAAAACCCTGCTGGGCAGTTCTCCTCTGTCCCATAGGTTGTCTGCGAGTGGGAATGGGCTTGCTGACATTGGATTTGGTTTGTTTGCTGACTTGGTCATGTTTGGCAAAGGCCCCCAATTACCACCCCCTGCCTGACCACAGTTGGCAGCCAAGAACTAGGGAGCAATTAAAAGTCTCCTCACGCTTACCCCCTCTCTCAATTGCCTCTCAGTTCCTGACTGTTGGCATCTGCCAAGGCTGGGGTTGGCGCCCAAACTAGATAGGCCTTGGCCATACACCAGCCATCTCACCCACCAGGTTGAAGCAGGACCCTAGTGCACGCTCAGCCTCAGGAGATGGTCAAGGGAGGCACTAGGGCTGGTACAACTGACCACAGATTTGAACCAGAACCTTAGCAGTGCTCGCTTTAAACACAACAAAACACAATAAACTCACTGCCATCGAGTCAGTTCTGACTTGCAGAACTGCCCGTATGTGGCTCTTTCACTGACAAAGGAACACAGTGGGACGGAGAAGGGACATGCTTCATTTACAAGCAGGAACTTTTTGTTAATTGGGAAGTGATATTAAAAGGTTTCCCTTTCTTTATCGACTTTCTCTGATGAGAGAAATACATATGTATCTATATGTATGTATGTATGTGTATATATATATGTTTCTGGCCTGTCCATTTCTCTCAGTTGAGAGAAATATATCCCTTTTCTTACTCAGTCCAGGTCATGTTCCCTCAACACCTGGATGAAGGGATAAATTTGAATAAACCAAAAGCCCTAAGCTCACTGTCACTGAGTGGATGCCAGTCCACTGTGTCACCAGTATATCTCCAGGGCTCCTCACCTATTTGAATACCCAAACCAAACCTCATGCCATTGAGTCAATGCCCTACGTAGAGGGTAGAACTGCCCTATGAGTTTCTGAGACTAGAACTATTTGCAAGAAGAGAAAGCCCCATCTTTCTCCCCTGGTGCACTCTGGTGGTTTCAAACCACAGACCCTGAGGCCTGCAGCCCTATGTGTAACCGCTGCACCATCCGGACTCCTTGTGAACAGTGGGCTACTATTGAGTTACCTCACCGGACCTAAGGTGGTTGGGATATGTCGATGATACTGAAAGTAACTTCCCAAGGGTTTCACGGCACCGTGGCTAAGGCTGTGAATTCTGTCTTGTCTGTACGTTGGAATTACTTTAAAGCCCAGACTCAAAACTCACAGTCACCCAGTAGATCCTGACCTCTGTGCCTCTACAAGGCAGATAAAACTGCCCCTGTGGGTTCCCGAGACGGTCACTTTTCACAGGAGCTGAAAGCCTCGTCTTTCTTCCATGGACTGGCTGGTGGTTTCACACCGCTGCCCTTACTGTGGAGAGTCCAGCAGGTAACCCACTTGTCCCCCAGGGTTCCTCAGGACTGCCCAAGGAGCTTAAAACATGTCCATCGTGGGCCCCCTTCATTTACAACTTCAACTTTGTGCCCTTCGACTTTGGGATGTGATTCCATTTGGGGATGGTGTTGCTTTGTCATGCTTAGGAGGCAGGCTCAGTGTAGGGTGGGTTGAAGGCAGTCACTGGGATGACAGACCTAGCAGAGTGGGCACATCACAGGGACAGAGTGGGGGTAGAAACCAGCCATATGCCATGGAGATGGCCAAAAAACAGGGAAAGAAGCTGCAAAGAGAAGGCTCTTCCCCCAAAGTCAGCACTGAGAAGAAGCCTTCCTCGACAGTTCTCAACCTGTGAGTCACCACCCTATTGGGAGTCGAATGACCCTTTCACAGGGGTACCCCGACTCATAACAGTAGCAGAATTACAGTTAGGAAGTAGTAAGGAAGATAATTTTATGGTGGGGGGGGTGTTGTCACCACAACACGAGGGCTGCGGCATGAGGAAGGTGGAGAACCACTGCTCTAGAGGCAGTGCTTTGAAACCAAACACCTCCCAAAGGGTGAGAAAATAAATACCTACTCTTTAATAAATAAATAAATCCCTGCTCATGGTCCTGAGGCCACAGCTCAAGTCCACTCTCTCACTGCCATGGGGTCAATTCGGACTCACGGTGACCTCAGAGGACAGGATGTCCCTGTCTCTGTGGGTTTTCAAGACTTGCTACAGGGAGCAGACAATCCCATCGTTCTCTCACCTAGCAGCGGGTCATTCAACCCGTCAGCGTGATGCCACCCCAGCTCCTGGGTATTGCAGCAGCACTAAGAACGCTAAAGACCCTCCCCGAGAGCCTGCTGTCTGCAGAAAGGAAGCAGGAGGGTGAGTCAAAAAGGACTGCTACGAAATCCAGAGCTCAACAAAGGCACAACATCATGAGGGGATTGCTTCTCCACAGACGCCTTCATCGAAGTCTGGACACTTTCCATTCCTCTAACCCTAGCCCTCCATAGATAGATGTCTGTGCTCCCTGGTTTCCACCAGGTCAAAACAGCAGTTTCGGCATCCTTCAGGGACTCAGTGCTGCTAATGTCCTTTGAGTTTTAGGAGCAAAAAGAAGTCTTCAGGGGCAACATCAGGGCTGTAGGGTGGATGGGGTGAGGTTTCCCATCAAAATTCTCCTCCGACCACTCATGTTACGCAGGCAGAATGAGCAGGGGCCTTGTTGGGATGGTGGTGGGGACAACTTCTTAGACCTTTGGGTATTTTTCCCCCCTACCAGGGCTGTTTACAATTTTCTTTAAACATCTTCCTAATATGCTTCTGGAATCATTCTGTGTTCCTGAGATACCTGGTCAAGGTGGCACATTTGGGGTTCCCCCCCAAAACAGTACCCGTACACTTCGGAACTAAACCCCCTGCCAGGAGTTTAACTGGCCCAGCAGATCACCCCCCCCCCCAAAGACTCATTCATCCAGCTACTGCCTATATATATGTACTTATTCTGAATTTCACATAAAAGAAAACCACAAAAAGGCAAACAAGAAAATAAGACTAATAAGAATAATCTATGGAGGGGTCATTGGGATTGATCAGTCCTTTCTTCATGGCACCCCAAGGGGATGAAAGGAGATATATGTCAGAGAATTTGTCCTCAACCCCTCACTGACCACCAAGCCGGGATCACACCCATTTTACTTAGAATGAACGCAAGCAGGTGTGGATGGGAACTCCAGTATGGATACTTTCTGACTGTCCCCTGTTCAGCATCGTGAGATCGATTGTGTCTTGGAGTCTGACAGAGTAGTTTCCAATTACAGCCAGCTCCACCACCCCAGGGAACAGCCTGTCATCTCTCTGCGTCTTACCTCCATTGTGAAATTAATGGGGATTAAGAAAGCCAATCTTGCCAAATGGAAAGATTTAACCCGATCCTGGCCCTTGCTAGGCATTCAAGCCCTGGTAATTATTATTATTTTGATCTTTATTGTGCTCTAAAACAGCTCCCACCCCAGCGTCCCTGGGTGGTGTCAATAGTTACATCCTTGGCCTCAGGTTGAAAGACTGGCTGTTCAAAACCCACCCAGAGGAGCTTTGAAATAAAGCAGGGGGCGGGGGGCGGGGGTGGGGGTGGGCGGTGTCTGCTTCCCACCGTTCACAGCCTTGGCAACCCAATGGAGTCAGAAGCAACTTGACAGTAGCCAAGGGCCTGGCAGCAACCTCCTCTGATGTTCTTCTTTCTCCCAATGGTGGCCCTCGGTACTGTAGTTCTGGCACTGCCCGCAGGCTTGCTGAGTGATCCCCCCATCCTCACTCCCGTAGGAGTGGTGAAGGGTTAATTTCATCCTCTCCTGTTAATGTTCTCAAGTCTTCCTCCCAGATCTTCTGAGCCAGACGTGGCCTTTGGACCAGATTCCTGGGGGATGTGTGTGCACGTGAAAGGGCTCTAAGCATCCCTGTCATGAGACTGGGCAGGGGGGAGAGGGATGGATTCAGGCCCCCGGAGTGGCAGCCGTTCATGAATTCCAGTGTCTTCCTTGGAGATGTGAGTCTGAGTGAGTCCTGGCCACGGCCCAGCTGGCAGCCTAGAGCATGCCCAGCCCCGCCAGCTGAAGGCAGCCCTCCGGGCAAGGCCCCATCCCTTGAAACTCCATCTAGTCACGGCATCAGGTCCCACCCTCTGCTTGGTGTTTGTTGCTTCACACTGGCCTGGTGCCTGACTGCCATCAGTCACCAGGAGAGATCACCACAGGGTAGAGAGGGGTGTTTGCACGCATAGGTCTAGGACCTATCCCAGCTCCTATTGGTCCAGCCTCTGTCCCCGCTCATCCCAGGACCGACAGGCCCAGCAGTGCAGGAGCAAGACCTCAGGCATCCGACCCTTGGTTCTCCACCTTGTCTTTCAGTCCTTTTAACCCGAGGCCCCTACAGGGCTCCTTTTTCCTCTCTCTTCCGTATAAGACTCCTGTGGTTGGGAATACTGTGTGGACCTCTACTTCCTATAATTGACATCGGAGCAGTCAAATTCATGGCCACCAAGCCAATTCCCACTGACAGTGACCCCATAGGACAGGGCAGGACTGGCCCTGTGGATTTCTGATACTATAGCTCTTCACGTGTGTGTGTGTTTGTGTGTTAGTTTATATTTTATTTTTTAAACTTATTTCTAACACTTTCCCTGATAGACTATTCACCGGAAATCTCAATTCAATGGTTTCGACAGGAGATTGTAACTTACAAAAAAGTCTGCCTCCTGCAATGAATGGTTTCGAACTGCTGATTTTGTGGTTAGCAGCCTGTCACGTAACCCACTAAACCATGTGACAGCAGTAGACATGCTTTCAAACTCTATTGCTGTCCATTTTCTATTGCTCTCCCAGGAGGGTGGGCACGGGGCCCCGAGGAAGCCTTGATACTAGAGAAGAGGTGAGCTTCAGACCTGGGCCAGGGCCACTGGCCAGGGACTCCCAGCATCTCCTTCAGGTCTCACAGCATTTGATCAGTGCCACTAGGGGGTGCAGTCAGGGCTCCCTTGCACCTCACAGCGACTTTGAAATAAAAGATACAAGGGAAAAAATGATTTCAGGTAAAGAAGTATATGATGGAACTCTAAACACCTGTGCCCCAAGCCCAACCCGACCCACCTGAGTAAACCAACGTAACGCAACCCAACTCACTGCTGCTGAGTTGATTCTGACTCACAGAGGCTCTGAACAAGGCTTATGAGACTGTGAACCTTTACGGACACAGACAGCCTCACGCTTCTCCGGAGGAGATGCTTGTGGGTTTGAACCTCCGATCTTGGGGTCTAGCACTGCAAACAAACTGCACCTAACCCGCAGCACTACCAGAGCTCCTTCTGAACGTGTGCGGCCATTAAAAAACGGCAAAACCACACTCCAATTCTACCACAGAGGCAGCCACATGGCCCCACCCTGTGTGCCTCTAAATACATAATGTCCTCACGCAGAGGACACAGTCACAGCCCTACGTAAGCTGCACGCAAACCTCAGACACACAGCAGTGCTACTTGCCTTATTCAAATTTGGAAGGCATCTGAAGGTGAGTGGGATTGGGGGTATTTGCTAAACCCCCCTTTCTGAGATTGTCTATAATTACAAGTCAGGTGCCGCTTCAACTGTGGGGAAGTCCATAACTGAAGCTGATGAGGTCGTTTCTCTAAGAACTGAAAAGCAGGGCCAACTTCAGGCGGACATTGGGCAAACATGCAGTCACAATGCATCGAGAACTATTGGTGATTGGAATGCCAAGGTCTGAGACCAAAAGGAAGGAACAGTCATTGGAAAATATGGTCTTGCTGATAGACATGAAGTGGGAGATGACATAATAGAATGTTTCAAAGCAAACAACTTGTTCATGGCAAAAGCTTCCCCCCGCTCCCCTCCCCAATGGCACAAAAGGCTTCTTTGAATGAAAGGCGGGGAAATCAAATGGACTACATCTGTGGGAGGAGACGGTGGAGTTCAATATTCACAGCTTAAACCAGGTGAGGGGATGACTGCGGAACAGACCATTAATTGCTTCCCTGTAAGTTCAAGGTGAAGCTAAAGAAGAGGAAACATAAATCCCTATGATCCAAAATATGACCTTGAGTTTATATCAACTGAATTTTGAGAAGATGTCAAGAACAGATTTGACATATGGTACATTAATGACAGAAGACCCGATGAGCTGTGGGAGGGCATCAAAACCATCATTCAAATCCATTTTGAATTCATCATTCATCATTTTGAAGAAAGCAAAAGTCATTAAAAATTCAAGAAAGAACGAGAGGAACGTTGTGTGTTTCATTGGTGGTCTGGCTGGGTTGTCCCTTCCTTGTGACCCTTCTCTTAGGGGATGTCCAATTGTCTACAGATGGGCTTTGGGTCTCCATTCTGAACTCCCACATTTGCATAACAATGGTTGTTTGTTTTGAGTCTTCTGATGGCTGATACTTGATCTTGTTGACACCTCTCAATCACACAGGTTGATGTGGACTTTGTTGTTTTCCTGTTAGATGGCTGCTTGTTTGACTTCAAGCCTTTCAGACCCCAGAGACTCTATCTTGTAATAACTGGGTACCATCAGCTTTCTTCACCACATTAGCTCTCTCTAATACTCCCTCCCACCCAACACACACTCTTATGATTCCAGTTCTATCTTACAAACCTGGTTAGACCAGAGCATGTACACTGGTACAGGCAAGCACTCTCAACACACAGAATCCAGCACAGATAAACCCTTCAGGACCAGTAATGAGAGTAGTGATACCATGAGGGTAGGGTGAAGGTGGGAAGATAAGGGGGAGATAATTGATCACAATAATCAACACATACCCCAGGGAGCAAATAACAGAAATGTGGGTGAAAGGAGTCAATGGATGGTGTAAAATAGGAAAATAAAAAAATTTATAAGTTATCAGGGATTCATGAGGTTAGGAGGGTAGGGGTGGGGCGGGATAAAAGGGGAACTGTTACTCAGGATTCTAGTAGAAATAAAATGTTTTGGAAATGGTGAAGGAAACAAATATACAAATGTGTTTGATATGAGTGATGTATGGATTGTTCTAAGAGCTGTAAGAGCCCCAATGAAATGATTTATTCTTTAAAAAATTAGGAAAGAAAGGATCAAAGTGGATGTCAGAAGAAACTTTGAAACATGCTCTTCATTGTAGAGCAACGAAAGCAAAGGGAAGAAAGTGCTGAACAGGATATCTCAAAGCACAGCTTGAGAAGACAGGGCCGATATTATAATGAAATGGGCGAAGACCTGGAATCAGAAAACCGAAAGGGAAGAACAAGCTCAGCACGTCTTAAACTGAAAGGACTGAAGAAAATATTCAAGCCTCGGGTTGCAATCTTGAAAGATTCTATGGGCAAACTATAGAAAGATGCAGGAAGCATCAAGAGAAGAGGAAAAGAAGACAGAGTCACTGTTCCAGAAGAACCAGTCCACATCCCAGCATCTCAGGAAGCAGCAAATGAGCCAGAGCCAATGGTGCTGAAGGAAGAAATACAAGCTGCAGAGAAAGCATCTCCCAAGCAAGGCTCCAGGAATCGATGGAATATTAAGTGAAATGTTTCAACAAGCTGATGAAGTACTGGAGGCGCCCACTCATCCAATGCCAAGAAATGTGGGAGACAGCTGCCTGCCCAACTGATGGTGGAGATCCATGTTTGTACCCATCCTAGGGAAAGGTGATTCAATAGAAGGCACAAATTATAGAACCATGTAGCTGACAGCACAAGTAAGTCAAATTTTGCTAAAGATCATCTAACAATGGTTGCAGTCGTTCATTGACAAGGTGTTAGTTTCAGGCCGGATGCAAAAGAGGTTTCGGAATAATGAATGCATCATTGCTGAGATCACATGGATCTTGGTCGAAGCAGAGAATACCAGAAAGGGAAGAAAGAAGCTCAACATGTCTTAAACTGAAGGGAGTAAAGAAAATATTCAGAAATACCAGAAAATACCCGGAAGATGCTTGCTTGTGTTTTATTGACCATCATGCAAAGGTATTCAACTGTGTGGATCATAAAAAGGATGGATAACATTGTCAGATGACACAACTGTCCTTGATGAAAGGGAGGAGGCTATGAAGCTCCTGCTGATGAAAACCGAGGATTGCAGCCTTTTGTGTGGAAAGAAATGCAAAGAAAACCCCAAATCCTCGCAACTAGACTGAAATTTAAAACTCACTGCCATCCGTCAATGCCAACTCACAGTGACCCTTAGAAGGCAGGGTGGAGCTTTGTCTGTGAGTTTACGAACCAGTAACCGTTTACAGGAGTAGAAAGTCCTGTTTTTCTCCTATGGGGGTCTGGTAGTTTTGAACTGCCAACCTTGTGGCTATCAGCCCAGCATGTACCCATCATGCCAGCAGGGCATCTATGAGTCGTCAAGGATTTCATCTTGCTTGGTTCTACCAGCAATGCTCACGGAACCAGCTGTCACCAGATGAGCTGATGCCCTGCATTGGATAAGTCTGCTGCACAAGGCCTCTTTCAAGGGTTAAAAAGCCAGTGTGTTACTTGGAGAATAACCCAAGCCGGGGCATTTTCAATAGTCTCATATGCACATGAGCGCTAGGTGTTCAAGAAGGAAGACATAAGAAAAACGGATGCATTTGAACTCTGGTCTTGGTGAAGAACACCGAGAGGACTACGGTTTGCCAAAAAGAACAAACACCTCTGTCTTAGAAGTAGTACTGCCAGAAGGCTCCTCAGAGGAAAGGATGGTGAGGTTTGATCTCACATACTTTGGATATGCTATCAGGAGAGACTAGTCCCTGGAGAAGGACATCGTATTCTGTTAAGTGGTGGTGGTGGGGATGGGGGCATTGGGAAAGAAGAAGGTCCTAGATGGATTGACACAGTGGCTGCAACAATGGGATCAGGCATCACAACAATTGTGAGGAGAGAGCAGGACAGTTGGTGTTTGGGTCTGCCACTGTGAGTGGGAATTGACTTGAGGGCACCTTCACTGCTACTCACTTTCTGAGGCACTCTCTGAGGTCAAGACTATTCACATTCCTAGCCAATGGTCTCAGGGAGCTCAGTGGAGGCTGAATCTGCTGCACAGAGACTCTTTAAATGGATTTTTGAACTTGCACTGTCATCCATAGACGTCTGTAAACTCAGTGCTCAGAATTTAAGCTCTCGCACAACTCCCTCCTCTGATCTTGGATTTTATAATTTATAGTCTTTGGACGCCATGGGCTAATATGCTCCTTCTGTGTGGACTTAGCCAACATCTCGCTGAGATAGCTGCTTGATTCTTTAAAAAAATTATTAATCATTTTATTGGGGGGGCTCTTACAAATCTTATAACCATCCTTCATTTAATTGTTTTAAGCACATTTGTACATATGTTGCCATCAACATTTCAAAAAATTTTCTTTCTACTTGAGCCCTTGGTATCAGCTTCTCTTTCCTCCCTACCCTCCCAACTTTGTGAAGCCTTGATCAATTATATATTATTATTGTTAATTCATATCTTACACCATTCATTGTCTCTCTTCACCCACATTTTTTGTTATTCAACCCCCTCGGGGGACAAATCTATCCAATCTGTGGCTGCTTGTTTTAAGACAAGCCTTTAAGACCCCAGACCCATAGCTGGGCATCATGTACCTCATGCTTTGCTACAGCACCCATAACTTCAGTGATCATATCAGGAAGACAAGTATTATGCAGGGTCATGTTGTCAGATGAATTGCTCTGAGATTAAGGCTTATAAAGTACATTATGCTTGAATCCTCTGAAACGCGACCGCATGATTTCAGTGCTGGGCATCTGAAAGGTGCCTCCGTGGTAGGAAGGCATTTGGGAGCCCCTCTGGGACACTGCGTATAGGATGTCTGGACAGCTGGGTGGCAGTGCAGGAAGCTGGACGCTGGTCTGGATGATCCAGGCATCATCTACACATAAGTGTTGGGGAAAAGGGTGAAGGTCTACACTGCGGAACAGGCAGGAGAGCAGGCAGAGCCTGTGTCAGGCCTGGTTAAAAGACAGGAGGCAGCCGGCACTGAGAGAAGCCTTTCATGGAAAGCGAACCTTCTCAGTGCTTCCTGACTTTGGGTTCTTCAGACCCGGATGTCTGTTTTAAGGTGGTGGGAGGGGGCCCTTCAGGGGCATCTCTTTCCTTTAAAGCATGGAGAAGCAGAGTTGTTGGGCAAAGAGTAAAACGCCCTGGCCAGCTCAAGGGGCTCTGGGACCCAGACCGGCCTTCCACCCACAGTACCGGGGGGACTTTGCCCCTGGAGCAGAGAGTATTGAGGTCTGGAAGGTCAGCTTGAGGAGGGGCTGGCAGTGTGGTTCCCAGGAAGAGACAGAGGGGCAGAGGGAATGTGCTGGAAGCCACGCACACCCAGCTGTGACGCGGGCTGTGGTCCAGACTCCCTGTGTGTGTGGTGAGCTTCTCCTTTCCTCTAAGCCCGTCAGGGTAGAAGGACAGGTGCCACCCCCACCATCTGTGTGGTCTAGGGCCTGTGCGGTTGTGTACGGCAGTACATTTCCTCGGATGGAAAATACCAGGGCAGTGAGCAGCATTGCTGCACACACCCGCCTGAAGCACCCAGGCACCTGCTGCACTGGAGAAAAAGCACATGGTGAGCTGTCTCAGCCACCACCACCATCCTCAAACACAGCCCCACCCCTGCCCCTCCACCCCACCTCCGGCACTGTGAGGTAGTCTTTCCTTGTTGGGATGAGAAACCCGGGCTCACAGACAACTCACAAGGGCTTATCTGAGCAGCCAGGCACGCCTACATGAGATCCGATGGCCCCTTGAGGGTCAGGGACGTGGAGTCAGAGAGGAGAGGGGAAAACAGGCTGGGAGTGGACACTTCTTGATGTGGACTCCAAGGCGAGCGGGCTCCTTGGCTATCAGAGATGCGCTGGCGCCCTCTGGTGAGAATGGGCAGGGCTGCATGCTCAGGAGAGCTCAGCGTGCCTGACTGGGGGCCATCCTGGCCACAGGGGTTGTGAGAACGCATGGAAGACCCAAGAAGCGGACAGTGGAGATGGAGAAGGTCTGGGAAGAAGGTCTGGAAAGAACCACCCCGGTCCCTGCTGACTTTCACCCCCATATTTCTACGGCTAGCTTGTCATCTGGGGCTGCTCTCCACCGCTGGCCCCGGGGAGACCGACCCAAGAACTGATGCGCACGGACCTTGTTTCCAGCCCCGGCGCTGACCCGAGGTCTGAAGGTAGTCCACTTTCTGCACCTGTGGCCACACTCAAGGGGTCCTGAGGTAGGTCCCCACTGCCCCTCCAGGCCCAGCCATTGTGGGAGGGTGGGGTGGGGTGGGGGGAGGCGGGGCTCACTCACCCAGAGCAAAGTTAAAACAACTTTATGGTGTTCACCTCTCCAGCCTGGCCTCTAAGGAAGGAGCATGTGGGGTGGGGGTGGGGGGGCAGCCAGTTCTGTGTTGGGCTGCTAGCCACAAGGTCAGCAGTTTGAACCCACCCGCTCCTTTGAGGGAGAAAGATGAGGCTGTCTGCTCCTGTAAAGACTCATGGCCTCAAAGACATCTTACTCTGACCCTACGATGATGATGATGACGACAACAACCCAGTTTAGTGGATTACCCATTGGGCTGTTCACCCCATGGCCAGCAGCCATTGGACTCCCCACCCCCACCCTGTGCTCGATGGGAGAAAGACCAGGCTGCCTGCTTCCATGCAGATGGACAGCCTTGGAAATCCATGGATGCAGTTCTACTCTGTCCTGCAGGGCCACGGTGAGTCAGAACGGGCTTGCCTTGATGGTGATGAGCTTGTTCATTTGGGCAACAGACTAGAAAAATCCTAGACCAGGAAATTCCAGTTCAAAGCAGCCACCCCCCTGGGGCTGCTGTTGTCAGCTGCTGGGGAGTGGCAGAACAGAAGGGCTCCTGAGTGTTTTCCACGCTGAGGTCCCAGGCCTCTTTGGATGGGCTCAAGCAGACACCCTTTGGCTAGCAGCCCACCCGTGGTTGGTGCCACCTGGGGTCTCTTGCATCCGATGTGAGAAAGGAAGATCACATCCTTTCCGTAGAGATGCAGCTTTGGGCCCGCCCACGGGACACCTGCAGGTCTAGACATGCCAGGTGTGCACTTCAGGTGTGAGGGTGTGAGTCACCCCTGAAGAGAATCAGCCACAGTTTCAGATCATTAGATACTGAGATTCTCAGCTTTAGAATGTCAAAAAGCTATCCTCAAAATGCTACTGGGAATAAAGGGGGGCTTTGAAATGATAAGCAAGATCTAAGGGCCTATGGAGAAGGAAAGGCTCCAATCCATGTATGGATGGTTTGTGCTTTTAACACACACACACACACACACACACACACACATGAAAGTAAGATGATGAGGAAGATATCTAATCAAAGACATGAACTTCTGGGAGAAAGCGACACAATTGTATTGGATGATGTTATCGAAACCAAACCCCAACCCCTTTCTCTGGAGTCCATCCCCACGCATGGTCACACTATAAAAACCCAGCCCAGGCCAGCCCATTGTTTGAGTTGAATCTGACTCAGCCTCCAAAGAGGAGAAACGGAGAGAGATCGTTCTGTTGGTGGTTAACAGAAGTTCAACATCATAAAGATGTCAAATCTGCTCCAAAGAGAACCGCACAAAATTTATGAGCCTCCAAAGCCCCTTCAATGCCACAGAGGGCCCTGCCACACCTCCCACGCAGGAGTGCCAACCTCGGCCGGGCAGGGGTGCCCTCTGGGGGATCCGGCGAGTCTCGGCGAGTCTGATGGCGCCGGTCTGGGCTGGGGTGGAGATACCAGGATTTTTAAAATGCTCTGTTGCGGGGGTTTTCTAGTGACCATGGCCCCACTCCCAGGACCTTCCTTGTCACTTTGGCTTAGGTCACACTCGAGAATGGCGACTCCTCCCCCCAACATGGCAGTGACATTTCATAGCCCAGACTGGCATCTGAGAAGTCAGTGTGAGAACCACTCCCCACCCTCGCCCTGCCATCCCTGTCCCCATACCTGGGCCCGAAGGAAGGCAGCTGGCAGCCGGGGGGGGGGGGACCCCACCAACCGGCTCAGCCCGGCTTCCTCCTCCTCCTGTTCAGTCCCACCTGAGTTCCAGGTGTTCCAGGCCCCCGCGCCACCCCGCTCTCACTTTCTCGGTGTTCTGCTTCTCTCCATCTCGGAACGTCGGGTGTCCGATGTCCACCTTGGGAGGGCTTCCTGCCCGACGGGAGGGCACCGCCTTTATATTGCAACCACCCGCCCGTGCACCTGCGCCGGTGGCCCCCGTCACAGCCCCTCCCCTCCTCCTCCCCAGGGCAGCCCTCGAGCCACCCAGTGCCTGCTCTCACCGCACACCTGCCGCCAAGCCCGGACTGGCAGCGCCAGGGGCACGTCCGGGCTCCCCATGGAGCGCAGGGTGGCAGAGATGCTGCCGACAGCATGCTGCTGTCCTTCCTCCCCGAGGCGGGCAGGCGCTCAGCAGGCTTCCGGTGCCAACCTCAGCCACGGACGCGCCACTCTCCTTCTGAGCCGGATGTTTGCGCGTGGTTTCTTTCTTTTAGAAAGATCGCGTCTCCCCCACTCTGCTTCCGGGCCCTTCCACACAGAGAGGCAAGCTTTCCTTGTGAGGAGTCTCTGTGCCTCTGGTAGGCCCCTCCTTCCTCGAGGGGCTCATGTGGAACCCATGTCCCCCCACAGGACCCCCGTCAGAATCCACCGGGGTGGGACCTGCCTCCCTCAGGAGGGCACTGGTTAGAGGCGATAGGTTGGAGCCCAGGAAATAGACAGCAGGCTGTCATTTGCTCTTTCTATCATTTCCTATGCACATCAGAATCAGAAGTCTAAGCAGACAAATGAGATCTGCGCCCAGGCCCACGGCAGAGGCTAACTGACCTGGGGTAGGTCCCTCTCTCTTTCTCCTTGACCTAAAGCCCATGCCCACTCATCTTGACCTATAGGCCTGTAACTTAAAAAAAAAATCATCTTATCGGGGGCTCATCCAACTCTTACCATAATCCATCCATCCATCCAGTGTATGCAAAGCACACTTGTATATTTGTTGCCATCATCATTTTCCAAACATGTTCTTTCTACTTAAGTCTTTGGTATTAGATACTCATTCCCCCCTCCCTCCCTGCTCCCCTCCCTCATGAACCCTGGATAGTTTATAAATTATTGTTTTTTGTCATATAGTACACTGTCTGATGTCTCTCTTCACCCACTTCCCTGTTTTCTATACCCCAGGGAGGAGGTCATATGTAGATCCTTGTAATCAGATCCCCTTTTCTACTCCACCTGCCCTCCACCCGCCCAGTATCGCCTCTCTTACCATGGGTCCTGAAGGGATCATCTGTCTTGGATTCCCCATGTTTCTGGTTCCTATGTGTACATTCCAGTGTACCTTCTCTGGTCTAACCAGATTTTTAAGGTAGAATTGGGATCATGAGAGTGGGGGGGAGGGGGTGGTAGGGAGGGAGAGAAAGCATTTAAGAACTAGAGGAAGGACTGTGTCTCTTTAAGGGCATAGAAAACAGTCTAAAAATGATTTAGTAAAATTAAAAAGGAAAAGAAAGACCCTGTCTTTCTCCTGGGATCAACTGGTGGTTTTGAACTGCTGACCTTATGGGTCACAGCCCAGTACATAACCACTACACCACCCCTGCTCTGGGGCCAGTACCTCAAACCGTTCCTCTTCTTTTCCTCTGGTTCTGCTCGGCGTGGGGCTCACATCGTCCCTACAGGACAGAGTAGAGCCGCCTTGCAGGGTCTGAGGAGACCATACATTTATACAGGAAATCATCTTCTTCCTGTTGAGCGACTGGTGGGTTTGAACTTCTGACTTTGTCATTCGCAGCCTGTGGTGAAGTGAACTTGCTTCACACGGGTCTTCTAGCCACCGCCTTTGTCGCATCCGTCAGACGGGTGGAAGCATGTGGATGAGGTGCAGGCATTGGGCAGGGTGGCCATTCTGCTGGGTATACGAGGGAGCCATGTCAGGAGCCGGAGAGAGAGTCCTGTGACCACGAAGGGAGAAGAGCCACCTGAGGAGTGCATGTGAGGTCTCTTTCTGAAGGGACAGAGGCAAGTCACTGAGGCCACAACTCCGAGACCAGGAGGCAGACCAGAGCGGCCCTGCAGCGACTGTGAGGCATATTAGTGAGCGGGCTTCCTGGGTCATGGAAGCAGAGACTGCATGCACGACAGGCCAAGGACCAGCGAGATATGCCTGCAAATATGGCTGAGAAGAGGCCCTGCAGTCCAGAGAACGGTGTCGTTACCATTTTGAAGCCCTTGAGCTTCCTGAATAAACCACATAATCATGAGCATGGCCTAAGAGTTCCAAGTGGTCATTGCGATGAATAAAGGCCTCTGGCTCCTTAAAGGGGAACCTTGGTAGCACTGTAGGGTAGGCATTGGATGGCAAACCAACCACAAGGCTAGTAGTTCAAATCCACCAGCTAATCTGAGGGAGCGAGATGAGGCTGTCTACTCCTGGAAAGGTTTACAGAGTCTCAGAAACCTACATGGAGTTGACTTGAGTTGGAATCCACTTGATGGCAGTGGCTGAGGCCATGGGGAGCTCCCTGGCTAAGCACTGGACTGCTGCCAGCAAGGTCAGCGGTTCAAACGACCAGCCTCTCTGGGGGAGAAAGACGAGGCTGTCCAACGCCATAAAGATCCAGAGGCTCGGAGTCCCTAAGGAGCAATTCTACTCCACCCTAAAGGGTCATTGAGAGTTTCAAACAACTCATTGGCAGTGAGTCAGTGTGGGTCCTGGAAGCAGCAGCATGCCAGGAGTTCGTTAGAAGCCCAGATTTTCAGCTCCACTCCAGATCTTCTAAATCACAGTCACTGAGGTCGGTACTCCGGGCTCTGTGTTTAAGTAAACTCTCCAGTTACTTCTTATACGTGAGGGGCCCCCCAAAGAGTCCACGAGAAAGTGCCATTATGTTGTCATTCTATTTTTCCATTGACGTTTTGAAACCCTCCTCATATTACCAGAGTGTGTAAACAAGTGTCAGATCTGGCTCCCAGGTCTGGTGATTTTTATCCAATTTATAACCATTCCAAATGAAACAGAGGGAGAGAAAAGCTGTTTGTCAGGCAGCTAGGCTCCCCAAGCATCCAGCAGGAACAAAGGCTCAGCTCATTTCACCTTATAAGTTGCACAAATGCCGAGTTTCTAACAATACTGGTCATAGAGCACATGTCCAGGTACAGGATAGACAACCAGAGTGTCATTGAACTTGGTAAACATATACCAAGAACTTTGCAATGAATCACCTTGAGGCTACTTTCCAGGTGACTACTTCTTATCAGACCTCATATCATGGTGGTAGTTGGATACATTTTATGTCAACTTGAAGAGGGATAGAAGTGTAGGGGTGGACTCCAACCTGATGAGGTTTCCCTGGTGGTGTGGCTTTCTTTTAAGCAGGAGAAATTGGAGACGTCCCCCTCGCTTTCTCTACCCCTTTGCCTTCCTGCTTGCTGGGACTCTGCCACTGACCTTTTAGCCACATGACTGCACCCACCACAGGCCTGTGGTCTTCCTGCATTCTGCATCATGGCGTGTGGTCATGGGAGTCTGGAGAGGGGCTTGGGGACTAGAATTGGGCTTGTGGATGTGAGTTAGACTGGGTTGGAACGCCTTCTTCATGTGCAATGACTTCTTGATGTAAAACTTGCTCTTACACATAGATGCATGTCATGGGGTTTGTTGCCATAGACAACCCAGCCTAACCCAGCCATCCACAGGGACCCTGGAGGATCAGGGTCATCTGGAATGGGCTCTGAATGGTCATTCACATCCCATATTCCAATTGGAACTCTAGGGGCATGGCTGGAGCATGTGCGTGGGGAACAGTGGCCAGCCATGCGAAACCCTCAGAAAATGGATTACATTGCCACGTGGCTGATTTAACATCAAAGTGGCTCCAGTCATGCTCACAAAATCAGCGTCTGGCCCCACCCACTGAAGGAGGCAGGGATGAGTGAAAGGGTTATTTCTTCAGTTTCTAAGTCTCCTCCGGTGCTTCTCAAAGTGTGGTCCTTGAGTCAGCATCCCCACCTGAGAACCTGTTACAAATGCATACTCTTTGGTCCCACGCCAGGCAGGTTGAGCTAGAAACTCTAGGGCTGGGACCCAGCCGCCTGGTGATTCCGTTGACACTCAAGTTTGAGAAGAAACCATCTCCCATCACCTGTCACACACGAGACCAACTGAGGGACAAAATGGTTGAAAGGGGCTATGTGACCTGTGGGCATAAAATGACCCGGTGCTCAGGGTTAGGCGGTGTGTATCAGTCAGAAGGGCTTTTTCCCTAGGATTTGAGTTGCATTTGTTGGGAGGAGGTGATAAGCAGTAAGTCTGGAGACGGAGGTCTGGTCTTCCTGTTTGTGGTTGTGAATGTGAACCATTGTCAGTTCTTGGGTGGGTGGGTGGGGGGTGGCGGGATTCTGTTATAGACTGAGTTGTGCCTTCCCCAAGTCCATGGGAAGCTCCCTGCTGGGTGGTTAATTTCGACTCCTCGTGAGTCTATGAGGGAGAAGAAAACCGTCCCTAGGGGTTCTGAGGCTGTAAATGTTTACAGGAGAAAAACAAGCCTCATTTTTCTCCTGAAGAGTGGCAGGTGGGTTCGAACCAATGACCTTTTGATTAGCAGCCCAACAAGTAACCAGCTACACGACCAGGCTCCCTTTCCTCCCATAGGATGTGCTGTAAATTTTAACCTTGATGACTGTGGTGAAGACCCCACTTGGGACTGGGTTATCTTTTTATGTGAAGGGCCAGGATTAGAGTATGGTGTGCTTCTAACCGTTTTCTTTGTGGGGTCTCCAAAGAGTCACAAGGCACAGCTTCAAGAGACAAGGACCTCCCACCAGAGTGGACACACAGAGAAAGCCTCTCTCCAGGGTTGGTGCTCCGCCTTGGTCCTTCCAGCCTCCTCAATGGTGAGAAGATCCAGGTGTGTGTAAGGCAGCCCAGTGGGACTTCTGTTGTGGCAGCTCTAGATACCAAAGTCAGGGTTCTGCAGACTGATACTATGCGAGAGGTCTGGTGGTGCAGGGGTTAAGCGCTCTGGCTGCTAACTGATAGGCTGGTAGCTTTGAAAACACTAGTTGCTTCTTGCTGGCTCAGGATAGTTACAAACCCAACAGAACAGCTCCAACCTGCTGTCGGGCGGACGACTGCAGGTGGGAATCGACTGGATAGAGAAGGAATGTGGTTGTGAATGTGCCTCCCAAATTCCAGCCAGGAGGAGTGGAATGGACTTGAGGGAGAGAGGCGGGGAGGGGCGGGAGGGCTTTTTATTCTGCTGATTTAGCAAATAGCTTGTAGGCGTTCTGGTGGCATAATGGGTACGTGTGAGGCTGCTAGGTCAGCAGATCGGAACCACCAGCTGTTCTGTGGGAGAGAGATGGGACTGTCTGCTCTCGCAGGGGTACCGTCTGAGGAGCCTGCAGGGGTAGTTCTACCCTGCCGTATAGGCTAGCTATGAGTGGGCATCAACTTGATGGCCGTGGGAGATGTGCCCACCAATGAGCGAGTTCTAGGAAGAGACGAGTGACAAGACGACTCAGTGCATATGCAGATATACACCACCCTAGCTCCATCTCTGTGTCTAGATATGTGTAGGTGCACGTTTGTCTTTATACTAAGGGGACGAGACATCCTGCTTTTTAACAGTCTGTCCTGTGTCCCGTGGCATTTTAAAATTAAATACATATAGTACAATACCATTTTTGTGTTCCATGAACATTTTTGTTGCTTCATGTAGATCAAATTTTTAAACAAGAGCCCGACCCCTCCCCACCCCTAATCAATGGTGTCCTGCTTAAAATCTGGTCACTTTACTTTAGACACCTATGTGCATATGTGTACGGATGTAGGCACACACATTTGTATGTATGCTACATACACACTGCTGTGTGCCTGTATATGGATGAGTGTGTGCATGTGTGTGGTTTCCACCATCGACAGCCTCACATTGCTTATAATTTTTTTGGCGTGATAAGACTCACATAATCACAACAGAGCACCTGCGTTCAGTCCACTCCATGATAATGACCCTCAGGTAACCTCTGGAATGTCACATGGAGAAAGATTTCTTACAACAGGGGTCACCTGCTGTGGCAGTCATGTGTTTGTTAATTTCATGATTGAGATGTAGGGGTGGAGTCTAGCCTGTCAATCTGGAGATAGCCATTGAGTAGCCAATGAGGCCTTCGTATGGGCATGACTTTCTCCTGAGACTTCTGGGAAATCTCGCGATATTTCCCTCCTGGAGATAAGACGCTATCTCCCCAGCTGTTGGGAGTTAGTCTCTGAGATGATGAATTACGGACAAGACAAGATGGCAGCGCCTGAGGAGCTGGAGGAGAAGCCACACAGTTTTGCCCTGATGGAACCAGACCTCTGAAGCTGGAGAAGCCATGTGGAGACCCCTGCCAGCGCTGAGTTGCCTCTACCACCACTGGATGCTGTTGATGGACCCTGAGCCCTGGAAGCGAGGAGCCAGGAAACCCCTGCCAGCGCCAGGACTCTGCACCCACTGGCCTGTGACTTCGTGAGTAGGAAATAGACTTTAAACTGGTATCGGGCATATGGGCTAATATCGGACTTACGACTTTGAAACTGGACTGGTTAGGATGCTTTCTCAATGTCCCATTCCTCTTGTATGTAAGCCTTTTCCTTATATCCATATGTGAGTCTATGCACTTGTTTCTCTAGTCTACTTGCACTAACACAGCTGCTCTGGAGCAGAGAGACAGAAGCCACACCCCACATTTCTGCCTGTTTTCCATATCTTCCTGGAATTTTAAAGCACCCTGAAAGCAGAAGCAAGTAATAATATGTTGACTGCTGTGACCACTGTGGGGACCATAATCCTGATCTACGGATTATGGGAGCAATGCTAAGCGTTTTCTGTTTGTTTGTTTGTTTTCCATCATCATGTGGTCAAAATGTGGCCAGAGTGAATGCCAGTGGGGCCAGAGCAGAGCACTCTGGGGCTTAGCAGATGGCAAGTGCTCTTGAACTTGGGAATTGCTGACAAGGACATCCAATGGCCTGACCATGCTGAATGGCGTCTGAGAGTCCGTCCTGCTTGTCTGTGGGCAGCCTCTGTGTAGCATTCCTGGATTGCAGATGTTGGCCATGGTCTCTGAATTTTTGGTCAGGAACCCTATAATTGTTTATCTCGTTCTTCCAGTCAACCTAATTCTACCAGTGGTATACTGGTAAGCCAGTTGGGTGGTGGGCATATATGTAGAGTCTGCTGATTCCTGGGGTGTAAATACTCCCGTCATGACAGATTTCAAACGATGCTACTGAACTTGCAGTCAGGAGAAATGTGCTCACTCACCCCACCAGCTCGCAGCAGCTGGTGCAACCTGACTCTGACAGAGACGTGCTTGATGCCTGATTGAAGGGCTGGTTCCATGTGGATTCTTTGGTGTCTTCTCCAGGCATGGATCAACTGCATAGGTCTAATTCTTTTCCTCATCGGTTTCCATCTTGCTTTAGGCTCCTGAGCCAACTCAACTTGCTTGAGAGGTGAGGAAATTGAAATACTTAGAACAGCTGGAGGGTTTTATTAGTGACCAATAATCAAAACTACAAGCTCGGAGAGGGTTTCCTCTTCTTAATAAGACCACATTACACCACTTCAGTGGGGCATGCATGAAAGCCGGTCTGTTAATGGCTCCAGGTCATCCCCTGCAAGTTCTGGGGCTGAGGGAGCTGTGAACACAGCAGCCCTTGAGTGGAATTCCTGGATGCTGAACTCCCCAGAGGGCTGCAATTCCATGGCCACAGTGTGGCTGCCCACTCACAGGGAGCCTCCTGAGTGTGACCTGTGGCTCCCTGTTCTGATGAGAGGGATTTGTTTCTGGCAAGAGATATCCTGCATGTCCAGAGAGGTCAAACATGGCTAGCCAGGGCCTGGGAGGGACACCTCAGAGGTCAGCAGGAGCTGGCAGAAGCCATTAGGATTTCCGGGTAGACGGGAAAGAAAAAGAATGATGTAGAAACCAGCCCTTGTGAAATGACGGATTGGGGTGAAATGTCGTTCTTTCAGTGACATTTCTAGAGGATTCTACCCCTCCCCTCCCTGCTTCCCCAATGTTGGTTAAGTGCCCAACTACTGAGAGAGAGGCTGAGGCTGCCAACACGCCCAGATGCACGTGGGAAGAAAGGCCTGGTGATCTGGAGCACGGCCTACTTTGTCATAAATGGCCTTGCTGTGAATTAGAATCAGCTGAAAGGGAAGTGTGTGAGGCCCCAAACCCGACTGCAGCCAGCCCTCTTTGGGGTTCACCTTGTCTGCCGGGGGAAGAAGGCTGGGCCACGTCATGTTCCACACCAGGGGCGTATGGTTCAGGAGTTCAGTTCCTATGAGGAGAGCCAAGTCACACGCACACATGCTATTAAGAAAACCAAGCTCCTGGCATGGAGTCGAGGCTGACTTAGCGCGACCCTACTGGACAGGGTAGAACTCGCCGTCCCCCCGCCCCCCCCCCCCGGATTTTTTAGATTGCAATTGCTGTGGGAGCAGAAAGCCCCATCTTTGTCCTGTGGAAGGGCTGCTGGTTTTGAAGAGCTGGCCTTGCAGATCGCAGTCCGAGGCACTGCCACTGTGTCCAGAGGGGCTGGATTTGTCATTTTAGGGTTCAAGGCCAAGAAGAGGTCATGCTCTCGAAACAGAATGGGTTGCATGGGGAGGAGACGAGTCAGTCAGGGTGCAGTGTAGCCATGATGAAGCCCACAACTCTCCTCTAGTTCTTCAGTGCTTCCCGCCCTCACCCCCCACTATCATGATCCCAATTCTATGGGACAAATCCAGCTGGACCAGAGGACATACACTGGTACAGACAGGAGCTGGAAACATAGGGAATCCAGGACAGAAGATCCCTTCAGAACCAGTGTTGAGAGTGGCAGTGCCAGGAGGGTGGAGGAAAGGTGGAGTCAAAGGGGGAACTGATCACAAGGATCTATATATAATCTCCTCCCTGGGGGCCGGACAACAGAAAGGTGGATGAAGGGACACATCAGACGGTGTAAGACATGACAAAACAATAATAATTTATAAATTATCAAGGGTTCTGAGGGAGAGGGGAGCAAGGAAGGAGGGGAAAACAAGTAGCTGATACCCAGGGCTCAAGTAGAAAGCAAATATTTTGAGAATGATGATGGCAGTAAATATACAAATGTGCTTGACACATGGAGGCACGGATGGTGATAAGCGTTCTTTGAGCCCCCAATAAAATGATTAAAATAAAATTAAATAAAAAGAAAGTATTAATCATGTGTACTTTAATATCCACATAATAGCACATCCACACACTCCTGAATCACTGCCCCTCCAAACACATCAAGCCCTCTGGGGGTCATTTCTAACCCCTCCTCACGTCTTTTCATACTATGCATGACTGTGGAAACCCTGCCCACACCCCTCTCCGGGGTGGGGGGGGGGGGAGGAGGGGATGACGTAAAAAGAAATCCCACACTCTGACACCAACTTGCAAAGTAGTTTACTGAAAACAGGATTGTGAATATTGAAAAAGGAGCGCACTGCTTCAAAATGATGATTCGAATGTTGCAAAAGATCAGCTTTCATTTCATGACAAGTCCAGAATCATCTCCCATGGGTGGGCAGGCACGTAGGTGTGTTTGGTGGCTCTGGACCCCAGACCTGCAGCCCCAGCCCCGCCTAGACCATCCTCACTTCATCTCTTGGGGAAGGCACCTTTCTCTCATGCAGAGCAATTTCTGGGCTAGACTGCTTCCCTCCATTTGCAGGAGGGAGAGAGTCAGCACTAGTTGGGTGGGGGTGGGGGTGGGTGGGCTGTGGGACCCCCACCCTGTTCCTGGACCCAAGGAGAAATTGGGACTGAGAACAGGACAGGACTCTCTTAGAGGCAGAGCTGGTGTCCACTAGCCTGTCTACTTTCCAGCATGTTCCCCAGTTCCGAGCTTCCCGACAATGCATACCGTCCCTAATCTCTGCCCCTGTCTCAATGCCTTCTCTTTGGGGATGTGGCTTAATTTGCAGAAGGCAAGCCGCCTTCAAAGGGAACTCTGCGGCGTGGCTATGGGGTCTAACGTGGAAACCAACCAGCTCCTTCAGAGGCGTTACGCGTCTGAGAACAGAGAGGCGCCCCGGTGGTGACCCACCGCTTCCCAGGGGTTGGAAGTCACTGGGGGTGTAGGCTCGCTCGCGGGGAGAATCACAGAGCAGACAGAAAGGAGATCCCCGTGGCCTCAGCCTCAGGGTCCAGCCAGTCGGTGGGAGGCCGAGTGGCCCTGTTTTGAAAGAGGCAACTTAGGAGACATCGTAGGCCTGGTACTTGGTGATGGTGGACGCCCTTCTGTTTCTCTCTTGGGACAGGTAGTAGATGCGGTTGGCCTCCGGGTAGGCGACTTTGCTGAGGGGCAGCTTGTAGATGGCAGGGTTGTTGGTGGTCAGCAGGAGGAAGGTGAGCGCTGAGAGGCAGAAGGGCCAGGTGCAGGGTGGCAATCCAAACTGGGGGGGAGAGAGCACAGAGCAGCACTGGTCACATCAGATGCCGGGGCTGGTTTCATCGACCCTCGTCCATCACCTGTAGCCCTGTCAAGGGCGGGAGTGGGTGGGCTCCGCAGGCACTGATGATCTGACCTCCATAAAACATCACGCCAGCTTGCATTGCAACAGGGGAGCAGGCATGCTTTAAAATGTATCACTGGCACTCTGTTATCGTCTACTTGCATCTAGACGGCATGGCTAGGGGTGTCTGGCCAGACTCTGCCCTCAACTCTTAGAACTTTAGCCATTCTACCACCGTCTCCCATCAGCCTCCATCCCGGTGTCATGAGCCTTCTCTCTTCGCTCACAGATGATTGGCACTGGATCAACAAGACACCCTTCCCCCCCCCCCCCCCCACACACACACACTGCCAGTTTCCTTTCTCAGGAGGCTGAACTGAATCCTTCCTTGAGATGCCTGGAGGCCTTCTAACTACCCGTCCCTGCTCTGCTTGGAGAGACTCTGAGTGGAGAGCTTGCTTGCAGCGAGCCTATAAGCTGAACTACAGGGAGAGCACATCAGGCCAGCTCTTCATCCCAGATGTCTTTTTCGTCAGCACTCAAAACCTCAACAAGCATGGGAGTAACAATGACTTTCATCCCAGCATTGGCTGAGGGGGACTCACAGGAGATGTCAGGCATGCATGTGTTTAGAGATGGCATTTGGGCGGGACTGGGGGAAGGGCAATGGTGGCTTGCTATCAGAACTGTTGCTGCAAGGAAAACCCACGAGTGATGTGTTCCACTCAACGGGTCCTTCCAGAGTCTTCTTTGGCCACAGAGCTAATGTCTCTGGGTGTGGGAGCTCATGAGCTCAAGGTTTCCTTTGCTCAGCATGTCTTGAGCATCTACTTTGTGTTGGTCTCGACCCTCACTCAGTGCCAGAGAGAATGAGAAGGATGCAACAGGGCCCCTGTTCTGAAGGAGCACGTGGGTTGAATGCAGAAGAAGATCAACAGGTACTCATTCTTTACAGTTCTTGAGGTCACATGTTGTAACGGGATCACAGGGATCAGAGAACTTTGTCCATCTGGGGAGGTGGAATAGTATCTGCAAAGGCTAGCTCTACTGCTTAGAAGACCCTGTCATGTAGGCTAAGTCCAAACCACCCATTTTCAAGAGGGGTTGGGGAGGGGATGTAGGCATGAGTAAATGCCCACCCCATCTCCAGCAGCAGGATCGCTGAGCCTTCTTCCTGGTTGTTCGTGTGAAGTGTGGACGTACCTAAAACCAGGAACCAGTGATTATGGCTGAGCCCTAGATTGTAGATTCTGTGCTGGTGTATGTGTGGGGAGGTGGGGGTGGGGTGGGGGCTGAGCCTATCCATTTGTGTGTGTGTGTGTGTGTGTGTGTGTGTGTTGGAGGGTTGGTGCTGGCTAGCAAGCAACCCCAATGTCACATAGCACCCTGTACTGGGTATCAGACAAAGACTAGGGCCTTGGACGCCTGCCCAGACCTGTGAAGTCCCAGCTCTGCCTTCTCCGGTCTTGGCTGAGTCTTCACGGCCCCTCCTCCTGAAGCCTTCACTGGGGACCCCGCATCTTTTCTCCCACCTCTGAACTCTTGCTCCAATGAGCACTGACACCGTATGGGGAAGGACAGGAACCTCTCTCGGTCTCTACGTGACTCGACAAGCCCTGTGCCAGCTACTTGACGATTGTGTCCTCCGGCTCGCCATCTAGTTGGCGGGACTACAAGCACACAAAATTCTGAAATCGTGAAGGTGTCCAAATAGCTCTTGAGGATGATACCACAGAAAGATACCAAAAACGTGCCGCTATCGAGTCCATTCTGGGTCATAGTGACCTCGTAAGACAGCACAGGTGGTGTTTCGAACACCTTAAGTCTATGAGAGGAGAAAGCCTCATCTTTCTGCCACAGAGAGGCTGGGGGGCTTGAATGGCTGACCTTGCACTCCATCCATGGCAGACAGAAGTAGAATTCAAAATTTCTACTCATAATCTGGTGCTCTGCAAATCATCTTTCTCGAAGGAGCTCTGAAGACTCACGGGCAAGGGGACTGGCTAGAGACCCAACACCTCCAGACTGGTGGGGGTGGGGATGAGCATGGTGACTGAGAGAAGAGGGACAGGCTGGGCCAGGGTGTCTGGAGGCAGGGCTCCAGGCAGCTCTGGGGAGTGGAGAAGACCGGGCTGGTGCTGCAGACTGACTCTGAGCCGGGAGTACTTACCACGGACAGCATGTTCGCCAGGGCAGCCCCCAGGTAGGCTGCAAACAGTGCTGGGAAAAGAGCCAACAAGAAGCCATTGAGTATCAGTCGCCTGACCCACCCTGCTTGCTCTCCCCACTCACTCTGTAGCTGCAGATGACAAGGACAGACTTGCAGAACAGTTTCTGTTGCTTGGTAGCTTTGAGAAGTGCTAAATTCCACACCAAGGCCAGCTAAGACCACAGATGAAGTTCTCAACGTTACTCAAGTGTCCAGGGAGGAGCAGCTCAGGGGAAGCTTAGGACCAGCTAGGTGAGCTGGCTGCCTCACCTTCCAGGCTTGGTGGCTTGGGGCCTGGTGGCTTCTTGGAAGTGCCGGGTGCCAGAGAGGTGAGGGACTGTGGAAAGGGGCCAGTGTTTGGTCTTTGCATCAGATCTGTTCAATGTCTCAACACCCTGGGATGGGAGTAGTCAGGAACAAACAGAAATGAAAATTCTGCTCGGGCTCCCTGTGAGGTTCCACATGGCGGACTGGTCCAAAGAAGGCTTCCCCACTGTCTGTCTGAGTCCCCTCCGGGGGCCGCCAGAGGGGTTGACCGTTTGCACCCCCAGGGACTCAGATACGAATGGCAGCAAGCCCTTAGGACGTCACTCGCCTCCTACACACGTGAACGTTGGACCTCGGAGAAGGAAGACCCAAGCAGCACGGGTGCATTTGCACGAGGACAATAGCGGAGAACTCTGAACATGCCACGGGCTGTCCACAGAGCAACCGATCCGACAGGGGAGGACAGCCAGCGTGCTCCTTAGAGGCCAGGCTGGCGAGACTTGGTCTCTCGAGCTTTGGACACATGACCAGGAGAGATTCCCCCCCCCCCCCCCCAGATAAGGGCATCGTGCTTGGCAAAGCCATTGTTGGTAGGCACCATCGTGTTTA
>PVJH01001549.1:0-82857 GCA_004026705.1 Nesogale talazaci | reverse complement strand
GCACCCCGCTTCAAACACATCCATGCTCTGGCAAAGCCGAGGGATGGCAGAAAAGCGGAAGCCCTTCCAGCAGATGGATTGGCGCAGCAGTTGCGACAAGGGCCTCAAGAGGCACAATGGTGGTGGAGGGGGCTCCCATGATTTCGTTCTGCTCTCCAGGGTCGTCACAAGCCAGAACCCCCTCAAGGGCACCTGACAGCAACAGCCTCCCTGAGAGGGACGGGGCGCCCACTGCCACTAATCCCCACCACGGCTTCAGCATCCCTAAAACGACTGCCTCCAAGTTCCCATTGGGTGTGGGGGAGCTCGGTGATATCAACCAGTACGTCTAGTTCTGTTTCTCCACCAGAGAGGTCGCTGTGCTTTTAGCCATAGAGTTTCAAGTTGGAAGGGGGAAGAGGAGATTAAAGAACAGGGCACATTGATGTGACTATGGAACAGGCAACGGTCTCATGGGTCAGAGCGGCCATCTCAAACCGTCTGTCTTTGTGAGGCCAAGTTCTGGATGTTGGGTGGAAAATGGCTTTGAGTGTATTCACCAGGAAGCAGCCCGTGGGAAGCAGGCGCCCTCAAGGGCCCGTGGTTAGAGCACTTGATGAGTCAGTGGTTTGAAGGCGGGGGGGGGGGGGTGCTCTGCAGAAGAAAGACGTGACAGCCCCCTTCCGTCAGGATGGCAGCCTTGGCTACCCACGGGGGCAGCGTCTCTGTCCGACAGGGGCAATGGATGATTAACATGGGTCCCCTGCTCTGCTGGAAGTTCAAGTCCACCCCTAGGCACCTCAGAAGAAAGGTGTGGTCATTGATTTCGGGGGCTGGGGGTGGTGGGGAACCAGCCACGGGACCCTCTCAGGAGCAGATTTCTACTTGAGCACATAGAGATCAGCATGAGCTGGGACCGACTCAAATGACCACAAGGACTGGAATAATGGGGGAGGGAGTCTTAAAAAAAAAAAAAAATTCGCCACCCCTCCTCAAACTCATCTTTGGGTAATTTAGGTGATTTCCAAAGACCACCCTCATGGTGTGTGAAGGGCAGGTTTATTGTGTCAACCTGGCCAATAGGAGCATGTGGCATTAATCAGGTCGTAGTTTGATTGGAGGGTAAGGAGATATGTGGCTCAGCAAGGCCCGCCTCTTGCTATCTTGCTCTCCGGTGATCCGACCAGCTTGCAGCTACTTCAGTGAGTTCTCTGCCACAACTTGGAGCTTCACAACCCATGGATCGTGTCACTGGAGCTGGAGGTTCCTTTGAGACCTCCTTCTCCACGCTGCTGGTGTAGACATCGCTTGAGCTTGAGGCTGGTGGAGCTGTTGTCTTGCACTGCTTGAGTTTGAGATCCCATTTGGGCCTGCTTAGCTAAGCTCCTGAGCTTCTGACTGTTGGTGACCCACCCTGCTGTTTGCTGCCTGTGGGGGGACTCTGCCTGCATGGCCCGAGGGAAGACTCAGCTATCTGCTTCCTTGATCTTGGACCCAGCAGTCCTTCCTGAGTTGAAGGACTTCCACAGGAGACCTCTGTACTACTGTGTGGACTAATTAGCTGTTATATTCCTTTGTGCTGTATCTATCTATCTATCTATCTATCTATCTATCTATCTATCTATCTATGTATCTATTATCATCAATCATCTATCTGTCTATCATCTATCATTTTATTTCTCTAGAGAACCTGCCTAACACACAGTGGGAGAGATGCAGGCTTCCTGTGGGGTAGGAAGGGCATTCTGCCAGGGGCACTCACCGCAGGCAATGGCGAGGAGGTGCGTCTGCCAGGTGATGACATAGAACATGCCTCCGATGGCGATGCAGGCGAGGGTGCTGTTGAAGCCACACAGGCCGAAGTAGATGGAGTCGAAGGGCGTGGCAATGGTGAGAGCTGTGAGACAAGTTGGGGCATGGAGCTGGGCGGGGAGGTATTCCTGTTCCCCACCCTGACTGCCAGGATCAGCCGCACATGGCCCCGACCCCCGATGGCCTGTCAGGCACTTCTGCAAACCCCTTCTGATTGCTCTTCAGGGAAAGAACATCTAAAGGGTCACAGGGCCTCTGGCTCCCTGGTGGTTAAGCTGCCATGGGCAGGGTTGGGATGCTGAAGCTGGATTTAAATAGTGGCACGTGGGTTCAGTGTGGGGCAGCTGGCTGCAAGGTGGGTTCCAGGTGAGAGAAAGAGGAGGCTGCCTGCTCCCACAAAGATGGACAATCTCGGGAACCTTCGAAGCAGTCCTGCACTGTCCCGCTGTGTCTCCGTGCCTCAGAATGGACTTGCTAGCACTGGGTTTTGTTTCCTCTACAGAAGGACTTCTCTTTCTTTAGGATTACCTTACTGTTCTTTAATGGAAAACAAACCTGATAATAATAATTATCATCATGGGTAGTAGTAGTATGGTAGTTGCCCATTGGGCTGCTAACTGCCAGGTCAGCAGTTCAAAACCACCAGCTGCTCCACTGGAGAATGATAGGACTTTCTACTCCCATGAAGAGTCTCGGGAACTCACAGGGGCAGCTCGCCCCTAGGGGTCCTGCAGTGTCGCTCTGAGTCGGCAGTGATTTGATGGAGGGAACCTGATGTCTTGGGGATCATGATTGGGGATAAGACAGTAGGATACGTTTGTAAGAAAACATGCCCCTTCAATGAACTTTACATTTTTACTAGAGTATCAACGATTAACATCAAAGTGTTTCTTTGGCCTTGAGGGGGCACCGGCCTGAGAGGTGGAGAAAGGGGCACCCAGGGAGGAGGGAACATTTTCAGGTCTGGTAGGTGGGTCACGGAGGACCGGGCCACCCTGGGGTGCGGTGGAAACTGACCTGCCAGCATGCCCACGGTGGATCCGATGGCCGCGTGCAAGCAGATAAGGGGCGAGGAAATGAACAAAGCCAAGAGGAAGACGCCTCCCGTCCAGGGGTTGTCGCATCCATACACCTGGCCGATGCCCACGGGGATGGCTCGCAAGAGCTGTGGGGGAGACAGGGTCCCGTGCTGCTCATCGTGGAGGCAAGCGCCACGGCGGAGAAGACCCCACCCCTGCCCTCCACCCCAGCCCTCTGCAACAGGTCTCCCAGGCTGTTTGTCACCAGGAAGTGCCACTCTGTAAGGGACACAGGTGTGGCTCTCTGAACCTCCAGGGGATAGGATGCTGAGCTGCCTTTATTTAGAAACCCAGTAAAGACATACCTCTTTCAACTAGGCCTTTTCTTTCCAAATCGAAGGGATGTGACAACGTGCATTGAGCAAGTCGATTGGTGCCTTTCCGTCTGCCCCACCCCTGCCACCCCCCCAACCGACGGGTTCATAATGCAATTGCACACCTTAGACCACAGCATAGTGTAAGTAGATGCTTACATGGACAGGGCAACCACACACACACACACACACACACACACCCCACTCTATGCAGATACTCGCGCTATCGTGTCAGTCTGGACCTGAACCCAAGAACCCTCTGCAGATGGCTGACCAAGGCGCTTAGGCCCTCAGTGGAGAGAAGCGGCAAGCCTCCCCAATAAAGGGATTCGTCATCAGGCACTCAGTCTATGTCTGGCCCGGATTTTGGTTTAAAAACTCTCTTACAATGTTTTGCTTTAAAGCGTTAGTTATAAAAGGTGAGTCAAAGGAGCTAGAAAAAAAAGGAGTGAGCTATACAAGGTGAGTAAAGGAGTAGTGGGTTTCATGTTGGACAGCTAACTCCAAGGTCAGCAGTTTGAAACCACCAGCCGCTCCACAGGAGAAAAAACGAGGCTTTCAACTCCTGTAAGGGGCACCGCTACCCTATCCTGTAGGGCCGTCTCGCTGGCAGTGAGTTTGGATTTGTTGGAACCCCAGTCCACTGAGTACTCCAGTTGCTTCTCACTTCCGGTCACTCAACATGTTACAGAGGCAGGACTGCCCCCAGGGGCTTTTCTGGGCTGTAATCTTTACAGAAGCAGATTGCCAGAACTGGCTTCTGTGGTACCACTGGGTGGATTCGAACTGCTAAACTTGAGGTTAGCAGTGGCGAATAAACTGCGTGTGTCTGCCAGAGGTCTTTGGAAGATGTCTAGGAGGTCAGACATTGATGGGAAAGGGTCCGTGGTGTTTCTGAGAACAAGTCTGGGTATGGGTGGCCAGGTCTGCCTGTGCAAACAGCAGGGCTGGTCTGTGGAGACCAACCCCAGCAGGAGGAGGCCTTTGATATGTCCTTTTGGGGCTGTCTGGCGGGATAGGCACACTACTTGAGCCAGGCCTCCTGGGAACTCTGGGACCGGTGAGGTCTGCTTGCTGAGTGAACAAGGCACGTGAAGGACTGTCCTCCATTACCCTGTGGCCAGTGTACCTGTGCTTTGGGTCTGATCAGTGGGACCTGGCTGGGGACACCAACTTTCCTCACCCCTGGGGCTGGGCTCTGAGTTTTTGTTGTTGTTTTTGGATGTGTGATGGCCAAGCCCGCTGCAGCTAAGTAAGTACTCAGGAAGGAGGTTCTAGGCTCCCTGGGGTGCTCTGGGCTCCTCTCATCCCTGGGTGGTAAGTAGAGGAGAAGAGCCAGGAGATACCCTCATGCCAAGCACCTGTTCTCTTGCCCCCCCCCCCCCCCGCCTGGAGAGGCCACTGCTGGGTGGGGCCATCAGGGAGGGAGATTGGGGGCCCTCACATCCAGGGGGTGGGGGTGGGCTTGCTGGCTGGATGAGATCACCCATTGGACTTGTCTCCTGTTTGTGGAGAGTCCTGGCCCCATGCCATTCAAGGGAAAGACTAGAGTCAGGGGGAGTTAGCCCCAAGGCTCACTAGGCCCCAGTAAGCCATGCCCTCCGGAAGTGGGCACTGCGGATGGGCACTTCCTGCACTGCCAGGGCCCCAGGAGCAGGAGGCCCACAGGAAACAGACACTTCCTGTTTCCCCAAACTCAAGGCTCAAATGATCCCAGTCTGGAAGAAGGGTATATCTACCCTGCCAGGGGCCATTCAGGCGGGGCTTGGAGAAGGAGAAGTCCCCCCCCCCCCTTTCAATGACATGTCCTTTTCTACTATTCTTGGAATGTTGGATGGCTAACTGGATTCCCCAATAATTTTCCCCCTCATCTGTTTAAGTCTCCCCAAATATCTTTCTCATTGAAAATGTGGCCGGGAAACCTGAGAAATAGCCACAAATGGACGCTTCTGACATTGTCTCCCTGGAGTGTACCCGTTTGAGCAGCTTGGCCTCCGAGGTCTGAGGCTTTTTTAAAAAAAAAAGTTCGTGGAAAAAATTCATGGTCTTTTAATTCCATTCTGCCCCCCCCCACCCCGTCCCCTGACTCTTTTGGAAGCCATCTCCCTATGGAGTCTGTGAGCACGTGGGATCAATGCCTAGAAGCCCAATTGCCAGCATGCCCTCTTGCTTCCGCCTTGGCCCCGGCAGGATTTCTGATGGGGTCTGCTTAGGAAGGTCTGCCCCCACAGCCCACCTAAGAGGGGCCTCTCCAGACGCAGCTGCTTCTCCTCCGTGTAAGGGGGTGCCCCCACCTCCACCCCCTCCGCCTCACTGCTGCCACCTGAGAGACCTTGTGCCATCATTTCTGCAATGAGGTTCCTCCAGCAAGCTCTGGCTGCCTGTGGTGAGGGGATGGATTGCCAAACAAGGATGCTGCCACGGGGAACTTGGGCCTTGGGTGTGTGTGTGGGGGGGGGGAGCAGGAAGTGAGGGCTTCAGAACCCTCTTCTGATTAGATAAGAAGGCCCTGGCTCTGCTTCTCCGAGCAGAGCCATCTTGATTAGACTGGTGGGTTTCCAGATACAGAGCGCCTGTGAAGACCGTTAGAGATGCTGGGGCTAGGATTCCAGGAGGGACCGTGTCCAAACCTTCAGTGGCCCCGAGCTTCCTGTACCCAGTGGACAGATCCCTGAGGTGGGAGCAGTGACTGCTTCAACGAAAAGCGGCTAAGGAGTTTGGCAAGATGTCTGCCCTTCGGTGTCCACTGCGGTCCCGGAAGGAAGATGCTTAGGGACAAGTGGGAGGAAAGCTTCACAGAGAATTTGAAAAAGGGGGAGCACAGACCTGGCGTGGAAGGCAGGAGGCCCCCGTGCTCGTGCCAGACACTGCTCCTAAGTAGCTGGGGTTTGCAGTGCAGCGGATCACCTGCCACAGAGACTCTGTCCCCCTTGTTCCGGTGCGAGAATGCGGGGGAAGGTGCTAACAGGATGGCAGTGGTTGGTGGTGAACAGGGTGAATGTGAGAGTTGGGCACTCTTGAACGGGCGATTGGTTGAGTTTGCTCTTTGCAGGATGTTGTCTAGTGAATTCCTAGATGTACAATGCCCCACGCTGTCGAAGGAATAGCTGTCACTTGTGGTCACTGCCCACTCTGTGTGTCAGACTGTGGCAGGTTGGGTGCCTCAGAGGTGCTGGACCCCAGGTGCAGCAGAACTAAACACACCCAGTCCTGAAATGCCTTCACAGTGGTACTTAGGGCTGAGCCCATCATGACAGTCATGGTGCCCATCTGTCTTGTGGAAGGACTTCCTCCCTTTCGCTGCCCCTCTGCTTCACCAAGCATGGTGTCCTTCTCTAGGGACTAGTCTCTGGTGACAACACATCTCGCCATCTTTGCCTTTAAAGGAGTATTCTGGCTGTATTTCTCCTAAGATGGGTTTGTTTGCTCCTTTGGGCAGTCCACTATACGCCAATATTCTTCATCACACCCCAAGCAATAGATATATGGAAGGATTGGGAGCCTGCACTTAATTCCATCCCCAATCTGAAGAGCATTCATTCTTGAGAGCATTGATGACTGTATTACCCTGCTGAAGGGGATCAAACAACGGAATTGTATGTGAATGGATATGCTGGACTGTGTAAGATATAGCCAACCCCCCCTCCCCCAAAAAAACCCAACCCAAACAAACAATGATCACAGAGGGGCACACAGGAGTCTTAAGGGATAGGGAAACAGAGGATAAAGGGGAGCTAATATCAAGGAGTTCAAGAAGAAAGAAAATGTTTTGCAACCGACTGTGATAGCAATTGTCCAATACTTCTTGATGTGACTGAACAATGTAATGTTATGATATCTGTAAAAGCTCCCAATAAAATGTTTAAAAACATTTTTTAAAAAGGGAGCATAATATGTTACTGTCCCCCCCCCAAAAAAAAAAAAAAAAAAAAGAACCCTTAAGTGTTAGGACATGGTCCGGCTTGATGCATACGCTCATGAAGAGATTACAGGAGATTAGCAGTGTGTGGTGAAGAAATGAGAGGGTGCCTGGCTCTCAGAAAGGATTGTGCCTGGGGTCTGAAAGGCTTGTCCTACACCAAGCAGCCATCTAAGTGAGGCATCAGCTTCTGAGAATGCGCTGATGGCTGTCCTAAGGACCCCAAAGCGCACTGTCAGTGTCCTGGAGGGGGCGCTCCCGAGAAGAACACCGTGGCCCAAGATGAGCTCGAGCACCCCAAGAACAGCACATGTTGTGCTGTCCCGGGGTCACCACGGGCTGGAGCGGACTCCAGGGACACGAAGGACAACCCCCACCTCTGCGCGTGTCTGACACGATCAGTAAGTAAAGGCCACTTTCCAGCCGCGTTTGGACGGACAACCCAGGATGCCACCTACCAGCGGCACTTGGACCTCCGACCAGGTGATGTTGGGCATGGAGGAGGCAGGCTGCAGCAGCGTCGTGGGGAAGAAGAGGTTGTAGTGGCCGGTGGCCGCCAGGTACAGAGTCACAGCGATGTTGAAGGGCAGTGTGAAGACCGGGAGGTCCCACTTGCTGAAGATGGTGCCCAGGGCGCTGGAGAGGATGGGGCTGATGGCAGAAGCACAAGAGGTGCCGCTTAAGAAGCCACCCAGCCCTGACACTCCAGAGGGCTGTCAGGGGCCTGAGTGGGAGTGGGTTCCCTTTTGAAGAAGGGCACCCTCCCTGACCCTGGCTGGCCTGCGGGGACCTTTCCCTTGGACTCCTTCCTGGACCAGGCCCCATGATAGGTGGGCTGTGCAGACTCCAGCCCTCTAGAAGGAGGGCTTCTGGGGGAAATTACATTTTCTGGGAGAAGTCCTAGAGTCTGCAACTTCACTCAGAGACGTGAGGAGAGAGGGTGGGAAACCACATTCATTCAACGACGGTCACTGAAGCTGAGGGCACGCAGCCTCAGACCAGCGTGCCCCGAGCTTCCTAGAGGGAAGGGTTCTGACCACCTGCCTTCAGCCCTCTGGGAGGTTGTCTGGGCTGGTTAGGGCTCTCACAGACAGGAAGAGCAGGGCAGGGAGGAGGCACGCGTGGGACTCTTAATCTCTGTGGGTCTCAGTGCCTCCATGCTGGTGAAGTGGGCTGAGAAACAGCCCTTCAAGGTCTTTGGAAAGCAAGGATGACAAGGAGTGCAGGGGGGTAGGTGTGAGCTGCTGTGTGCAGAGTAGCTGCCGGGGTACCCACATTCCCGCAGGTGGTCCCCACGGGCAAGCTGAGTTCCCGTGATGACTGAATCGGGCTTGCACAGCAGGTGGGGAGGTGTGGGCCCTCGGTCTGATCCCAGGCACCGAGGCAGACTTACCAGGACATGGACATCACGATGACTGGGAGCAGCAGCCACCAGTAGTAGTCCCCCTTGTCGGAGAACACGGCCATCAGCAGCCCCACCAGCACCCCGTTGTACCCGTGGAGCCCTGCGGCGATGGCGGACCTGGGGGAGGTGGAGCGAGGGCTGGTGAGGGGTTCCTGATGAGGGGAAGCCTCCCTTTGAAACTGGCCTCTGGCTCTGATTTTCCTCTAAGGCAGGGATTCTCAAGCTTCCTTGTGCCACGACCCTTTCATACAGTTCCTCATGTGGTGGTGACACCCCCCCCCCCACCCCACCAAAACATAATGTTCATTGTTACTTCGCCACGTCATGTTGCTACTGTTAGGAATCATCCTGTAACTATCTGATAGGCAGGATGTAGTAGGCGACCCCTGTGAAAGGGTTATTCGATCCCCAAGGGGATATGGATCCACAGGTTGAGAACCACTGCCCTACTGGGTCCTGGCCACACCTTCACAGCAGCCTCTCCTCTAGGACTGGGGAGAAGGGGGGCAACCACCAGCCCGGCACAACCCCCTGGACAATGAGTAGCCATGACGACGGCAGACAGACCAGGGCCTCCGAAAGTCAGCCACCATGCTGAGTGGAATCAGCCTGACAGGAAGGGACACACACTGTGTGTCCTCAGGCACCAGCCCTCCAGCAAGCGCATACCCAGAGCGGGGGGGTGGGGGTAGAGATGGCACAATGGCTGATGGGGTGCTGGGCTCTGGCTCAGGGTGATGGCGTAATGACCCCCAGAAAATGGACCATGTGGCAACAGTCACAATCCAGCGAATTCCATTTCATGCTAACTGAATTCTATGGAGGAAATGCTCTTTTATAGAGCTGCAAATACCACCATCAGGAAGACGGTGCCTGGAGGGAGGGGCCAGTGTCAGTTGGTGTTCTTCCTGGGAAGGGGAGCCAGCATCCTGGGGGCCAGGGGGGTGGGTTGGGGGTGTGGCCTCCACAGGGAGGGCTCTCTGGCCTAGAGCGTGGACTCCACGGCCCTGGAGACTCACTTGTCCTGACTGAGGATGAGGGCCGTCAGCGTGGAGACAACGGTCCCCAGGCAGCCTGAGATGGCCCACCAGGGGTTCTGGATGAAGAGGCCCAGGACGATGAGGATGCCGCTCAGCGGGTTGTTCACGAACATCACCTGGGACGTGCCGCGGAGGACCCAGTCAAGAAACTGGAACACTGGTGACTTGTCTGCAAAGGACCGCACAGCGCAGGACGTCAGCAGCGGCTCAGGGTGCCCGTGCTGAGTGGGGTTTGGGGTGGGGGTGGGGGAATGTCTCAGCCTCCAAGGGGGTCTGTAGGGAGTTCACTCACTCGCTCTCACACAGCCGTTGGGTTGGTTCCCACTAGGCTAGAGCAGAACTGCCCTTGTGGGTTTCCACAGGACCAGAAAGTCTTATCTTTCTCCTGCAGAGTAGCTTAGTGGCTTTGAACCCTTGGCCTTGCAGTTCGTAGCTCAGCATGTCACCACTAAGCTACCAGGGCTCCTCCAGCCCCCCACAGGGAGGTACAGAGATGCAGGGAGGGGACTTGACGGCCCCGATGTGTTGTCTGCTGTCAGCTGCCCAAGGTCGTGAGGGCAGCTTCCAAGTCAGCAGTTCTCAACAAAGGGGTGTAACGACCCCTTCACAGGGGTCACCTCATTCATAACAGTGCAAAATGACAGTGATGAAGTAGTAACAAAAATAATTTTATGGTGGTGGTGGCGGTGGGGAGGAGGGGGGGGAGTCACCACAACATGAGGAACTGTATTAAAGGGTTGCAGCAGTAGGAAGGCTGAGAACCACTGCTCTAAGCAGGGAGATTGGGGTGGTTAGCCCTGTCTGTGCCCCACCCCTTCCCACCGCAGTAGAGTGGACTCTTGAAGACAATTCACTGATCCAGGGAGGGAGCACCTGCTGCAGGAAAATGCATCCAGCCTGGATCTCAGCTCTAGGAATTGGATCTGAGCTCCGAGGGAGACATTGAAAGAGAACCTGCTGGAAGGATGGACCTTGCTCTGTGAGCCATTCAGAGGGCAGTTTTCCTAGAAAGTTCTGGAATCCCAGGGTGAAACCCAGTTCCTCTGCAGTCTGCTGCTGGTATGTCGGATGGAAGGCAGGGTTTGTGTACGGAAACAAGGGTTTACTCGCTCAAACTTATCAGCGTGCACCTCCCAAGAGACCGTCAAAGAACTCCAGGGGAAATGCCATTGTCTTAGAATCCCCCCTCCCTGGTGCATCTGTGACAAGAAGTCAAATGCCTCTCTCCTGGCCTCTGGAAGACCAGGGCCACGGGACTCGGGCTGGCCTGGCGGGGACTTAGGAGCGCACCTCCAGGCATGGGGGAACTGAAGGTGACTTTTTAAAGGCTGGGCCCGGCTGTCTCAGGTAGAACCCTTCCTTACCTTTCAGGCCCTCTCCGCACTCCTTCATCTCGCCCGTGATGTAGCGGAGGGCTCTGCCGATCCTCTTCCCGCCGGCAGCCAGGTAACTCTGCACCCAGGATCCCGCGGGGCTGCCCCCCTCCACCTTGATCTCGGGGCTCTCCTCCATGGTGCGGAGGTCCTGCGCAGCAACAAGAGGCGGCGCATGCGTGGCTGCCCGGGGGGGGGGGGGGGGTTGCCGCTAACATTCCCAGCTGGTGTTGGGGGCTGATCTTTCTGCAGGCTGACCTGCTGTCATGGAGTCTCTTCTGACCACAGTGACCCAATGGGACACAGGGAGTCGAACTGCCCCCACTCCCACCCCCCGCCTGGTTTCCCAGGGAGCCGAGGTGGCATTGTGGTTACGCGTTGGGCTGTGATCAGCAAGAGAACCAGGGGCTTTCTGCTTCTGGAAAGAGTTCAGTCTCGGACTCACGGGGCAGTTCTGCCCTGTCCGATGGGCCTGCTGTGAGTGGGCGCGGACACGATGGCAGTGAGTTCGTGAGGGAGGCTGGCTTTACGGGGAGGCAGGCTGCCACATCTTTCTCTTGGAGCATCGGGTGGGTTTGAACGTTGGACCTTTTAGTTCAAAGCTAAGCCAGTGGGCTCCTTTTAAAAATAGGTGAGAGCATCTTTTGCCTTGTTTGGCAAGATGGACAGCTAACCACCATAAGGCACACCTGAACGATAATGTCATCAGGATACTGAGGCTGGGCTCTGGGCTAGGTGAGGGCGTTATTTGCAAAGGTCAAGGTCAAATGGTAGAGTGAAGATCAAACCATGGATCTTCAGATTCTTTTTTTGGGGGGAGGGGGCATCACTGCCCTCTGGTGGTCGTGGGAGCTACCCAGCCTTGTTCCTGGAGGGCCGCTGCTGGATTTGAACCGCCAAGCCACTGGGTCGCAGTCCCGCACTCAACCACTATGCCACGGGGGGTTCAGCCAGCTTCAGATTCTTCTAAGGAACCATTACACCGTAGAGCACACACTTCTCCCCAGGTGTGGTATATCATTCTCACTCTCTGCAGGCCGAGTCCTGATCGTGTAAGTGGGAGAGCACAGAACTCACTCTCTCCTATCAGCGCGTTCCCACTCAACCCTGGGGCCCAGAAGAACTTCACTCTTTGGAGTTTCTGAGGCTGCCCATCTTTATGGGAACAGACATAAAGCAGACATCTTTCCCAGAGCGGCTTGTGGGTTCGAACTGCTGACCTTGCAGTGAGCAGCCCTGCACATAAGCCCCTACTCCATCAGGGCCCCAGGGTATATGCATTCGTGCATGAAATTACTCACAGCAAGGGTCTGCTTTTGAAAACAAGCTGAAGCCTATTTTTAAGTCCTAGAATTCTGCATTAAGAGAAGAATCTTGGAACAGACGTGTATCCCAGCGAATGATTCTTCTTGAAAATAGGCCGTGGAAGACTAGCCAGCCTAATTCAGAGGTTCTGTTTGGGGTGTCAGCAGGGGGTGGCACCCCTGGTTTGGGGCAGTTCCAGACTCACAAGCAGTTCCAGGGTGGGCTTCCGGTATGGATAAGGAAATGGGTCTTTGTTTGATCGCTCCAGGTGATCGCCTTTTCCAAATACTGGAGTCAGAAAGAACACATCATCCATTAGAACATCACCCCTCTGCGTCCCTCCTCCCCATTGTGCTCCCCCCCCCCTTTTCCACGGCTAATTTCTTGCAAGACTTGAATGGCAAAAGAATGTTTCCTACTTCCCTGGAAGAACCTCCCAGACCCATGGAATCTTGCAGCTGGAAGGTTCTTTTTGAGCTCCTGGTCATGGGGGTGGGGTGTCTCCAGCTCCACCGACCTCCAGTTAAAAAAGCCCCGATTTAGCTCAACCCCTTTATCTTTTAGATGAGGCTCCACGTCCCTTTAATTCCTGGAAAACTCTTGTCATGGGGCAGGCAGGATGCCTTGTCTTCATGACGACTAGATAATGAATACAACACAAAGGCACCAGACCACGAAACTAGTTTGACATTTCAGTCTTGGGGCTCCGGCTCCCTCCAGTGGTCGATCTTAAGAACGGCAGCCTGAGCTGTGAGCGCCTTGCAGGGTCAAGCAAGTGAGTGCTCCTTCCGGTTTCAGGAGTCCACACGCATACTGGAGGGACGCATCGGAGGCAGCATTACCACTTGTGAAGGAGCTGAGTGTGTCCACCGTGCAGACGAAGCCCAGTGATTTTGGAAGCTTTAAGAAGAGGAGGAGGAAGCCGAGAGGATCCCTCTGAACCGGACACCATCGTGTGTGTGTGTGTGTGTGTGTGTGTGTCTCCAGATGCCCCCACCTCTGCTGGCTGGCAGTTGCTCAGCCCAGCCTCCATCTCCCAGGCTCCTTACCCTGCCCCAGCCGCGATCCTGAGAGGGTGTTCGGAGGCAGGACGACTCTCTCCTCCCATTCCCAGGACCTTGGCAAAGCTAAGCTCTGGTGCTGGAGGGGCCCTGGCAGCATCTGCAGTGCTCCCCCACAGTGGGCAACCTCCCCACAAGCCTCTCTAAGTGCGGTCCTGGGCTGGATTTTCGTGTGGCATGATGGAGTGCGGACCCTGGAAGGAAAAGAGTCACTAAACACAGCCTCTGGGACCCAAGAGCCTCAAAAGGACAGTCTGGAAGCAGCCTCATCCCAACAGCAGAGGGGTTGGGCAGGACTCTATAATCAGTGGCTCCTGCATCCTGAGGCAAATCAGGGAAGGCTCACAGGGCCTCACTGCTTATTCCCTCTCATGTGTGATCAGCCTCCAGGCCCATGTTTGTTTCTGGCTTTTGTTCGCACCGGCTCGGTCCCGGATGCCTGTCTCCTCACCCCACAGGAGAGGGCGTTTCATCCCAGTGTCCTAGGCTAGGAATTGCTGGCTTAGCCGCAGATCAGAGTCCACCGGAGAGCCGTGGACCAGCTGAACTGGAGTCACCAGGGAGGGCATGCGAGGGACTCTGATACCAAGAACCCACTGGCTGCCCCAGCCCCACTCTCTGTCACCAGGGGGAAGAGGGAGGCTATGCCGACACCATCCAAGCTGGAGGTGGCCAGCGCTCGATGGTTAGGTGGGTGAGGAATGAGCCGGCCCAGTGGCCTGCCTTCGTCCTCATCCTAGAGACCTGACAGTCCGGCCCTGGGAGCGAGGGGAGGAGGCGTACCTTTGCTCTTCCTCCGAATGGACGACCACTCGATGTGGAACACGCTCCTGGGCTTGCGGGGCGCGGCCTCCGAGCCCTCCTCGGCCTTAGGGCCCCCCACCGTCGGTGGCTGCTCCCCACCGCCACCTAGCCAGGGCAAAAGGAGACAGGTCAGTGGCCACCCTGGTCCCCAGCCGAGAGCCAAGGGCCGTCACACAGGGAGCCCAGCAAGGAATGCGCAGGGAGGTGTGCCTCACTGGCTTCGGCAGTGTCTAGCAAACCTGCCGCTTCCTTCGCCCACAGCGACCCATGCTGCACCGGGGCCAAGCGTGGGCTGAACCGTGGGCTGGATTTCTCCAGCCAGCGTGTCGCTTTCTGGGTGACCCACCCTTGCCATATCAGGGTAGTGGGGACCCCACACCCACTCCCTTCTGAGGTATGAAGAGCACAGATGAGGCACAGAGACAGGTGAGCATGCGGAACCCCCAAGGACCCAGAGCACACCAGGCAGAGAAGGGGGACGCTTCCTCAGAGCCGAGAGCTTCCCCCCGAGCTGAACTCAAACCAAGCCCAGCACACAGCCATCGCGTCTGTACTGACTCAGAGCCACCCTGGAGCATGGGCTAGAACTGTCCCTGTGGGTTTCTGAGACTGGGACTCTTTACAGGAGTCCCGTCTTTCTCCAGGGGAGTGGCTGGTGGATTTGAACCGTCAACCTCGTGACTCACAGCCCCAGGAGTCACTGCGATGCCAGCCGGGCTCCTTCCCCTTTGCGTCAGGGTCCTGGATGGATTTGGATGTCCAGTCAGGTGTGGCGAGGGCTGGTGACCTTCCCCTCTCCAAAGATCTCCTTTTGTTCCAGACCAGAGAGAAGTCAGCCTTATTCTCTGTCTGAATCGTAGATGAATGCATGATTTCACTGTCAATTGCTTCCATGTCCATCGTTGAATTAGGTTTCAGACTCTAAAACTACTAAGCAAGTTGTTTTGTTCACTCGTTCTAAATCGAGTGACAGCACGATGTCTCCTTATTTCCCCCTAATTGCCACTTCGTTCTCAAAAAGGCTATTGATGAATGTCCACAAACACTAGAGAGTACACGCGTGTGGCTAGCTGACAAACCAGACGCACAGCTGCCCGGTCCGTTCTGACTCCTGGTGATCCTCGAAGACAGGGCAGAGCCGCCCCTCTGGGTTTCTGAGGCGCTCACTCCTGATGGGGCTGAAAGACTCCTCTTTCTCCCTCAGCGCGGCTGGCGGTTTCGAACTGCCGCCCGTGTGATTAGCAGCCCCGTGAGTGACCCTCCAAAAGCAGCAGCCTCCACGGTCTCCTGCAACCCAACACTGACAGCAGGCAGAACATGGCCCGCCTGCCGCAGGTCCAGATGGAACCACATGATTTGAGGTGTGATGGTCATGTGCTATGTCAATTTCATGACTGAGATGGAGGGGTGGCGTCTAGCCTGTTCATCTGGAGATAGCCATTGAGTAGCCAAGGAGGCCTCCGTGTGGGCCTGGCTTTCTCCTGAGACTTCTGGGAAATCTCACAGTATTTCCCTCATGGAGATGAGAAGCCATCTCCCCAGTTGTTGGGAGTCAGTCTCAGAGACAACGGACTATGGACAAGACAAGATGGCAGCCTCCAAGAAGTTGGAGGGGCCAGAGAAGAAGCCACACGGCCTGACCCTGATGGAACCAGACTTGGGGAAGCCATGTGGAGACCCCTGCCTGCGCTAAGTTGCTTCTACCACCACTGGATGTTGTTGGTGGACCCTGATCCCTGGAAGCAAGGAGCCATGGGGAGACCCCTGCCAGCACTCCGACTCTGCACCCACTGACCTGTGACTTCATGAGTTAGAAGGAGACTGTATAGACTGGTATTGGGCATATGAGCCAATATCGGACTTATGACTTAGAACTGGACTGGGCTGGGATGTTTTCTCAATGTCCCATTCCTCTTGCATATAAACCTTACCCTTATATCCATATGCGTGTCTATGAATTTGTTTCTCTAGTCTATCCGGACTAACACCTGACGCATTGTTGAAATCGGGTAATAAAGACAGTTCTGGCCAGAGTGCATGAGAAAGTTCAGAATGTGAATTAGTATAGAGTTTAGCCTTGTGGTTCTATTGAGAAATGCAAACTGGGCATCTCTATGAAAAGAGTAAATGGATGATAAAATGTTATGATAACCACTGATGAGAATTACGCTGCTGGTGAGACAGCACGCAGTGATTTGGGTGCCCCCTTCCGACCGTGTCACCTGGTGCGAAGTGCACTCCGCCCCCACAGGGCACGGGCCTGTGCTGCCACTGCTTCTAGCCTTGGGAACTCCAAGAAAACACCTTTCTGTTTACTGCAGTCACTGACTGTGGCCATCGCAGCACTGAGTGACGAAGATGCCCCTGAAGCCGACCTCGGGTGTGTAAGCGCACCCCCAGCGGCCTGCCCAGCGCCATTCTTTGGCTGCTGCTCATTCTCCGTCTGGAATAAGAAAGAGATGCCCTCATGGCCGTCGAGTCAATGCCCACTCAGAGTCCCCTACTGCAAAACCCGACTCACTGCCCTCTATTCCGACTCTTCCACATTGGGCTGCTCACTGCAAGGCCCGCAGTTCAAAACTACCAGCCACTCCGAGGGAGAAAGACGAGGCTTTCTACTCCCATAAAAGGTTACATCCTTGGAAACCCACAGGGGCAGTTCTGTCCCGTCCTCTGGGGTCACTGGGATAGGACAGGGGAGAACTGCCCTGGTGGGTTTCTGAGGCTGTAAATCTCCATAGGAGCAGAAAGCCCGGTGGGTGCGGACTGCTGACTTTGAGGTTAGCAGCCCAACTTGTGACTCCCTACACGATCAGGGCTCCTTGATAGGGAGTAGAGTGGGCCTTAGTATCATCCGGGTGCTTCGAAAAGGGCTGCATGGCTACTGCTCTGCCCCAGGTCAAATATGCAAATACAAACCCCAGTCCCCCCCACGTTGAAGAGGTGGCTCTGGTGCGCAGCTTGGGTTGAAAACCACTGGTCTCGATGCTTGCTGGTCAGAGGGAGGCCCTGACCAGTGTCCGTCGCCATCATCTGGGAGTTTGTTGGAACTCAGCGTCACAGGCCTGGCCCCCGACTCATGTGGTCAGCTTGGGAAGCTCCAATCTACGTAGCGCATCTGTGACTAGCTACACGCAGCCCTTTGCTGTGTCTTAGAGTCTTAAACCCTGGCGTGGGCAGGACCCTCTTTCCACTTGGGCCAGGCTGGTTACAAGGCATGTGTCCAGGCCAGCTCAGGTCTAGGGAGTGAGAGCACTTGCTGATGCCCAGAGTTGGCTGGGTTAGCTGCCCTGCTTGGGGTCTTGGGGGTGGGAGGGTGGTCCTGTGACGACTTGCAATTGCATGTAACAGTCCCTTTGTTAAGGGATCCCATTTGCATGCATCCAAAGCAAACCCATATGGCCTTTCCAACCTTCAAAAGAACAGGGTCTGTCTGTCCTGCTGTCTGTCCCGAAAGACGGGGACTAATTTCTCTGACATGCCGCAAACAGTGGGGTCCCAGGACTCCACCTCCCATCTCCCACCTCAGTGCTTTTCTTTACTTTTCAGATTCTGGGGCTTGACCAAAAGGCAGGTACACCCCATCCATTCAAGACTGACCCAGTGGCTCCCAGGTTCTGTTCAGCAAAATGTCCCTGCTCATTCACGTGCACATGAAAGTTTTCATGCAATGGTCTCCTCGAAACGGCCCAGGCACCAGCTGCTGCCGCAAAGCTCAGCATTCAGAAGAAGGCCAGCAGCCAGTTTCTTGGGGATCACTTCTGTCAAGTGGGCACCAAATCCTTGGTGACAGGAGGAATGACAGGACGAACCCTCATGGCCTTTGAGTGGTTGGAGCTCCTGGTCGAGGTTACTGCTTTAATCCATTGCTCTGGACGGGGGTGGTGGTTCATCTTATTTTTACGGACCCTCATCTCCACCTTTCATGATGCCCTTCTCCAGTGATGGGGTGGGGGGTGTTAATGAGTAGGGAGAGTGGTCTTGTCTACCTTCTCAGATCCAAAGGTAACATGCATGACCAAGGCACTTCTCTCTGGGCTCGGAATGGGAAGATGCTCCCATTTCAGCTGCCTGTCCTTGGGTTGGCCAAATGGAGCCACAATTCCCAAGTTAAGGAAGTCTCCCTCCATCCTGGAGGGCCCATGCCAGGGGATGAGCCCTGAGGGGTTATCATTTGATCACCAGCAAATCTGGGATTCTCCGAAGAGCCAAATCCCCTGTGCACATCTCCTAGACCCCAAGAGCCCCTCAGACAGCCCATCGATCTCCTTCCACCAACCACATGCTGAGTCAAGTTCTGTTCTAACCCCGGTTCAACAGACTCAGCCTGGGTGGGACCTTTCAGTTCACAATCCGTTTCCTTTGTCCAAAGAAGACAAGGAACTCTTGCGAGCCACAGAACCCCTAAGTCAGGGCAAAGCGGGGAATTGAACCCAGCACCCTTGACTTCCCATTGGCTCCTCTTTCCATCCTGACCCTGCATGGTCCTGCACAACAGAGACCTGTCCCAGACAAGAGACACGCTTCCTTTTTAGTCCACGGCCTGATCCTGGACCCCAGGAGCCATGACCCCCGGCTTTTGACTAACCTGGCCGAATTTCACAAGTACAAAGAAGGGGCTTCCCTTGACAGAACCAAGGCGACATTTGCCGGGAACTTAAAACCCCCCGAACCACACTCACTGCCGTGGAGTCAGTGTTGATGCCCGGACTCCCAATGTGACAGGGTAGAACTGCCCCTGCGAGTCTCTGAGTCTGGAACTCTTTAAGGGAGTAGAAAGGCCTGCCTTCCTCCTCAGGAGTGGGTGGTGGTTTTGAACTGCTGACCTATGAGTTAGTCACTTAGGGCTCTCAGATGGCTACGGCGAGGTCTAGAGATTTTCCCCTGCCCACCTGGGACAGCTACGAGCTGGCTGCAGGTCACCATCTACTACTTGTCTCTTCCTGTGAGCGGCTGAGTAAACTGCCTGCTCCGATTCCGGTCGTGAACATACGCTACCCAAATAGCACCTTGATTTCCTGGGGGCAGGTCTGTGTTTGTATTCCGGGTGGTGGCGCTTGATATATCCCCACGTCTCCCCCACACATCCCAGGTTCCTGACTACACAGCTCCGGGGAGGCCAGCAGCCCCCAGGTGTCCCCTGGAAAGCTGGGGGTCAAAGGTTAGAACAGAGTTAGCAAAGACGATTAGAAAGAGCATCCGGCTCTCGGGGCTGAGCAAAGACTTAGAGCTGGGATGACAGCCCTTTCCCACCTGGGACAAACTCTCTGGGTGATTTGAGACTAGAGAAAAGCCACGTGCTGGACTTGCACAGTGGCATCCAGCCAATGTCCCAAGGAAGAAGACGCTCCCGTGTGCTGGGGAAGGAAGAGGGGGTACCCGACTGGGGACGAGGCCCTCATCTCTGAAGGGAATTTTTCGAGTCATGTCATCTCGGGACGCCCAGAAGGAAACACGCAGGCCCTGCAGGAGCTGACCCTGTAAATTCCACCCACGGAATTGCCTCATGAGGATCAGGGGAAAAGCCTCTAACCCAAACAAGCCGCTGTGGAACTGCCTCCCCCGACTCAGGCAGTCCCTGAAGGTAGGCGGGACTGTGCTCTGTGGCCCTGGCCAGCCTGTGACCCTTCCAGAGTAGACCTCGAGCTGTCTTCCAGAGCACTCCTGTCTGGCTTCCCACCGTCGCCATCCTGGTGGGCAGCCAAGAGTTTAACGATTTGTGCCAATGAACTCACCACATTGAGTTGATCCCGCCCTACAGAGACCTTCCAGGCCAAAGCAGAACCACCTCGGTGGATTTCTGAGACAGTCCTCCTTTATTGGAGTTGGAAGCCTCGTCTTTCTCCCGAGAGCCGATGGAACCTGCTCCTTCTCTCTCATAGTCTTATGAGGCTGAGCGCAGAGGAGTTTGCCTGATGCTCACAGGGAGGTAATTCAGAAGGGCTGCCCCAGCAGGCAGGGCACTTCCCTCTGATAATCCTGAACGTTTCTGCTCCAGACAGGCTCGTTCTGTATTTCCAGCACACCGCGGCCCTTTCCCACCTACCTGCACGCACTCTTTTGTTTTCTGTTCCAAGTCGTTTCTTGGCTTTACATCTCAGGACTCCAGGCCGTCTTTGATCTATAGTGCACACCCTTCTTGCAAGAGCAGGCGTCCCTGTGGATGCTCATTTCCCTCCCTTTCCTTAAAGGCTAAGACAATTTAGAAGGAAGAAACAAGCAAACACAAACGTGTGGACAGCAGAACGCACGAGTCTGTGGCCGGGCCTGACCCCTGCTGTCGAGGAAACGGTATTTGGCTAGCAGTTGTTCAGTGTTGTCGTCGTCAAGCGGTGTCGGGCTTGCTCTGACCCGGCACGATCCTGTACTGTACAGACTGACACCAGGGCAAAGGGCTGGCTGTGGCCAGCAGGACTTGAATAAAGAGCAGCCAGGATGGCATTAAACGGATGGGCCACCTAAGACTCACCCTCCACAAATCCCTGCCTGAGCGGCTGGAAGCCCTCAGGGAACAGGAAAGGAGAAAACTCACATCAGGGGAGACCAAGGTCTTGCTGGCTGTGATTTGTGTTGGGCCCTAAGCAGCTTCAAGACGGGGCTGGGTGCGGAGAGCTCCAGAGAATATGCCATTCACACGAAGCACCTCCTCGCTTCTTTGGGAGCCCTCCTTGTCTCCCTTTCCTCCTCAGCGTCCTGGCACACACAGATTCTGAAACAGAAATGACCTACAGACCACAGGAGGAGACACTTTGCTCTGGGAGAGGCTGAAACCAACCGGTGATGGTATATGACTCGGGGACTGGGCCGTCCAGAACCGCCTGGCTCCTAGCAGGGCCAAAGGGTTCCTCGCTCAGCACATGGGTGGGAAGCTTGGGGCCACATCCCCTGTGGCAAGCCTTAGCCATGAACGAAGTAGCGCCTCTCCTGTCCTCCTGGTGTTGAGCTTGTGGTTCTTACTTCCTTTAACAAGCCTTACTAAGTGCCCCGATCCACGTAGCTTCGAGCTGGGGGTTATTCAGGATCATTGCAGGGGCAGGTCCTGTGCCCGTGAGGATTGCCACCCTCCGTGTTTTGGCCAGCAGAAGTCCAGCTATGCTTCCCTCCCCCCGACTTGGAGCAGGAAAGGCTGTGAGCCAGGACGATTTGTTCTGACACACTTTTTTCCTCCCCGCCTGAGGAGCGGTGATCCCAAAGTACTCAGGCTTCCAACGCCTTCTAATCCTCTGAAAATGCCAATCATTTGAATATCAGGAGTAACATTATAAAAAAACGCCACTGTCAGATAAAGTTTAGAAGTTCTTTACAATTTATTTGAGGAGACGGAGACAACCAGAATGGTCTGTAACACCTTTCAGAAGGGGAAAACCTGCCTAGTCAAGGAATAGACTAGCAACCACTACCCAAAGAGGTACGTCCATGCCTGCACACTCTCTGTACACCAGCTCCCCAGTCTGACTCTTCTTAACTGCGTGCTATTCAACTCTCCCTCACTAGCCAGGTGTGAGGGGACATCCCACAAGCCGACCTGAAGAGGATAGGATGCTGCCTGAGAAATATACCTGTGCCAGAGATGTGCATCCTTGCGCCAAAGTCAAAAGGGAGGCAGGACAAGGTTGCAGACATGCCAGTCCGGACCCCTGAGTTATGGAAAGGATGACAGAAATACACAAAGGCTGATCTAGTGGCCAGGTGGGGAGAAAAAGGGACTCCAGAGGTGGGGGCGTTGCGGGGTAAGAGTTGAACTGCTACTGCTGACTTCAAGGTCGGTGGTTCAACCCCACCATTCACTCCCAGGGAGAAAGATGAGCTTGTCTGTGCCCATGAAGATTTCCAGCCCTGGAAATCACCTGTGGGTGGGTGGGGGGGCTTACTAGAAGCCGGAATAGACTGGATGGCAGTGGCTCTGACTGGGTTGTAACCTGGTGTCTGTTGGGACGTTGGGCTGGACTTATGTCCTGAAACCCCTCATTGTCAGGTAGACAAATGCCTTGCAAACTGTGGCTTTCCCTTCTACAAAGAAAGGGGTTGGAGCCATCAATAATGAACAGCACTTCCAGCTTTACGTTTCCAGAGTCAGAACTTTCTTTGGGGTTCTCGAGGAGTTTTTCTGTCCCAGGACTCATTTCCCAGAGGACGCTGCAGAGCGGGAAGGACTAGGACCAACGCTTCCTTTCCCATCCTCGGGCAAGCTCCATGTTCCTACAGACGAGGCTCCCCTTCCCAGGCCTTGCTCCCATGGTACACTTTCCTCCCCTGGGATCTCTTACCTGGGCTCCTCGCACAGGCTGGAGGGATCTAGATCATCGGGACTCCAGAAGAAGCTTCTTTCCAATGGGGGTGGCGTTTCTGGTCCTCACTTCCAGGCGCTGGGACTTCTCCCTACTCCTGAACCTCTTTACTTCCCGGGGCCCTCGATCCCATCCCTTGCCGGACTTTCTGTAAATTCCCCTGGCATGTCCCTCCGCTGGTGCCTGGGAGGAATGGTACCATGGAAGAGGAGGAGGAGGAGGGCGAGGACGAGTTCCTTTGCTCCTTAAGCAATTCTTCTCTGGCCTTCCTGCCCAATGACTGCTTCCTAAAATCCCAGGGGATGACTGGCTCCTGCTGCCATGGTTTCTCTACCTGGGTTGATTGGGCCGATTTTTTTTTAAAGGGGCAGATCTGGGGAGTAGTCTACGTGCCTCCCTGTCTGCTCTCAGGCATTACCACCCCAGTCTTTCCATCATTAGAATTCTTTGCTCCAGTATTTGCCTTTAAAGCAATTATCTAAGTGTTGTTTCCTCAGGGGGCCAATTTGCCTTCCACCCTCAATAAGCTCTCTTAATTCCCTCGCACAGGCTAGGAAGAGTATTGCCACCACCTTCTCACAATGGAAATTTCTGCATAGCTGAAGGCTAGATGCGTTTTTTCTGGATCTCTGGAAAATCTAAGACCTCCCCTCCTCCTGACTCCTGATTTCCAGCATCCTGAAGGGTTTGGGGGCTCACTGTGGGGCCAGCTCAGGGGGTGTGACCTAGCCTCTGTGTTCTGAAGGGACTCTGAGAACTATATGTGTGTATATATATATATATATATATATATATATATATGCAGGCAGGCAGCCTGCCCATGATGCCACAGGATCTAATGGGCTGCAGTTTGGGGAGGGGGTCCAATCCAAACCTACTCTGGCTCTGAGTGTGCTGGGTCATGTTTCATGCCTCATCCCTCCCTTCTTCCCCCCCCCCCCCCTGCAGAAACCCACTCGATGGCTGCTTGTTCAGGGCCAACCCGGCCTCCGCTGAAACAAAACCTCACCCCGAGGAAATTAGCTCTACCTGAGTAGAGACAAATGCGCCCACTGACGTCAAAGGCCCTGTCCCACCTGGCCAGGTGTTTGGGAACTTCTAAAGGAGGGTCCTTCAGAGGAAGGAAAGCAAACAGTAGAGATGGGAGGCACCCCTAGGCCCCACATTCCTGGGAGAGGAGAGGGTGGGGAGGAGAGCAGGCTGGTTCTCAACAAAAGCAAAGGGGCCTTCCCAGGACCCAGGGTCGTGCCCCGATGACACGTGTATTCACCTTCTCTTGGTCCCCAACCTGGCTTGGCTCAATCTTGGCTGCGCTTCCCGAGCCCTGCTGCTGCTGTGCCTCAGTGAGCTCTCACTTGCACGGGGGGCTCATTCCAGCCCCCCAAGCACCCAGCCACCTCAGAAAGAGGACACCCATGATTAATACACAAGCTATTTGAAAAGACAGCAAGCCATCCAGGGAGTTCCCACAGGTTCCACAAAAATGGAGCAGTGGTGCCCAGAAGTGCTCTGTGTGCCCATCCCATAGGCTAGTTGCAGGGCAGGGCAATCAACTCATCTGAGGGAGCACCAGGCAGACAGGACTACAACCCCAACACGTCCTCAAGAAGGCTGGAGCTCAGCTGCTCCAGAAGCCCCAAGAGACTTGCCTATCAATGTCAATCTGCCTCCCCAACGGATTAACCTCAATCCCCTTCTTCGCCACACTTGAGACTCCCATTCAGCTCTACCTTTCCAACATTGTAGAGGGAGGAGGGAGGCCCTGGGTGGTTAGGTCATTACCTGCTTGGCTAACTGAAAGGTGGGTGGGGGGCAGGAGGGGTGGGCTTGAGGTCACTAAGAGACACCTCAGAAGAAAGGCATCATGATCTAATTTGGAGACGTCACTCATGAAAAACCCCACAGAGCCCAGTTCTACCTTGCCCTCCATGGTGCCACCCTGAATCAGAATCACCAGGAGATGAGGACAGCCGAAGAGGCTGCGTCGACAGGCAGGGACTGAACTTAGAAAAGTCAGAATGTGGGTGAAGGGAGACAAAAATAACAACAAGATTCAATTGATCCAGGACTCACAAGAGTGGGAGGGTGGGGGAAGGAGGGGGGAAAAAGAAGAGCTGATACCAAGGGCTCAAGTAGAAAGAAATTGTTTTGGAAATGTTGATGGCAATATATGTACAGGGTGCTTGATCCTATTGAATGATGGATTGTTATAAAATTTGTAAGAGCCCCTCAATAAAATGGTCAAGAAAGGTCAAGATTTTACAGGAGAAAGGGCCAGAGTCCAAGAGGAGTAAGTGAACACAGGGAATAGTGGTGCTCCAAAGAGCCTCTTCCTTTGCTTCCTCCCAGCAGCCCCTGCAGCTTGAGAGGGGCTGACGACTCCTATTGGTCAACCCACGGCAGCAGAAGAACCTTTCTGGCTTTCCCACCTTCTTCCTTATCAGGGGACCAGACGTCCCGCTTTTTAACATTTGACAACGTCCCGCAGCATTTTAAAATTAAAATAAATATATTATAATATTATTTTTGCACTCTATGAAGATTTTTGCTGCTCCATATAGACCAAATTTTAAATCAAGAACCCCTCCCTCCCCCTGGTCTATGGTGTCCCACTTAAAATCTGGTCACTTTGAATTCCCATTCCACTAGGGACTGGAGGATCTCTGTGGGCTCTTCCAGCCTCTCTGAGTGGCCAGAGACTGTGACAGCCAAGGACGGAGTTCATTTCACACAAAAAGGAAATGCCTTCACGGTTGCTACACGGGATTGTAGTTTTTATTGAGTCAAAGTCATGCTCACATTGACATTCCCCCCCACCCCCCCGACTTCCTCTCTGGCTTTAACTTATAGTGGTTATCAGACCCCAGGACGTTTACAGAGAGAGAACATAGCCCCAACTCCATGCAAGGGTCATGCACGCTGCTGGATTGATGTAACCACCCATAAAGAGGGGACAGTTGGGGTGTCAACAGGCATCTGGTAGAGCATTGACCCAGGAAGAGCAACAGGAAGGAGAGGGTCAAGAATAGGAGGAGTGATGCTGATCCCTATGCTTGTGTCCACAGAAGAACCCGTGTGAGCAATTTGATGAACTAACACCAGGGCTCTTGGAAAAACTCTAAAGGCAGCAACCACTTATTTTTTGCCTAATATAAATGTCTTTTTTTTTTTTTGCCAACTTAGTAATATCTTCTCTTTCTGACTGTACAGGCACTCCAAGCCATCGAGTCCCTGGAAGTTGGAGGTGGAAGATAGAGACTCAGGGGTCTTTTGGTCCAACTCCTCTCACAACCCGCCACCCCAACTCCTGAGATCCAGCATTCCCAGTGGGCCTCCAAACTATCCTCTAACCGGGGTAGGGAGCACACCAGGTAATTACTTCCCAGTGACGCCCATTGTTTCAAAGCCTCCCTGTGTCCAATTCAAAGTCTGCCTGCCCGTCCCTTTCACTTAGTGGGTCTTGCTTTACCCTCTGAAGTCTCTTAAGTCATTCCGCCTCTTATTCTACATGGAGTGCCTCACACTGTAGGCAGCGTATCCCAGCCGGGACTTCTGGTCTTCAAGACAAATAGCATCAGCCCTATCATTGTGCCCTGTGAGGCAAGAGGGCTCTAGACTTTTATCCAACCTTTATTCTGGACCTTTGTCCTCACCTCAACATGTCTTTCCTTGGAAAAGATCTTCTGAAAACAGACTACACAGTTTTCATTGCTCTCCGCCCCTCCTCTTTCACCAAATCTAGTCTCGGAAATGACTCCTTCCACCTAACATACAAATGATTGATCATGGTTACTGTGCTAACAATCTCACGACTGTTCACTTTTTAATAGACTTAAAGCCTTAAAGACAAGATTAGGAATGTTTGGGCAGTAAGAACAAGAGGGAGAGAAGTCTTTAGAATCTTAAAATCACGTTTGGTACTTTTTCTGAATAGGAGGCCAACCCAGATACCTCACTCAATAAAGCCAGCGTCATAAATTTATGTGGGCTAAGGCAGTTTGTGGGTTCATCTCCATCTTCACTTCAGGTGAGCCTCGTCACCTGGCCAAGCAAATGTCCATGAAATGAATTCCTTGAAGGCAAGGACTAGACGGGATCTCTCCTGGTTCGTGGTTAAGCCCTGAGACTGAGTAACATATTAATAGTTCCCCATGCAACGCCTTCTGGATGGGTGAGTGGGTGAGGTCAAGTCACAGGGAAATCAAGCAGAGTTTCTGGGGGAATTGGCTCAGGAACATTGGCAAGTGACCGTGGGAAACCAACCCAGGAAGCTTTCCGTGAAATAAGGGAATGGGTAAACATGGGGGGGGTCACGAGTTAGCAGAAGGAAAATAAAAACACATATGAAGACCCAACTTCAGCTTTAATCAAAAGCTGTTCAGAAATTAGACTCATGATTTTTGAGCTAGCCAACCCAACAAGTCAAGTAAAGAAAAGAATGATTTCTGTCGGAACCCGGATCAATGACGCATATGGATGATAGGAGTTCCAGATTAAGAAAACGAAAGATGGAGGAGAAGCAACAATCAAACAAGTGTTGGGAGAATAATAATAGAGGAGCTAGAATAAGGACTCTTGAAAAATGATGAGGCATACTTGTACAGGGATAAGTAATTTAAAACAATAAAATCTAGGAATGAGAGGCGGTTGAAGAGAAGTAAGTGTTTTTAGGTCTAGAGCTCTGGGAGGAGACATAGTGACAGTATTGAGAAGGCTGTATTTTCCTAAAAAAAGACCATTGGAGAAATGGGGTATTTTTGTAGCATCCTAGAGAAATGTATTTTTGATCATGATTTTTGGAAAAGAGACAGTAACCACTAGGGGGACAGGGAATAGTAAAACTTTAAAATTAGCAAAAAGGAAAAAAGAAAATGGTAGTATCATGATCAAACTTGCAAAATAAGTAAAGTTAAAAAGCCAAAGCAATTGTGTAAAATAAATGGAAAAAATGAGTAATCCAGAAAAAAATCATATTAATTACTATATTAAATACAAATGGGTCAATCTACCTTATTATCTAATTAATAGAAACTCTAAGATTAGGTTAAAAGTTAAAACTTATCTTTCTGCTATTTTTCAAGAAGTGTAGTATAAAAAATGTTAAGCTTTAAAAAAAAGGGATAAGAAAATACTAAAAAAATATAGGACAGATAGGACTGCATTAATTTTGGATAAGGTGAAAAGGGAGTTAAAAATACTAAGATAAAGATTTTTTTGTAATGGTAAAAGACATAATTTACAAAGAATCAACCACAGTAGTAAATAAGTAGGTATAAACAATGTGGCAGTTCAGTATATGAGAGGCAGCCTTTTAGAAAAAATTGAATAAAAGCCAGTTATTTGCAGTGTGATTTTAAATACGTATTTACAGAGTTAAGAATTCATAAACACCAACAAAATAAAAACATAAAGAAATGGAATGATTCAAACAACAACTCATTCCCATATCTATTTCCTTCAAATAAAAAAAAATAATTGGAATTTTTGTAGTATCTGAAGATCTGTCAGGTACATTGTGACAAAGAAATATCTAGTAAAACTTTAAAATAGAGATAGGATAGCTCATATCTTCTCTTTATCTACAAGCACAACTAGATCCGCCCTCCCTTCCCTCAAAAACCTCATTGCCATGGAGGTGATGTCAACTCCTCCTGAGCCTGTGGGGCAGATGGGAGCCAAGGTCTCTGAGACTGTGCAGCTTTCCAGGAGCAGGTATCCTCTCCTTTCTCACCTGCAGCAGTCGGTCCACTCCAATCACTGGTGAGCAGCTCAACCCTTAACCCACTGGGCCCCCAGGGCTTCTTAAAATTAGTTACAGAAAGATCTAAAATTCCAAAAGATTCTTAAGTGTTAGAAATTAAGAAACATATTCCTCACCAACTAATAGCTCAAAGATCAAATCCAAACCAAAATGTGAAATTACTTAAAATCAATGAAAGTCGAGTATTTTATTTCAAAATCTATAGTACACAGCTACAATTAAACTCAAGAAAAGTGTGAATAGTCTTTTATTTTCTTTTTTGTTTGTGGGCATCACTGCCCCCCAATGGTAATAGTCTTAAGTGCTATTCCTATTAAAAGAGAAGGCTCTAAAATGAAGGAACTCTACTTAACATGCTTAAAACACTAGAAATAAAAAGAAGGAAAATTTACACAAGTCACAAGGTTACAGGAAGGCAAAGTCAATAAAATAGAAAACAAATCGAAGGAAGTAGAATGGACGAGTAAGTCTCAAACAGCTTCTTTGAGAAAGCCAGCACAATGTATGACCCCATCATCATCACAAACTCCATGAAAGAAGAGACCAAAACTCTGCAAGATATGCAAAGAGAAAGAGACTGAGCCCAGATCAGAGGAGAGGCGCACATTATGGGACGGGGCCATCTTGCGGACCTCACGTCTGTGAAGTCGAGGGGCAGCCAAAACAAGGAAGGCTTTCGGCAGGTTGAAATGACCCTGTGGCTGCAATGATGGACTTAAACACGAGGACAATGGTGATGACCACACAAGATAGGACAGAGCAGTGTCGCTCTCCCTTGGGTTGGAACCAACTCATGGCGTCTGACAGGCACAACGGCATCCAGAAAAATGAAATGGAAGAAAGTGGGCTCCTTCCTAGCAAACAGAACTTCTCCCAGTCGACCCCAGAAGAAGAGGAACACGTGACTCTGTCAACGACCCCAGAAAAGATTGGGAAGATCACAAGAGAGTGACTATTTAAAAATGCAATAAGATAGTCCTATTTCATACCCGATGGCCTGGTTCAGGGCTGACCTCATCAATATTGGAGGAGTGGAGATAAAAAGGGAGTGGGCGATGATGGGGTCAAAAGAAGAAGAGATGAGAAGTCTAAGAGAGTAGTAGGAAGGGGTGTGATGGCCTTCACTCAAGTCTCTCTCTCTCTATTTTTGCTCTCCTGATTCCAAGTGCATGTTCAACACGAGCACCACCATGGTCAAGCCAAGAGCTGCCAGGAATGCGGCTCAGAGAAAAACCTTGGAGGAATAAGGGGTGTCTGACCTGAGCCATGGTGTTTTCAATTGTCGTCTGTGCACCAGAATGCTGGACAATGAATAAAGAAGACTGAAGAAGAGTGAACGTCTTTGAAGTATGGTGTTCTTGGAGAATATTGACTATACCAGCAGGGACTGTCATAAAAGGAGCAAATCCTTCTGAGAAGAAGTACAATCGGAACGCTCATTGGAGTGGTGTTTGGGAGACTTCATGTAACGTGCTTTGGACAAGTCGTCAGGGGGATCAATTCCTGAAGAAAAACAAGCTTGATAAAGCAGAGGGAGAGTTGGAGGAAAGAAAGAGGAGGACCCTCAAAGAAAAGGACGGATACAAGGACTCTATCAGTGGGCTCAAATGCAGCAAAGACTGTGAGGACCGAGTGGCCTTTTGTTCCGTGCCACAGTTGGAATGAACTTGGTGCGCTTAAGGAGAACAAGCAGGCAACAGTGGGAACTGGATTCTGAAAGACGGACTTTTCCAGAGTGACTGCAACCTCCTGTTGTTGGTGCCAGTCAGCACGCCCAGGGTAGGTCCTGTACCTGGGCTGTCAGGGGGTCGGTGAGATGGAAAAGCCTGGAACGTGTGGGAAGAGAACACTCCAGGGAGTATTGGGGTACTTCAAAGGTCCTCTGGGCACCTGCCTTTTGCTCTGGGCAGGCTTACCTGCATTGTGCCTACTTTTAATAGTGTGGAGGGCATTTTTCACTTCTGACTCATCCTTGTGCATGCCCATGGGCATGATGCTTCCCTGCCCATCAGCCAGAATGAATAAAGTTTCATCCCAGCCTTTTAGCAATATTTGGGAAATTCTATCAATATTCTGTCTTTGTCCACAAAAATGACTTTAAAGCATTTCATCGCTCACTTGTGCTTTCTTAGCAAGCTAAAGCAGTGGCTATCGACTCTTCATTTCAGCAGTTCTGTCTGGTCACAAAAAGGAGCCCTGGTGGTGTCGTGAGCTATGGGTTGGGATGCTAACCACAAGGTCAGTTGTTCAAAACCATCCTCTACTCCTCAGGAGAAAGATGAAGCTTTTTGCTCCCATAAAGATTTCTAGTCTGGGAAACCTTATGTATGGATCACTATGAGTTGAAATTGAATAGATGGCAGTGGGTTTGGTTTTGAGGTTCTGATAACAAAGTAAGAGATCATTTGATTTTCTTTTTCTTCACAAATATGTTGATCATAGGACAGAATAACGAATTTCTGGGACCTTGGTTTCCCACCCCCCCACCCGCACCCCGACCTATTGGCCATATGCCTTCCTTTTCTCAATAGTTTAGCCTTTATTCATTTTGTCACCAAGTGACCTTGGCTGCTTTGATACAGTGACATTTGAATTCCTATCAGGGGCTAACAGAGAAACCTGGGGGGAAATAAGCCCAGATACATGTGGCCAGTGGTACCTTGTAAATGGAAAACCATGATGTGGGTAGGAAGAGAATAGACCATGCTATGCAAATCAAAGGACAGTCAACAATTCAAATAGTTGCATGGCCCTGGCAATCCAATATCAAACATGGCTGACAGACCATTCCAATTTGACCCAAAGCTCTGCTTGGGGAGCCTCTAGGGCTTCCTGGACAGGAGAAGGGCTTTTCTAAAGCAAGTGGGCGATACTGAATCAATGGGGTTCTGGTTATCTTTGGGTGAGAAAGCATTGGGGTAAACTTTCTTCTCGGAAGGGCTTCCCTTTCCTTCCCTTCCCAACTCCCCCTTCCTCCATTGTTAATGGGGTTTAAGTATCCCAGGCTGATGGGATCCCAGGATTTTCACACACCCTCCCAACTCTGAGATTCCATGAACTTCCTGCCTGGAAGCATTAAGGATTTGGTGAAAAGAGCCAAGAAGGTCATCAGTTCATCACCTCCCCAAAAAGATGAAATAAGATTAATGTTTTAAGTCAATGACATTGAATATACACTCCATACTTATGAAGCAAGCTCATTATCAACTTCCTTTACAAAGGAGAGTTATGGAGATCTCAGAGAGAGAGAGAGAGAGAGAGAGAGAGAGAGAGAGAGAGAGAGAGATTAGCTTCAGGAAGTGAGAGTTATAAGTCCGCGTGGGTCCACACAGTTTCAAGGAAGGACAAAGCAGTGTTGCAGTTGATTGATTAGGGGGAGATCATGGGGCAGAGAAGGGGTGCAGACACCAGCCCTAGGCAAAGGACATTTCTGCCTGGGCTTCAGCTAGTCACCGCTGGGGGACTTCTCCTCTTCGCGGCGCTTCACTGTGAGGAAGTAGATGCGGTTGGCTTCTGGGTAGGTGACTTTGCTGAGGGGGAGCTTATAGATGGCAGGGTTGTTGGTGGTCAGCAGCAGGAAGAGGAGAGTGGACAGGCAGAAGGCCCAAGTGCCTGGTGGCAGGCCAACCTGAAGATAAAAGCATTGGGGTCTGAGGAATGTTCCTAGGTCTTGTCTTGAGCCAGGGACCCTGGAGGAGAAGGGTATGGAAGGGGTTGAGGATGGGGACCTTCCCCTAGTGCAGGTCATAGTGTTTCTGGATTCATAGGATCAGAGTGGTTGGTCATGGAATTTTGAGATATTGGTACCTTTGAGGACCCTTAAAATCTTTGAATGAGGGAGCTGAAAAATTAACTCATTGCTGGTTACACCACCATCTGTTTTACACACACACACACACACACACACACACCCCAGACACATCTGGATAAACCTTGATGGGAATGTTCTATGGACAGCAGCTACCATAAGCCACTCCATATTCTTTCCAGAGACTCTGAGTGTCCTGAGGTCCTGGCTGGGGAAGAGCCTGGAGGGCAGGGTTCAGGAGAGTCCATACGTACCACTGACATGATGTTGGTGAGGGCTGCTCCCATGTATGCACAGAACAGGGCTGTAAGGAAGAAGGGCCATCAGCGTTGCTCTCCCAACCCCATCTGCCCCTGCCTTCCAGCAACCTGCCCAGAGCGAGAGCAGAATCCCTGCCCTCTCCCACCATATCCAACAATCTGTGTGGAGATCCGTCTGAATGACTATCTGTGTCATGACTCAACTTCTGCTAAAGCGTGACTCCAGGAAGAAAAGTTCCCTGTGTCTCTTAGCTAGCATTGTATCTCCATGTCTTCTTGGGCTTAGGGCAGTGGTTCTCAACCTTCCTCCTGCCTCCATCCTTTCATAAAGCTCTTCATGGCGTGGTGACCCCCCAACCATAACATTATTTTCAATGCTACTTCATCACTGTCATTTTTGCTACTATTTGGAATCGGGTGAAAGGGAGGTTCAGCCCCCCAAAGGGTGGAGAAACGTTGCTGGGGACTCTGGAGTCAGCAGGAGGAAACACCACCCGGTCCTGGCCCCTCCTCACAACCGCTCTTAGGTTGGAGGTGATTGGAGAAGCTGCCATGTCCACCCGTGCTCAGCCTAGGCCCTGGCACTTAACGATGCTCAACAGCGCATTGTTGAATGAAGAGTTTGAGAGAGCAGGGCTGCTGTGACTAGCGCACGAGAAAAACGCACAGGTGTTGCCTGGCAACCCTTGAAACACCATGCGGATGTGCTAGTCGTGATAACGCCCACCTCATTTGCTAGAAACAAGCACACCAGGCCAAACCCGCTATCATTGGGCTGATTCCGACTCGTGACGACCCCGCAGGGCAGCCTTGAACTCTTCCGCGGGATTGCGGAGACTGCAAATTGTGACGGAAGCACACAGTCTCATCTTTCTCTCACGGAGCAGCTAGTGGGTTTGAACCAGGGAACCTTCAGGGAGTAGTCCATTGTGGAATCTACGGTACCATCGAGGCACCTTCATTTAACAGAAAATTGGTCATTCCTTGTCAAAGGCAGCACGGGTGGTGGGGTCCAGCCTGCTGGTTCTTCTACCTCTGTGGTCCTATTCCTCGGTGGTCACCAGGGGTTTCACATAGTCAAGAGGGGAAAAGAGAAGCCAGAGTGGCTTGTCAGCCAGCTTCTTTGAATACTCACCACAGATGAGCGCCAGCAGGTGGGTCTGCCAGGTGAGGGCGTAGAACATGCCTCCAATGGCGATGCAGGAGAGGACGCAATTGTAGCTCCAAAGGCCCAGGTAAATCTTCTCAAAGGGTGTGGCCACTGTCAGGGCTGCGAGACAGCATGTGTGGAGTTTCTGGGCCCTTCTGGGTCAGAGCGCCAAGGCCACTGTGTGGCTGGCACCAGGTCTCAGGTATCTGAGGCCGGATCCCACTCCTCCTGTCTTCCACTCCACACCCCAACCCCGACATGTCAAAGGAGCCTCCACACATGACACCCGGTCTCCCGAAGCCAATCCTGATCGACAGAACAGTGGTTTTCAAACTGTCCGAAGCTATGGGTGTCACCGGGATGATTACTTCAGGGGCAATGGAGGGGGCGGGGGCTCCAGGGCTTTGACTCAAGCAGCTGCATTTTGAACAGGAAGATGTCATTATGCATCTACTCAGGCAGATAGTACTACCATCAGGAGGTAAGATGTAACTCTCAGGTGGATTTGGGTAGAGAGTTAATGGGTGCCTTTGTACTCTTCATGCAATTTTTTTGAATGTTTGGAATTGTCTAGATATTCAAAAAATAGAAATGAAAAGTTCAAATGTGTAAAAAACCTCGACTAAGACAACAGACAGTGCCTGCTTCCCAATCTCTCACCTCCATTTCTGACTGTCCTGACAGTGTAGGTATTTGTATAGTACCTACCAGACTCCCAGCAGCCCTCTCTGCTGGAGTAGAACCAGCCCCCCAGGATTTCAGAGGCAGCAGGCTGTTCCTTCTTTCTCCCTGGGGGGAGGCTGGTGGGTGAGAAGGCTGACCTTTCCGTGCGCCGGTGAGTGCTTTAACCACTGCGCCACCAGGACGCCGATAAATTCACTGCCGACTCATGGCGACCCCAGCAGGCAGGGTAGAGCTGCCCTGTGGGCTTCCCAGGCTGTCACTCTGGACAGGGACAGACACCCTTGTCTTTTTCCCACAGAGCCCTTGGTGGTTTTGAACTGCCGACCAGGCCAATGATGCCATCAGGGCTCGCCGAGGCCCATAGATATACGTAAACCCGCATGCGTCTATTCATACATGTGCACACGCACACATATGCATGTATATATATGTATATACATATGCATGTATTGAATTGCACTTATCATGGGCCGTGTAATTCTTGAGAAACCATTTCCCTTTTTGTGAGTCGCTGGTGAGTTCATCTCAGTCCGAGTGAGTGGTTCTGTGGTTACGTGCTGGGCTGCCAGTGGAAAGGTAGGCGGTTCAAAGCCATCCATGGCCTTCTTGCAACCAAGGCCAGGTGACCTTTTTTCGGAAAGCTCCCAGCTCTGAAAATGGAATGCAGTTCTCTTCTGTCTGCAGGGGGGCCGCTGTGTTTTCCTCCTCGTGCATTCAGACGTTTGACCCGCTGGCTCATGTACAGCACTGCTGGATCTGTGGACTGCTTCCCCCTCCCACCCCACCCACGTGACCTTCCTCATAGAGAAGCCCCTTCTACAGGCGGACTCGGTCAGTGGTCCCCTCCCATCTCGTCATATTTGGCTGCTGTAATCGGCCCCTTCACAGATTCAAGAAGAAGAGAAACGAGCCCTTTCCCACTCCAGCGTCATAACACCCAGCAGAGACCCTTAAGCCCAGGGTGCTTCCAGTGGGCCTGGGGCCATCACTGCAGGGAAAGGCATCCCAGCAGGGAGGACGGGTCCTACCTGCTAGAATCCCCACGATGGAGCCGATGGCGGCATGCAAGCAGATGAGGGGCGAGGAGATGAACAGGGCCACCAGGAACATGCCACCTGTCCAGGGATTGTCACAGCCGTACACCTGGCCGACCCCCACTGGGATGGCCTGTAACAGCTGCAGAGTCAACAAAGTCCAGGTCAGTGGAGCACGGGGCCCAGAGAGCAGAGGCTGGGCCCCTGCCAGGGGAGTGATGGGGTGGAACGGAGGGAAGGTTGATGGTACCCTCTGGAGCGTGAGAGGACAGGGGAGGGCAAGCGTGGAAATACAGTGCCTCATTCCACCACCTGGTAGGCATCTGAGCATCTCCTGAGCAAAGGCGAGCTGAGCCCTGATGCAGTGTTGGGCTCGGGGCATTTCTGTGGATTGGGCTTCTGCTGGGAGGGGGGCACATTGACGGGGGAAGTGTGGAGGGGACCAAGGTGGCTGCTGGAGGGGATCAGGCACTGAGAGGTTTTCTGGAAACCTGCTGCAGCAACAATATCCCAGGGTGGGGGGCCAGCTAGGGAAATGTTAATGGAGATTTCAGAGGCCTGTTTGAGGATGGGTGGAACAAAGGGTGCAGAGTTTGGTGGTGGCCAAGTCCTGGCTAGAGTTTCTGACCTTGACTTGACCCCAGGTCGAGGCTCTTTGCCACCCCATCTCTCCAGCAAGACATGGTGGATGAGTTCTCCTTGACGACTGCTGTGTGTATTCAGGGCTACCCTGCCATCAGAGGGTTCCCAGGCATGGAGCTGACATCCCCTGCATTCAAGGATCCATTGGCATCGGGGAAAGGCAGTGCAGGGGCATTCAGAGAACAACAGGAAGTTCACGTGTCTCAGATGCCGAGGGAGACATGGAGGTGTTGGAATTTGAGAGAATTAATATGGCCACGAGACTCATTGGGTGGTGAAAGGTTCAGGGCTCTCAGCTGCTAACTGACATCGAATGGGGGTTGGAGTCCACCCAGCGGTGCCTAAGGAGAAAGGCCTGGTGATCTACTTCCACAACATTAGCCCTGGAGAACCCCGTAGAGCACAGCCCGACTGTGGCCCTCCCCGGGGCTGCCACGACAAGCGGAGACAGCAGTTGGTTTCATGAGCAGCGAGGTTACCTGGCCTGTCTCTGTGAACTTGCCCAGATTCAGGCCATGCTTTCAGGACACAAAGAAAGTGGGGTGTGGTGTGGGAATGGCACGGTGGTGCAAGGGAGTCCCAGGGCCCAGCTTGTTTGTTTCTTCAATCCTGGGGCACATCACTTCCTCATGCTGGACGGTGATGTCCCATGAGGCAGAGGGTCCTTCCAGCTTTAAAACGGTGAGGACAGGGGTCCTGAGTGGCTGGGGACACGGTCAGTCCTTACTAGCTATGTAGCCCTTGTAATTCGTTTTGTGGTTCCCAAATGTTGCTGCACATTCGATGGCTTGGAGATCTTAAAACAAATGTTGGCATACTGGGAGTCGGCAGTGGGCCTAGGCACCCCGCGATTCTGAAGTGGAGCACACTCTGAGGACGCCTGGGCTGCTGGGAGGTGGGAGCCCTGGTGGTGTAGTGGGTGACGTGTGGGGCTGCCAACCTCAAGGTTTGCAGTTCTAAACCACCAGCTACTCCATGGGAGAAAAACGAGGCTCTCGACTCCCACAAAGACTGACAGTTTCAGAAAGCCACTGGGGCAGTCCTACCCTGTCTGACAGGGTCTCTGTGAGGCGGTGTGGACTCCATGGCAGTGAGTGTGGCTTCGTTTTGGTGAGTGGCCCTGCCTGGTGAGCCTCTGGGCTGCACGATCGGACAGATCAGAGACTCAAGCTCCCTAACTGATTCGAGGTAGAAGGATGAGCCGGCCGAGCTGTTCCCATCATGATTAACAGAGCCCGGGAAACCCTCAACAAGGTCGCCGTGAGCTCGAATCTACTGGACTGCACTGGGGGTGGTGGTAGATGGGTTACGGGGTGCTTGGGCGGGGCAGGCAGTGAAGCTCCTGGCTACAGGTTGTCAGCGTGTATCCACCGGAGAGCTCCTGGGAAGAGAGGTCTGGCTGAGGACTCCACAAGGCCCACCCAGCCCCTGAAGCCCCTGAGCTGCACATTCTCCTTGGATAGAAGGCCACTGTGGGAAACCACTGACTGCTCCAGGGGAGCCGTTTTCATCTCAGAAACCCGGCAGCAGCTGGGCCCTGTCCGATAGGGTCGCTGAGAGTTGGCTTCGGCTCATGCCGGTGCGTTTGATTTTAGGTTTGTAGATTTCTGCCGCTGAGGTTGGGAGCTCAATCCACCTCTCTCTTTGGACACCAGCGTGCACTCTCGGCAAGTGGATTTGATCTAGGAGTTGAGCTGATGTCTTCATGGAACCATCCCAAGAGGGTCAGGAGCTTTCCAGCCTTGCTCACCCTCGTCTCCGAAGGATGGCCTGTGTAAGAACCAAATGCTGCCTGGGAAGGCAGGGTGAGGCCCAGTCTTGAGTCCGGGAACGGCAAGAACGCTATGCCCCGGGCCAGAGCGCTCAGCTTAGGTGTGGGGAATGGGGTTGACCACTCCTCTGTAGGTGTCCCCTGCCCCCCTACACCCCCCCCCCCCTTGAGCCAATCTGGGAGCACAGGTGTTCAGGCCAGGCAGGCAAGAATGAGAGGAATGAGAGGACATGCACCTTGGATGAGAGCCGGGCTCCATATTAGCGCCCGGTGAACTGGGCACGGGGCCCCTGCCCTCCCTCCATGCGGCTCTTGAGGTCCAAGCCGACACCCCGGGGTGCGGGGCAGTCAGGCGTGTGGTGGAAATGTACTGAACACCAGCCTCCTCTGAAGTCCTGGTACATTCTCAGGTGACAAGCTGGCCAAACACCCAGGGAGCCCTGGGCCCGCTGTCTCAGGGAAAAAGAGGGGGCGGGGGACGGGGGTGTTTGTCACTGAGTCTCTAAAACTTGGACCCAAGAGACACGAAGGAGAAGGAGCCAGTGGACAGAGTGGTGGGGTGCAGGGGCGTTCCGAGGGATCCCAAAGACACTCTCTGTCTCCCTCTCTGACCCACAGGATTCTCAGTCTCTCTGGCCTTGGCTATAAGCCTCATGGTCCAGCTGGAGACCTAGGGGCCCTTTCTCTCTGGGAGGGCCACACGTACTGTGGCCGTCACCTGTACAGTGCGTCACGAGTCAGGGACCCATCAGGGACAGTCAGACAGACAGGGAGTCCCCCAGCAGCTGCTTGTCTAATTACCAGGAGGCTAGGTCAATGACCATTTTCTCAGAGTTCCAGCTTATTCCCATTCTTGACCCAGCTGTCTTACATGTAAAAGAACTGTTCTTGCTGGTGTGTGTGTGTGTGTCCCAAACAGATCTCGACTCACAGGGGCCCTCTGTGAGTCTGCCCTTGTGCCCCTGTGGGGTTTGCAGTGTCATTCTTTCTGGGAATAGACAGCCACATCTTTCTCTCTTGGAGCAGCCGGTGCTCTCGGACCCTGATGGAGGACTGTGTGACTGCTTTCTTGGGCTACTAACAGTGGTTTGAAACCGACAGCCCTTCCATGGGGGAAAAGATGAGGCGTTTTGCTCCTGTAAAGGTCTGCTGTCCAGGAACCCTCCAGGGCAGTTCCACTCTGACAGGCTCTCTGGAAGTCAGAGTTGACTTGCATGGCAGTGGGTTGGGTTTGGGTCTCTATATTGGTTAACAAGGAAAACTTTTACAGTTATATGCATTTGATTTTATGTTATATTTTTATGACATGACTTTATCTCCTGATGTCTGTAAGTCAGAAGAAGCGAATCTGCGTATTGGTGTTAGCTCTAAAGTGCCGTTTCTCAAACTGGCCACTATGGGCATTTGGGGCTGGATAATGCTTTCTCGTCGGGGCTCTTGCCACTGAAGGGTACTTAGGAGTGTCCTGAACCTCTGCCCACTAGATCCTTGTATCAACCCCGCTCCACTCTTCATCAGTTAACCATGTCTCTCAACGTCACCCCGGTTGAGAACCACTGATACAGCGAGTCCCTGAAAATTCACCCTGTCTTCAACTGATAATAACCTCTGAACATGCTAATAAAAAGGCTTATTTTCATCACTTGTTCCTTTATCAAACTATCCATCTTACTTAATATCTCTTCTCCCCCACTCCTGCGCCACCATTCTGTACTGTCAGGTGAGCCGTACCAGTCTCCTTGTCTACTATCTGTTTCTCCATCGAGAGTGTGTGCTTCCTGAGGGCAGGGGTGTCTGCCAGTCCTTGGGCCTTCACTGTCGCTGAGTGAGTAACGAGCACAAACTCAGAGCCGGATAAGGGTTTGGGTAATGGATGTATGGATTTGATGACAGCACTTTCTCATCTCTGCTAAGACCCGGCATCAGGCGGAGAGGTGTCTAGAGAAGCTGTGTTAGCCACAAAGTTGGGACTGCTGTAGAATGAAGGGCCCCACTCCTCCATCCTTGGGTAACTTACCAAGGGCATTTCAATCTCCGTCCAGGTGATGTTGGGCACGGAGGAGGCAGGCTGCAGCAGCGTTGTGGGGAAGAAGAGGTTGTAGTGGCCAGTGGCCGCCAGGTACAGGGTCACTGCGATGTTGAAGGGCAGCGTGAAGACCGGGAGGTCCCACTTGCTGAAGATGGAATTCAAGGCACTAGAAAGAACTGGGCTAGTGATGGAAGACAGAGAGTTAATCGCACCCTTAGGCGTCCACTCTCTCTCATCCTCCACTGTATATATATATATATATGTGTGTGTATATATATATATATATATATATATATATATATATATATATATATGCCTCTTGGCACAGAGATTCCTGGGTCCCTTGAGCCTTTCTCATGGTCCGTTGGTTGGGAATGGGAACTAATAAACGTAAACAATGATTCTAGATGTTAGAGGCTTACAGCGTAGAGAAACACATTTTAAAGTGATCACAGCCCATTTTGAATTGGAAACTTTAAAAATTAACAAATATGTCGATAACTGCTAAAGCTAAACCAATGCCATCTTTTCTTACAGCCTTTCAGATGTCCAATGGCTGTTGTCTTGATCTGCGACACCACTTTCAAAGCCTGAGCTTCTGGGAGGCATCTTCTATGGGACTCAGGTAACCAAAGAGTCGGAGATGCTTTAGGGACCCCCTCCCCCCACCAGGTGTAGAGGAAGCCCACGGTGTGGATTTCGGAGACAGATAAAGCTGAGCACAAGGTGTGATGCCTACTCTCTTGGGAGGTGTGGGCAATCTCGGGACCTCCTCTCTCTTAGCTCCCATTTCTTCCGGAAGGGACCAACCAGTCTAGATAATGAAGCTCTCATCCTCGATGGGCTGGCGGTCAACTTTTAGTTTATGATTCTGACTCTCACACGGATAATTGAGAGTTCCTAAAATTTCTAGGAAATTGGAGAGTCCCTCGCAAATTGACTCTTCCACTTGCTGAGATCAGTGTTTCACATTTATTCTTTTTAACTCGGATCCTCACTCTCTCTCTCCCTTTTGTCCCTTTGGTACCCAGCTGGGTACATTTCACTAAGAAAATATACGCAATGAGAAGAGAAATGCTCTCCTTTCCCAACCAGAAAACTCACACTCTACCCGATTTCTCCTCACAAACTGCCTCCCCGTGTGCTGGACGAAGTGGCCCTGTTCCCTGATCAGGCCACTGCTCCCTCTACTCTGGGTCCAGTTGCTTCAAGGACCTCATTTCTGTAAATTGCTCCTTACTCTTCTCTAGCTTCTCCCCTCCCCTCTGGGTCACTCTTATTTGTATACACCATGCCTCTGGGCCATCTACCTGGAAAAACAGTCTCTTTCAGACGATATCCCCTTCAGCTAATGCCCTCCTCTCTGATCTCCTTCACAGAAATGAACCCTCCTTTCTTAAAAACTCTCTCTTACTACCCACTTTCTTTTCTAATTCCACTCTGATCAGGCCCGTGTTCTTGTCAAGTCACGGAAACAGTTCTTGTCCACCCCCCCGTTCACCAGCGACATCTATCTTGTCAAATTCAGTGGTTGACTTCCTTGTCCCCAACATTTGTTGAATGAACTGGTTGAACTTTCCCACGGGACGGAAACATGTTCACTCTGGGTGGTGATAACACTGGATGGTCCAAGTTTTCTTATTGTCTCTCCAGCGAACCCATCTTAAGTCTCCGCCCTCTCCTGACAGGCATCTCAGTGGAGGAAGACCCCAGGGCTCTGTCCTGCATTCTCTCTCTCTCTCTCTCTCTGATGGCTTCTGATGTTCTTTAGTCACTCGGATAACATACATCGATGTTTGCCTTCTGTATCTTGACCTTACTCAGTTCTAGGTGTGTCCATGCAGTGATGACTGTCAATAGCTCCACCAGGACCTCTGATCTTGATGTCCCAGCAGAAACCTTGACATGGGTTCTACTCCCCTCCACCAGACCGTTTCTGTCTTCTCCATCAACCCAGTGGCTCAGTCACATTCTAGGAGTGCATTGTCTCTTCTTTCCTCCTCCACCCCCACCTCCCAGCATACTTTACAGTCTTCTTGCAAATCCAACCCCTCTGTCTTCCTTAGAACAGTCTCCCATCCAGCCCACTACCACCATCTCCAAGGGTTCCAGCTCGGCTGGTTCTCGCAGTAGATGCCTCCCTGTGTTTCTCATATCCATTCTGGCTGCAGTTGGAATCCATTCTCCATACCCAAGCAGAGTGTGTTGTTTAATGGAACCACGACCCATTACTTACTTGCCTACAATTCTCTAACGGTGTCCTGTCACAACAGGAATCAAATGAAAGGGCTCATGAGGTCTTTCGAGTAGCTGGGAACCCATTCTTGCTGTGCTCTGACCCTGCCTCCACTGCTCCATTGTTCTGGTGTCTCTCGGGCTCTGCCTGGGCTTCAGGCATGCTCACGCTCTCCCTGTTGGGAGCTTGGCATGTGCTGATGCTCCTGGCCCGCGTCTTCCACCAGCTTCTTACCCAGTGGGCACCTTCTTACCACCGAGGGGACAGCCCCAAAGGCACCTCTGCAAAGAGGCCTGCCCTGGAACCACACTGCCCCAGTGGTCCCGTTTTGCTTTCCCCCGAACCTCTCAACCTCTCAATGTCATCTCAACATTGTACTTTTAATCCACTGGCTGATGAGGTTATTGCTATCTTGTCAAGAGGCTCCTGTAGGATGGAGACCATCCCTTGTTGACAGCAGCCCCCAGGATGGAGAAGAGTCCGTGCCCACAGAGAGAACTCAACACATATTTGTTTACAGGATAACCATGGGCAATGGACCCATTAAACTCTACCATATGGATTGGGTTTCAAAGATGACATGAATGTGCTCATGACTGTCTGGGGTGGGAAGCAGAGAGTTTAACATGGAGGAGAAGTTCTCCATCCTCTTTTTGTGTCTGTGAAATTGGAAAGGTTGATGGGTGCGGCAGTGAAGACACACTACCTCCCAGTGCAGTGTGGCTGAGAGGCTGTGCAGAAGAACTTCATCCATCTAGGTCTGAATCAAATGTGCCGGTCCCTCAGGTATGGGCAGTGGGAGGCCTTAGATAAGTGCCCCTGTCTCCCAACTGCTTTACCTTTTTGTCTCCCCCTCCCCTAAATTAAGAAAGAAAGAAACAAACCCTACATCCCCAAATGAAGTTGCCTGGGAAGCTTCTTAAAGACATTTACTGGCAGGCACAACCAGGATGTCACATTTAACTATGAGAAACTAACCGATCTCAGTTAACCCCAGACGTTGACATCAAAGGATGACATTTGTGGTATCTCTTAAAGGTGGTGATGATAAGCCAGCCTCTTGGCCATCTCGGGGAGGTGCAGAGCACAGGGTGGTAGATGTGAAGCCAGGGATTGGGCACATGGAAGCATCCCAGGCTTCCTGCTGTGGAATGGCAGGTGTCCTGCCCACATCCTTGGACTCACTTTTGACCTGCTGTCACCTTCAGTGGGTGAAGGAGCACATGCCACAGGCCCGGCCCAGCCCTGCACTCGCCTCCTTCTCTCTTGGCCATTTTATTCCAGCTGCAGAACCAAGTGACTAAACTCCAAGATCTCATCTGGCTCTCCGCAAGGACTCTGTTTCAGCAGAGAAAGCTTGCCGGGCTTTCTGGGGGCAGAGCGAAGGGGCTGCTCACCAGGTCATGGCCATGAAGACGACAGGGAGGAGCAGCCACCAGTAGTAGTCCAGCTTCTTGGAGAACACAGCCATGAGCAGGCCCACCAGCACGCCGTTGTACCCGTGGAGTCCGGAGGCGATGGCAGATCTGGGGTGAGACAGAGGGACTTCGTGCTTATCAAGGCCCTCGTGGTGCTTTGAGGATGCACGTAATTCAGAGGATTCTTTGAGCAAAATCACAAGGACAGTTCAGCTCATTCCTTGAGTAGTAGGTGGTCACATAGCTGGCAGGATTTTTCTGGGTCTGTCTCTGTCTGACACATACACACACACACACACACACACCTTGATTGCTCTTGCCTGCATGTAAAACATTCCCATATTGCACTCAAGAAAATACCTCTTGGTGTGACTTGCACCCCCACATAAACACGGGTGTTATTTGTAGAAAATTTCTTTAACGAGAATTAACTTGTGCATGTTTGTCTTAGCTGTAGGATTGCTGTGAGTTTAGTCTTGGCTTTACCTTCTCTGAAGTCTCCACTATACACTGTTTATAATATTCCAAGAGAATCTAGTCTCTAACTTCAACTAGACTAGGGGTGCTCAATATGTCAATCGGGATCTACTAGTTGATCGCAAATGAAGTGTGGGTAGATCACATGGCATTGAAAAACAAATCTATCATCCATCCCATCACTTAATTGATATATAGTGCAGCCAATCAGATGCAAGCTTCGGTGTCAAACACATGTGCAAACAACTGCCCTAAGTGAAGTAAACCTGACAAGCTAAGTTCTTGCCAACTTTTAGACCTTTTTTTTTTTTCTTTTCTCTTAGATGTAAGAAAAGGTATTAAAATGAGTGGTGGAGTTGGACCAAGTAAGAAGACAAAACTGTATCACTTTCATACGGAATGGGAGATTTTGACACTAAAGCCAAGATTCAACTGAAGTCCAGAGCGCATGAACAGTCCTGGAACTGACTCGCAGAGGGAAGGTATCCAAAGATGAGATAATGTGCTGCCTCCTTGATTGTATGATTCAGCTCTACTGATTTATATGAGTCAGTCTTTTCCCACATAAAGATCCTGAAGTCCTGTTCTACCATGACTGTTGAACATTTGGAAGTGTGCTTGAGGCTGGCTGTTAGCAGCTACTGTCCCGACTGTGCATCCCTGGCTCATTCCATTCAGTGCAAGTCATCAGCGTCAACGCAGGTCATGACCAGAAATGTGCATAGTTCATTGTGTTGTATTGTGCGATATGCGTTTATGCAAGGTACGTAAACATACACTGCACGTATAAAGAATCCTCAATGCATTTATGAATAAATGGAATAAATAAGTAAAATAAACATATGTTTTGCATTTTTGTAGTTGGTGGATCGTTTGGACTCGATCACTTTATAAGTAGCTCCCATGCTGAACAAGTGTGAGCACCCCTGGACTAGACTGTGGCCCCCCTAGAGACAGGGCAGCTTTCCTTAAAGAAGAAGAGGTTCTTCCATACTCCCTTTAGAATGGGTGTTCAGAGAAGACACTGCAGCCCGGGGGCCTGGTGCTGCCCCTTGTTGTAAGCACTGAGGGTCCTTATATTCTGTAGGGTCTGCCCACCTCTTGACCAAAGCCCCTTACCAACCTCCTGCAGAGAGGGACCCACCTGTCCTGGCTCAAGGTGAGCGCGGTTAAGGTGGAGACCACGCCGCCCACACCTCCAGCAATTGTCCACCAGGGATTCTGGATGAGGAGCCCGATGAAGATGATGAAGCCGCTGAGGGGATTGTTGACAAATATCACCTGCGCAGTGCCCCTGAGGACCCAGTCCGTGAATTGGAGGGCCAGGGGCTTATCTGGAAGAGACAGCGCCATCAGCAGGGCCAACCTGGGCCTCCCTGCAGGGTCAATGGCTGGGGTGAGAGTCAGTCCACCGAGGGATGCCAAGTCTGGTGGGATGCAGGGGCTGGCACCCGGCCCAAGTCTCCGAGGGGCCCAGCCATCAGCTGCAGGGGGCGGTCATTGCATGTCATACAGATGGAACCCCATGCTGAGACTGATTTAACACCAAGGGAAATGCGCCGTTTGTGGGAAGTCGGGGCTGGTAGGGGAGAAAAGGTAGTTGAGGGCCGGTGTCTGGGCAGCAAGAAAGTCACCCGGTGTGGAGGAAGGAGGCTGCACCAGAAACGGTCTAGCCCAGTGCGGAACACCTGGACTGAGTCGTTGGCCGGACCTACAAGAGGGGACATGCCTTTGGCTTCCTTCTCTGCTTTCCAGCACAACCTGTGCAGGTATGGCCAGAGGAATGGGACGAGGGTCACAGTAGGTAGCCCAGGCAGGGGACGAGTGGGGAATACTATAAAAGAAAAGACCCTGGAAACACTGGGGGCAGGGCTGAGGACATTTCTGTGGCACACATTTAGTGCATATGAAAAGGCGGTGGGACGAGGAGTCCTTGTGGCATAGTGGTGACACACAGGGCTGCTAACTGCAGAGTCAGCAGTTTGAAACCACCAGCCTCTCTGAGGGAGAAAAACGAGGCTTTCTACTCTTGTAAAACTCTGTCTCAGAGACCTGCAGGGCAGAGGGGGTTCTGCAGCAGTCTGCGTTTGGTTTTGTGGGACCAGTGAGGGGAGGGTGGTTCTGAAATGGGTTCATGTTGTTGGCGCGGGCTTGGATTCCACGCAGGGAGGAGCCTGTGCCCGGGTGGATGTCCTCCCATGGAGGGCGAGGGGCAGCTCTCTCCCATGAGACTCAAGGGAGGGCTGTGTCCCTGGCCTTCGCTAGCTGTGCCCACCAGTGGTCACCTACCTTTCAGCCAGCTCCGGCACTCCTTCATCTCGCCCGTGAGGTAGCTCACTGCCTGGAAAAGGCTGACACCCCCATGGTCTGCAGAGCTCCGAGGGGCCACCCCACTTTCTCGCCTCTTACTCCTCTCCTGGGGCTTCTCAATTTTCACAATGTGGCTGGCTTCGTTGGAGGACCGAAGATCCTTTCAGGAGAAGCCACGACAAGATGTCGAATAAGCTAGTGTTCAGGGGGCAGGGGCTGGGGGTTGGGGGGAGGGGCTAGGCTTTTGGACTAGAGCTACGGGGTAATCGAACCAATGGGCCAGACCCTCTGGGGAGTGCGACCAGCATGCCTGTTCTTCCCAGGACCCGTTCTTTCCACTCTGTGCCAGGGAGGCTTCTGGCCTTTGTGTGCAATGGCTTGCCTTTGAGGTTTGCCGAAACCTCTGTACTTCTTCTCAGGATAAGTATCTATCTCTATCTGTACATCTGCATCTGCAGCTACATCTATATCTATATATCTATCAAGGCATAAAATGACACTGATTACTAAGTAAGGCTATTACATTGAAATGTAGCCATCCAGCTGGAAAAGGAATGTGATAGACTTGTAGGTGTGATAGATGCAGTTCTTATTATAATAACCCCTGATCGGTGGAGCCACCTCACCCGCCCCCCTTAGGACAACCCCGTAGGCCCACCCCAGCTGCAGCAGATCAGCTAAGGCTCTGTTGTGATCCCCTCCCGGCCCAGTTTCTCCTGCCACCTCCACTCTGCAGACACTGACTCCCAGGGAAGGGCTTCCACTCCAATCTCCTCCTCAGTGCCTGCTTGCTGGAAATCCTGATCTCTGACCGCGGCCGGACCTCATGTTCTGAGACTGATGTTCAGCACCCTTTTTCATTGTGGAAGGGTTAGGGAGAGGGTCCATTGGAAGTTGGTGAAAGAGAAGACGGGAATTTTTTCCCCATCTCAGTGCATATCCCTATCAAGTCTACTTGTAACCCCCCTTGGCTAGTCGTCCTTTCTCTAGATCTATTCTGTGTAGGACAGACTTCCCTATAGAGGCTATCACTGTTGAGTGATTGAAAAGCAGTTAGATTGAAGAGAGATTGGCTTGAGATGGATTTTTGAGTCATTAGGAAGAAAAAGAATATGTCAAGAGTATTTCATATTGGTTACATGTTAAAACAGGAACACGTGTAAGCCTGAATGAAGTAGGTTATTAAAATAGATTTTGTGTGCTTCTTTTTACTCACCCTAATGTGGAAACTCAAGCGTATGCACGTTGTTCGTATTTCATTTCCACTGGACACTATTGGGGTCTAGACTTTTCTGCCTCCTTGCTGTGTCAACACTTAGCAGCTATTTGTGAAGTCAACAGTGAACATGGCGGTATACGGAAGCCCAGAATTCTTTCACGCACAAAGCAGCAGGGGTCTTGGTAAAAGTTGAGTCTGAGGTGGTGGGTAACCATTCCATGAACAATACTCTCAACAGCAAGGTGAAAAGGAAAAGGTGGGCATGCCCCCGAGTGGTGCTTAGAGAAAAATTGAGACACACATTCTCAAGTCAATAACTCGACCTTCCATGGCTAGAAACTATAGAGATGAGTGCCCGGAACCAGCTCCAACCCAGTAGAACAGAAGCTAGTGGGTGAGTGTGCTGTCTGCCAACCGTGCATTTCAAGCAGGTGAAAGGGAGGGAATGATGAAGGTTGAGTGAAAAATTGATGAAATAGAAAACAGAAAAGCGATTAAAAAAAAATGAGAACCCAAGAGAGTTTCTTGTGAAGATCAGCATGATGGACATATCTTTAGCTAGACTGATAGAGATAGATAGAGATTCAGCTACAATCCAGAATGTAAGAGGGGGCATTACTACGAGTGCTTTGCAGATATGGAAAGGCCTGTAAGAGTCATAACCATGAGTCCCTTAGAGATAACACAGTAGAGAACCCAGAGGAAAGGGAACATTCCCAGAAAGACCCAAATTACCAAAACTGACTCCAGACGAAATCGACAATCAGAATCGATCTTCAACGATGAAGAGATGGAATCAGTGAAGGCAAAACAGGGACAGAAGCAAAAGTCTCTCCACCAAGAAAAGCCTACGCCGGGTGGCCCTGAAGAACGCTGCAGGATGTTGAGAGAATAAGCACCATGGCTTCTCGGCCTTTTGGCTGAGATCCAGCGTAAGAATGCACACCCGGCCTCCCAAACAAGAGAGCGGGAAGCACTCCCCAACTCATTCTCGGAGGCGAGCATGCCTCGGTGACAACAACCAGACCAAGATCGCACAGGGAAAGCAAGCGACGGATAATGATCCCCTATGCATGATAGTAAAATGCGAATATTCCTAAAATTCCAGAACACCACATCTAAAAACAGAAAGAAGATTATACATACCTACGATCAACTGGCATTTATTTCAGGAGTTCAAGATTGCCTCCGTATATGAACTCTGAAGAACCTACCCCGGGAAACCCCACAGCGACAGGCTCAGACAGAGGGCTGATGATGCGGGTGGTGTGTTCTGATCTGGGGTGCACAGGCAGCTACGGGTTGCAGCCTCCTTGACATCGCCTCACAATGATACCAGGTTCCTACGAAGGGGCTTCGGAAATCTGAGAAAACGCCCATCATCTTTTAACTCCATTTCCCCACGAACTGTTTGAAGGCCCCTTCTATTAGTGAAAAGGATACAAGCAGATGTCAGATCCTTGCCAGTTACACAAAGATGTCAGATTTCATCGCCTCTACTGCACACTGTCCCAGAAGTTTTATCCAGGGTAATGAGGCAAGACGAGAGAAATAAAACCCATCCAAATTGTGAAGAGAGAAGTAAAAGTAAATACTTTTGCAGATGGCATATATCTTTTTTGAAATAGAAAGGTCCACAAAGTTAAAGAAAATAAAACCCCCTAAACAACAGTTATGGAAAACAAACATATATAAATACTTGTAAACAAATGTTCATAATATTATTTTCCAAAATAGCCTCCAAAGGGGAAACAACTCAAATGTTTGGCAATTGGTAGACAAACTAAACGTGGTATCTCCACACAGTACAATATTATTCACTCATGAAAAAGGAACAAAGTACTCATTTGTGTGATGCCAGGGCTTCAGCTTGAACATATGATGCTAAATGAAAGAAATCAGTCACAAAAGATGTGGATTACGTGATTCCTATGGGAGCTGCTAACTATAGATTCAAAACCACCACAGGAGACAAATCAGGCTGGACACACCTGTAAACATCTACAGTTCTGGAAACCGTAGAGGTTGCTATGGATCAGAGTGAACTTGATGACAGTGGGTTTTGGGTAGTAGATGAAATGTCTAGAATCAATGCATTCACAGGGTCCAACAGCAGGTTAAACTTCCAGGGGAACAGATAGGTGGATAATGACTATTAATGAGGTGTGGTGAAAACTCATGAAGAATAGAGCATGGGTGATGTTTGCACAGCTTTGTGAATAGACTGAATATGATTTAATTTGTGTTATTTAAAGGGTGAATGTTACAGTTCGTGAAGAATGTTAACTCATTAAAAACACAGTAACACATTAAGAGCCTATCTATGTATCTGCGTTACTACGATCAACGGGTGTTAATGACTTGCATTTTAATCGAGGAAGCAGTAGGGTAAGTCAAGAGGATGGGTCTTCTGAGAATGGTTTTGAAGCGTGGAGGGGAGACTGGTGTCTGAGTGTGTGGATTCCTCACCTGCCCTTCACATCTAGCTTTTCTGAGAACTACAGCCCAGCCTCTGTGTCACAACTCTGCGTGGTGGATTGTGGGAAGCTCCCAGAGCAGAGACCCTTTCAGGGTCCATATGCAGTGTATTAGGGAGCCAGGCAAGGACTCTTGATCAACACCCTCCCCCCTGCCTCCTCCTCCTCCTCCATCTAGAACACATGGGGCGGGGGGGGGGGGCGGGAACACTCCTCACTTTTTCTTCTGGCATTTCCAGGAGGGGCAAGGCTGGGTGTGTATCCTGAGGGCTTGAGGGCCAGCTAGGGCTGGTGAACTCAGACTCGTAGAACTTGTATCTGCTGGAAAGGGGTTCCGCCAGGAGCGGGCTGCTGTGGGTGTCCGGCATGTCCTTCAGGGGGCGGCTGGTCATCTGGCGACAGCTGGGCAGAGCGGGAGGGAAAGAGAAAGAACGAGAGTCAGGATGGTGCCCAGAGGCTGACCAGGAAGGGTCCAGCTGTCTGGGGAATGGGAGGCTTGTCTTGGGGAGGGGACCAGCGGCAAACACCATGAGGATTCTTCTTCTTGGGTCTGGTGCTGCCTGAGCCGCCTGGGCCTTTCAAATTCACCACTTTCTTCCAAGTTCAGAGGAAGAAGTTCCTCTGACTGCGAAACCTTCCCTGACCCCTCCACCCCATACCACACCACACCAGAGATGGCTTCCTCAGTCCAGCCCTTACATGTCACGTGCTTTTGGTTTTATCTGTAGAATGAACTGTTTTGGGGACATTAACTGTCTAGTACCCTCTTCTCAGCCGGACTTAACATTCATGAGGTCAGTGGCCCACCCGGTTAGGGTTAGTGCTGTATCCCAAGTGCTGGCACACAGCAGGTGATCAATAGCTGCTTCCTTAGATCAGGGAGGAGGGGGGAGGAGGGAGGAGGAGGAAGAAGGAAAGAGAGGAGAAGGAGGAGGGAGTGGATGCAGGCAGAGGATGCAGGTGTGGGAGTTCACCAATTCCAGTGGGTCTTCAGAGTCCCACCCCACGTGCTTAAAATAGAACGACAGGTTGTTCCCAGGTTCGTCTTTCCAGCAGGGACCCTGACGGTGCTCAGCACCTTCATCCCTGGTTTTGCACACAGAATTCAGATCCAGCCAACGCTTGTTTTTGGTGCTTGTTCTGGAACTTGGGGTCAGGGAGATGGGCTCTCTGAGTCTGCAGTGAGATCTCAGTGCCTTGGGCCCACGGCTAACGGAGGGGACATGTCCCGTCTGCGAAGGTTTCAGAGGGAGCCCACTAGCCTGAGTGCCGTCTCTTCTGTGATGTCCTATCTCCCTCTGGTGGTCAAACATGCTGCAGCAGCCTTGGCCCATGGGTAATAAAGTTCCTTTGAAGCTGTCCAGGTGACAAAGGGCAGTCGGATAACAGAGTGAGTGATTTGAGTGATCCTTACATCTGATGAGCGAGAAGTTTCCTGGGAAACTCTTAGGTTAACAATTCCCAACCCAACCCAACCAACTGACTGCTGTGGAGACAGGGGAGATCTGGTCTGTCAAGTTTCCAAGGCTGTCAATGTTCCAAGGGAGGGCAAGTGGGTTTGAACTGCCAACCTCAAGGTTAGCCACGGCATGCTTAACCCACTGTGACAGGAGAGGTTGAAAACACCATCACCCACTGTCGCCGAGCCAGTGCCGACCCCTCCCTCATGAATGAAGGCCAGGGGGAGCTCCGCTTTCCTTACAAGCTCTTTTCTCCACCTCTGAGTCCTTCTGGTGGGCAGCCACCTGATCCCATTTTCAGATGATCAAAGAGCTAAGCTCAGAAAAACAAGGACGGAGCCACTTCTCAGGGCTGAGGCGTGCGACGCTTCCCCAAGCAGGCTGGCCACCCTGCCACACCCGGGAAGAGGTGGTTTCCTGCTGATTCAGGATTAGACCCTGAGTGTCCTCCATGCCTCCAACTGCCTGGTTGGACACATGGTCACAGGCCCACGTCCGGGCACCCAGTGCCATCTAGAACAACGCACTTGCTTCCACACTAGGAAACACGGCGTCCCTTTGCCGTGGGGGTGCTTGCCCTGTTAAAAAGGGCAGAATGTTGGCTGAGGGGCAGCGGTGTGAAGGACAGCTATGAAGAAGGCCTTTGAAAAGCAGGGTGGCTGGCAAGAGGCCTGCTGTGGCCATGGAGACCCCTGCCCTTCTTTTCTCAGCCACTAGGGGCTGCAAGGCACCCTGGCGGACTGCCAGCTAACAGCAAGGTTTGGAGCTCTACCCTGTCCTGTAGGGCGATTATGAGAACGTGTCCAACCGATGGCAGGGAGTTTGGTGTTGAGAGGGGCTGCGTGGGGCCTTGATTGTCCTCTGCTCACAAGGCAACAGAGCTCTCCTTGGAACAGTGAAACTGCTGATTTGGTTCTTGGCCCAGAACAGGCTCCCGACGATGGTTTTTCACTTCCCCTTCTCCTGTGCTCTCTGCTGAGGGGGATGGGCTAGCGTACCATGATGAAGTATCAGCTGGCGGGCCCGAGACAGAATGCCTTTCAAACGTTTCCATAAGGCGTCGGCCCCTTGCGAGAACTGGACACGGAAAACCCTGCCCGAGCCACGTTCCATCTGAAGACGGCAGGCCCCAGCGCAGCCCTGGGCCAGCACATTAAACTTGCTTCCAGGAACACATAATGAGCTGCCTGGCACCCGCACCGTCTCTTGGCTGCCTGCAACTTCTCTTCTCCCAGAAATAGGAGTCGAAAGGGCTGATGGGATGGGCTCCCCGTCTCTCCAAAGAGCCTTCGGGGTGAGCAAGTAGGATGAGGAGAGGGGGCTCAGAAGATGCAGGCTCCCTCCTCTGTCCTCCTGGAAAGAACTCGCTCAGTCCATCGCGCTGCAAGATCTTGGTTGAGGACCTACTGTGTGCACGCTGGGGCTAGCTTGGAAGGAATCAGGGCTCCCAGAGGGCTGGGGGTCGGCCCGCAGGAAGGGGGCCTGTGAACAGGCAATTCACTCCTGATGGGAAGTCAACAGCAGAGGGTAAACCGGGAAGGCTGGAGGGTCACAGAGACGCTGCCCTGAAAGGCTCATCCTTGGTGAGATGGGGGTTTAGCTGCCAGATCAGCAGGGGGCAGGTGACAGGGAGACATGCTCTTGTGGCTGAGAAAACACTTGGGAACAGAAATCCCCCTGGGGACCCCACTGGGCGTGGGAAGGGCTGTCAGCAAGAGTGAACCCCAAAGTTGGGTGGGCAGGGCGGGTTGGCAGAAGCCAGAGCACCCGGAGTTCTTCGTCCCTGTGATATGTGTCTATGCAGTGCACTACTAGGTAGCTATGAAGAGTCACCTGGATGAATCTGTGTCACCTTGTGGCGCCTGACATCAATCCACCACAAAGGAACTCTGGTGGTGTAGCGGTTGTGCCGCGCACCGCCAGGGCAGAAGTTCAAAACTATCGGCCGCCCCGAGGGAGAGAGACACGGGGCTTTCTAGTCCAGGAAAGAGTGACAGGCTTGGAAACACACTGGGGCAGTTCTACCCTGTGCCGTGGGGGTCACATGTGTCAGGGGGACTCGATGGCAGTTGCGTTTGGCTTGTGGTCTATTTGGACCTGTTTCTTCTTCCGCAGTTTAGAAAACCCGGCCTTGCAGGACTGGGCGTGGTGCCAAGTGTGGATGCCCTCTCTCTGTGGCTGACCAACACTTGGCGGCTCTGAAGCCGCAAGAGAAGTGCCCGGGGAGAAAGACCTGGGGATGTGCTTTCAAGCCGGGCCACAGAAAGGCCTGCAGGACACAGCTCCCTCTGACCCACGGCAGCGGGGCTGGGGGTGCTCTCTGGGGGGGCTGACTGGAAGGTAAGTGGTAACTTTCCCCCTGGGACTCTTGCGCGGAAGTTTCTCATTGCTTCTTCCTCGTGGAAATGCAAGGACAGGCCCAGGAGCTGCTGGGTCCACGATGGTAGTGTGTGTGCGGGGGTCTCTCTTCAGAGGTGTTTCTTGAGTTGTTGGTGTGAATTAGCCCAGTCGGGGCTCTTGCCCTCCTCCTTGGGCGTTGACTCTAACTAAACAGGAGCCTTTCTGGCTCGTTGGAAGCGGGCTGCGGCGCAGAGGTTCAGGTACTCGAGATGGACCAGGGGTCCGCAGGGTCTCCACCCCCTTGGCTGACACGATTCGTTTACTCTTGAGGCCCAAACCACAGCTGTCACACTCTTCTGCAAAGCAGGGCCTGGGGTGAACCTCATGGAGGTGCCCACAGTGCAAAGCTCCAGGGTTACCTTCCGGGTGGCCCTTTGAGTCCGTGCAGAGGCACCTGGAAGGGCCGCCCCGGTGACCTGACTTGCTGAGAAACTTGCCACCATTGAGAGCCCCCATGGGCACCTCCTCCTGTGAAACTCGTGGAGTCACCCGCCATGAGTCAGCGTTGTGTCCGTGGCATCGGGTTCCTGGCTAAGCGTGATGGAGATGTTCTTGAACCTCTGGCGTGGGGGTGTGGTGGGAGGCTGTCCCAGTGCATCTGACAGATGGCTGCCCAGCGCCTCCTGTTGGCCGAGGTCCTCTGATCCGCGGGGCGCTGTTGTTCTCCAGACAGTCTTTAGCGTAGAGCTGGTTCTGGTGTTGCCCCGTCTTTTTCCTGAGCTGGACAGCCCCCTATTCCCATGAGAGACACCCCAAACGTCCCCTGCTCTGGGACAGCCCCCTCGAGACAGCCAGAGAGTGGGCAGGAGTGGGTGTCTGGCGGATATGTCATCGGGGGGAGGGGTGCCATGTAGAGACTGCCTTGAACACAGGTTACCCTCCTTCTATCCTGCCTCTGGGGATCACAGAAACATCAGCAGAGACAGGTCTGCAAAATCACTTTGCTACTCTGGGGTAGGGGGAAAGGAGGGGTCACAGGGAGAGGGGGTACACATGCCCCCAATAGGAGGCTGCTGGGTGAGACCCCCCACTGAGAATCGACTGGTGAGGGTGGGTTACGGGAGGTCGGGAATGGGGTGGAGCTGGACAGGCATGGCCATGACCTGGTGAAGGGCAGGGGCACAGGGAGTGGGCCAGGGGCAGCTGGCCAAGGTGTGAGGAGCCTTTCTCTGAGCCAGGTTGTATAAGAGATTGGCCAGCAACAGAGCTTTTCTTGGCAATTTTGGTCCAAGGAGTCTGATCTGGACGACCAGTGAAGCTTGACTCATTGGGGTCCGGTTGGGTGGGGCAGCCTGTCTGGGGGGAGTGACCAGTGGAAGCCTCCATCTGGGGCTTCATTTTGTCAGATTCTCCCTTTGGGCAGGGGCTGGGGCTGGGCAGCAGGGCTCCCAGCATAGCTGAAAGGCCCCGGGCACCTTTATCTTCAGCAAGGAGGGATGGAGGGGGGTGGCTTTAATGGTTGGTCTTCCAGACATCAGCTTGTGCCCCAGGAACAGTGGCAGGGCTGTTCCACCCTCTTCAAGGCTGCTCTTCTGACACATTTCACCAAAATCCAAACTCATTGACTTTTGACTTCCCACAGCCCTCTCACACAGGGTACACTGCTCTGTGAGTTCTGACTCCAAAACTCTTTTTTTTTTTTTGGCATCACTGTCCTCTGGTGACAGTGGGAGGCCCAACCTTGCTTCTGGAGAGCTGCTGCTGGATTTGAACTGCCAGCCCTGTGGGCCGCAGTCCTGCACTGCAACGCCACCGGGGCTCAGCCCTTCTGACCCCTGTAACTCTTTATGGGAGTAGGAAGCCTCATTGGGCTCTTGCACTGCAGTGGGTAGCTTCACGCTTTTGGTTAGAAGCCCAAGACACAATCCCTAAGCCACCAGGACTCTTTTTAATACACTTACATATTTAAAAAAAATTACTGTAAAGATAGGCATTGCATCCCTATGAATCTGACTAGATGGTGCCTAAGAACAAACATAGACCAAGAGGCTTTAACAAGTCTGTGGAGATATGGGATGAAGAGGTAATGAAAATCTCCCACAAATGTTTCAAAGTCCCAGTGTATAGAGAAGGAACCCTGGGGACTCAAGGGTTAAGCCTCTAGCCACTCACTAAAGGCTCTGAGGATTGAGACCACCCTCTTCTCTCTGCAGGAGAAAGGCAGGTACTTTGCCCCTTGGAAGATGATAGCTTGGGAATCCTCTGGGGAGGGTTGGGAGGGCAGCTCTGCCCTGTCCCCTGGATTAGACATGAATTGGCATTGGCCAGGTGGCCCACAAACATCACCAAGATATCCATGTACAGACTGTGTGGAACGATGCATTACATCATATGCTGTACATTAGATGGTACGCATATTATGTGATAGATACAACACAGTGCATAAGATAATAACACAGAGCACATTTTTTGCCAACTCAACATTTTTTTTGCAACTGTGTGATGACAGTGGCGTGAATTCGTGCTGTGCACTCCGCACCGATGATGGTTGCCAACCTTCCTGTCACTAAAAACAGACAGACACGTGGGGTCAAAATCCCACGTACCCACGCTTCGCCTCCCCATGGCTTTCCTACAAGAGCAGCCCTGGGCGGAGGGCTGCTTCTTCCAGCTTCCCATCAGGATGGGTCCCTTCTCCCCCAGACCCGCTCCCCCTGGTGGCAGGCAGCGGAACATTATCTCAAGTCCCAGGTACTTTCAACTTGGGGCTCAGGCTGCTGCTACTCAGAAGCATCCCAAGTGGTCCCTCTGCGTGGGAGCTGCTCGCTCCCTGGACTGGGCATGTTTACATGTGGCTCTGTGGTGGCAGCAGGGAGGGCAGGACCCAGGGGCAGCTCCCCTCTCTCATATGCTGATTGTACCTGCTGGGAAGGGACATCGTCTGAGCATACAGCAAACCCGGATTGCGAAAGTCACTTACAGAGTTTTTAAAAAATGGACAGAAAACGTTCTGGGAAGAACTATGAGCTTGCAGGGGGAATCCTTCTGGCCCCCTGGAGACCAGGCGTGCTCTCTGGACCCTGGTTTGTCTAGACAGGGCAGGAGTCTGACCACCCGGCTCACCCTAACTGTTCGTCTGACCAGGGGCTCCTTAAAAACCTGGTCCTGCTAAGACACTCAGGATGTGCATGCTGTGCCCAAGAACACTCCGCTCCAGAGCCTGGCAGGGGCTGATGGTTGGGAAGCAGCCTATAGACTTTCTTCCAGGATTCCTCTGGGTGGAGAGGCCTTGACAGTTTCTCAGCTAGCACTTAACCCATCACACCAGCGAGAGACCCGGAAACACACACACACACACACACACACACACACACACACACCTCCACGCCATTGCTGAATTGATTCGAACTCCTGGTGACCCGTAGAACAGAGTAGAATTGTCTGGTAGTGTTACTGAGAAGGGCGTCTTCACAGAAGCCGAAGACGCCATCTTTCTCCTGAGAAGCGGCTGGTGAGCTTGAACTGCCAAGCTTTTGGTTGGCAGCCACGCACTCCACCACGAAACCAGCCCGGCGCCTCCCCTTGCACACAGTAAACTTGGAGTCCCTGCCACTAGTCAACGCCCACTCAAGGCGGCCCTGCGGGAGAGGGTACAACTGCCCCCATGGGTTGCTGAGGCTGTAATTCTTTTTGAAAAAAAATTTTTTTTTTACTATTTTTATTTATTGATATTTTTAATTAAGTACTTTTATTGGGGGCTCTTACATTCCATACAAGCATCCATTGTGTCAAGCACATTTGCTCATATGCTGCCATCATCATTTTGTGTGTGTATGGCATCACTGCCCTGGTGGGAGTAGGAAGCCCAGCCTTGCTCCTGGAGAGCTGCTGCTGGATTTGAACCCTCAGCCCTGTGAGCCGCAGTCCCTCACTCAACCACTATGCCACCAGGGCTCAGCCACCATCATCATTTTTTCAAAGCATTTTCTTTCTACTTGAGCCCTTGATATCAGCTCCTTATTCCCTCTCTCCTTCCCCTCCCTCATGAACTCTTGATAAGTTATAGATTGTTATTTCCATATCAAACATCATCCTCTGTTTCTCTTCACCCACTTTTCTGTTGTTTGTCGTTGATCCTTGTGATTGATTCACCCTTTCTCCTCCAACCTCCCCCTTATCCTCCTGATAGCTCTACTCTCATTGTTCATCTGGAAGGGTTTATCTATCCCGGATTTTCTGTGTTTTTGGCTCTTATCTGCATGTTCTGGTCTAATCTGATTTATAAGGTAGAATTGAAGTCATGATAGTGGGGGGGGGGATGGGGAGTAAGCACCAAAGAACTAGAGGAAAGTTGTATGCTTCATTGGCATATATTGCACCCTGGCTGACTCATCTCTTCCTTGTGACCCCTCTGTGAGGCAATGTTCAATTGTCCATAGATGGGCTTTGGGTCTCCACTCCAAAACCCATTCCCCATTCACATTGGGTATGACTTTGTTCTGGTTCTTAGATGCCTGATACCTGATCCCATCAGTAACGCATGATCACACAGGCTGGTGGGCTTTGTTGCTTTTCAGCTAGAAGGCCGCTTGTTTAAGACCGCAGATATATCTTTTGATAGCTGGGTATCGTCAGCTTTCTTCACTACACTTGCTTATGCACCCATCTTTTCTTCACTGATTGTGTCAGGAAGGTGGGCATCACAGAATGCCGGATTATTAGAATTAGGTGTTCTTGTGTTGACGGAGTACTTGGGTCAAGACCCAGTGTCCATCAGCAATCTTAATTCTTGTTTTTGGGGCATCACTGCCCTCTGGTGGTGGGAGTGGGAGGCCCAGCCTTGCTGCTGGATTTGAACCTCCAACCCAGTGGGTTGCAGTCCCATGCACAACCACTATGCCACTGGGGCTCAGCCCCAGCAATCTTAATTCTTAACATATATACAGAAGTACAAAGATCTATTTTCCCTTGTTACATATAAATATATTTACATGTGTACATACCTATATTTAGACCTCTATAAATGTCCTTTGCCTCCTGGTTCTTTCCTCTATTTCCTTTTACTTTGCTTTTGTCCCACCATCATGTTCGGCCTTCATTTGGATTTAGTGATTCCTCACTGTTACATTGCCCTTGATTAAGCCCTACTAGGCATCCTACGACCTTCTTGCCATTGATTTTAGTTCAATTGTTATTCCCTTGTCTCGGGATTGGTTTCCCCCGACCTTCCTTTCTCTCACCTCCCCTTCTCCCATATCCCCCTGGAACCATCGATCACGTTCTTATCATCTCCAAATTGTTTATCCCACCCATATTATGTAGATAGACAGGCAGAAACATTAATAATTGCAAAAACCAGGCAAGAGGCTATAACTCTTGATGAGAGTAGAAAACCCTGTCTTTCTCCTGTGGAGGAGATGGTGGTTTCAAACTAATGATCTTGCAGTGAGCAGATCAACATGTAACTGTGATGCCACCCGGGGTCATTACTAAAGATTTGATGAGTGGGTGATGAGTTCACTGGGGACTAGAGACTGGGAAAGGTGCACATCCTACACGGAGGTGAGCCTTCATGGACATATTACATCACACTTTACAAAGCACTCTCTATGACTGCGTTTGTGTCCTTCAACAACCCCATTATGCGAGCAGAGAAGGAGGGTGTCACTGTTTTTCTCACTTAACAGGCCCAGAGAAGGGAGGTGACCTGCCTGAATCCCCACAGAGAGCTGAAACAGACACTGGCTCAGATTCCCATATGCATAGACCTGCGCTCTCTCTCTCTTCAGCACCAGCCTCCTTGCTATCTGCCTCCTCCCACCTCTCACCTCCACCCCCACCTGGAGATTTCTCTCTCTTCTCAGACAGCAAGCACATAGGCAGGTCCTGGATTCTCCAGATAGTATGGTTTTATGTCTTTGGATCCAGTGCATATATATTTGTACTCCATTCGGGGCTGGGTTGCCATGGATTGAATTGTGCTTCCCTCAGATATGTGTCAACTTAGCTGGATTATGATCTCCAGTGATCTGGCAGCTCTGTCATGATGTCACTTGGCAGGTATGGCGTGATGTAAACGCCCCGCATGATGTGACCTGATGTGACCAGCCAACCCGGGTGGATGCAACACCCTTATCCAGCCCTGATTGGATGGAAGGGGAACTCCCCTGGGATGCGACCAGCCAGCATCACCTTCTATTTCACTGTTAAGAGATAAAAGAGGAGAGAGAGACGGCCAGAGGAGAGGGACTCCAGAACCATCAAGAAAGAAGAGCTGGAAGTGGAGCAAGTCCTTTGGATGCAGGGTCACTATGCTGAGAGGACACCACAGGAAGGCTGATACTATGTACCTCCGGAAGGAACCCCGGCACACAGCTGTTGAACAGCTGTGCCAACAGAGAGAGAGAGAAAGACCACCTCCATCTAGAGGTGGTGCCCTTAATCCAGACTCCCAGCCTCCTAACCTGTGAGAAAATCGATTGGCTCACTCCACCCATGTATCATGTAGCAACACTGGGTGACCAAGTCATGGCCCAGGAGCCCTGGTGGCATAGTGGATGACACATTGAGCTGCGAACCTCCAGGTCAGCAGTTTGAGGCCACGAGCTACTCTGAGGAAGAAAGAAGAGACTGCCTACTGATTTAAAGATGTGCTAGCTCAGAAGCTCACGGTGCAGTTCTGCTCCATCCTGCAGGACTGCCACGTGGCATAGACTTGATGGCAGGGAGCTGACTTGTGCTGAGGGCCTGGGCCAGGGCCAGGGTGTGAAGCTGGGTCTTCATTGGTGTTGCCTGGGCTTGTGTAAAACCTCTTCCCGTCCTTTAGGCGGGTCTGTGCTTCTCCATACTCGGGCTCCCCAAGGACTCAGTGTGGCATGCTCTCCAGGAGATCGTGCCATGGCTTAATGCACTCAGCAGATAGCGGAATTATTGGAGGTTTGAATTGACCCAGAGGTACCTTGGAAGAAAGGCGTGACAATGTGGTTCCAAAAGTCTGATACCCACAGGGCACCAGTTGAGTTTAGGCCTCGGAGCCAGCTCCCCTTGCTCACGCAACTCTTTCCCCTTGCACTGACGTGGGAGGCAGGGGTGTCTCTGGGAATCGGAATGGGTCCCATCAGGCACAGTCCCTAGGGCCTCCTCTACAGGCTCCATGGCTCCATCCAGCAGGCTGTAACTTGCTGAAGTGCCATTACAGTGGCTGATTTTCAGTTAGAACCGCCAAACCAAACTCATCGCCATCCCGCTGATGCAACTTGCAGCGACCCTATGGACAGGGCAGACCTGCTCTGGAAGATCTTCATGCGCGTGCTTTATTTGAGAGGTGCCATCGGATTGGCTTCTACCTATGCACCTGCCCCCACAACAGAACAATCAGTGCCCAGTCCTGTGCCCCGCTTGCAATGGTTCCTGGGTCTGATCCCCATTGTTGTAACCCCTGAGTCAGTCCATCTCCTTGAGGGCTCTCCTCTGCCCCTCTACTTTACCAAGCTTGGTGTCCTCCAGGGAGACCGGAGAGTGGAAAGCCTCACCTCTCTGTTGGAACAGCTGGTGGCTTACAACCGACTACTGGGCAAGCAGTAGTACTGGGGATGCTGTAGCTTTGCTGAAGACCCATGGGATCTAGGTGAGACCAGGGCTCGAAGAGGCAGACCTTGAGCAAAGGAGGCCGGTCAGGGATGGGTGTGGCCACACAGTGTCAGCTGGGAATCCAGAAGTGCTTTGAAGGTTCATTACCAAGAATGGAAACCTGGTGAGGGAGAGGTATATCTTGTGCTTGGAGCCCCTGCCCTCACAACCATGGGGGACCATCCCTGACTCCCCCTTATGACCCCTGGAGTGGAGAGTCTCAAGCAGGGCAGCCTAGTGTCACTGTCACCTTAAACCAGTGGCAGAGGCGTCAATCCCGAGTTGTGGCCACCCCACACATAGACAGACAGTGCCACAGAAGGTTTCCATGGACATCACCCAGGGACTCTCTCCACCATAGGTAACTTTGCAAAAGGCTGATGCCTGGGTCCTCTCCCCCAGAGAAGCGACTAGAATGGGCCTGGAGCATGTTCTGAGCCTTGGATTTCTTCGAAAGCCCCCCAGGGGATTGTGACGTGCCTCCACTTGGGAGAACTTTTGAGGTAGACCTTTGTTTATGCGCCCCTTCCACACACACTCCACCCCTGGCTCCTCAAAGGGTGGGCTGAGGTTTTGTGGCATCAGCGTCATCCTGGAGCTTGTTAGAAAGGAAGGCTCGACTGTGCTAAGAGTTGTACGAGTCCCTGATAAAGTGATTTATAAAAGAAAGAAAAGAAAGGGAGGCTTCTAGCCTTAGCCCAGGCTCAGACTTTACATTCTAACAAGACTCCCAAGATAGACCGACGAAGCTTGCTGGCTGAGAAATCCAGGTGTTGGGGGCCACCTGGGTAGGGTGTTGCCAAGAGGTGTGTGTGTGGGGGGCAGGCTGTATGTGCAGTGGGTTACCAGGAGAGGTGGGGTGGGTGAAGGGGTCGGTGGGGCAGAGGACCTCGAGACCATCTTCATGCATTTGAGAACTTTCCTTCTGTGTTCAAAGGACCCAAGGGACAAGCAAAACCAGATTGGGTTGAGCAAAACCCAACACCACAGGCCCAAAGCCAAACATATGATTTTCACTAGATCTCCTTGACATTCTCTGTCTCCAGATGAGTGGAAGCGGCAGACACCCCAGACTCTTGCAGGGTGGGCTTTGTTCCTGCTTCCCACCCGACCTGCTCTGGGGTCCGGCAGCTGTATGCACACTTCTGGGGAAGCTGCGGGGACCACGCACTCTCTCTGAGAAAGTTGTAGCCTCTGGGCAGATGGAGTCGTCTGTCTGTTGAAATATCTAAGGAGCCTCAAGGTCCTGGAGAGGAGGGAGCAACCGGTTAGTGGTGAGCCTAACCACTGGACCCTCCTGGGCATTGCAGGAGGCTTTCAGTCAGGACTTTCCTAGAGTCTGGCTGTGCCAAACTTCAGTGGAGCAGGCCAGGGCAAGGCAAGAGAGGCAGGAATGAATAAGAGCACACATCATGAACCATTATCCTGGTGGACCAGTCACGAAAAGCGGACAAGAAAGTCCACCTAGAGACAATGACCTTGGGGGAAAGTATGGCTGCCTTGTTGTTGTCAGGTCCTGTGCAGACAGTTCTGTTCTTAGCAACCCTGCATCCAATAGGATGAAACACCTCTGGCCCTGAGCCATTCACGAGGTTGTTCCCAGGCTTGAACCCATGGTTGCGGCCTCTGAGCTCATCCCTCTTGTGGAGGGCTTTCCTCCCCTCCCCCCATGATATCCCTTCATTTTGACCAAGCATGATGTCCTGCCCAGGCACTGGCCTCTCCTGATAATGTGTCCAAAGAACGTGAGACAAATCTCACCAGCCTTTCCTCTGAGGAGCATCGTGGCTGTACTTCTCAGACAGATTTGTTTGTTCTTTTGGCAGCCCACGGTCCTTTTGAGCGTCTTCCTCAGCGTCAGCACCATCATTTCCAGGGCATCCACTTTCCTTTCCAGGTCCAACTTTCACATCTATAGGAGGCTATGCGAATGCCATGGCTTGGGTCAGGTGCAGGTGCACCTTAGTTGCCCAGGTAACACTCTTATTTTTCAACACTTGCAAGAGGGTGGGTCCAGGGGTTGTTTCCAAGTCCAGTAAGTTTCCCAGGAGCTGCAGGACCTTGGAGAAGACCCACCCTCTCAGGGGAAACTACAAGAGGAGATGGGAACTCCACCACCCGAACTTCTGTTCCCTCAAACCTAACCTGATGTTTACTAAGAACTTTCTACAGCACACCAACAAAGCCACCAGAGGTTACATTCATCGTGAGGAGTGCATGTCTTTGGGCAGAAGTGGATGAAGGCACTCACCAAGACCCTGACCTCTCTGCACTCTGACTGAGGCCAAGGGAGAGAGAAGTTCGCTGTATTTAAAGAGCATAGCTCTGGAAAGAAGGAAATTGCACACTCAGTACAGGAGCTTGTTGGGGAATCTCTGAAGACAGACTTTCTCAAGAGCTTCTCAATGGAAGGTGACTGTTGATAAGTGACACGCAGTGGGGCAAACATTGCTCAGAAGGTCTGCAGCTTGAGGCAGGCACACTCCTGCTCCACTGTGATTCAGCAGCTCCTGGGCTGAACGCTAAAATCTCCCATGTTCCCACTGCCCTCAACTCCGACTCAGGGTGGCTCCATGGGTCTCAGGTGGAATTGTGCTCTGATGCCTGGCCTTTCAGAAATAGCGGGTCCTGCCTTTCTTCTCATGTGCCTCAGGGTGAACTCCAGCCACTAATGTTTTGGCCAGCAGGGATTTAAAAGAGAGTAGTAGATTTGCTGATGTCAATTTCTAGGAAGGTGAACCTTCCTAAAAGGAGTACCGGTGGTACAATGCTTACATGCTTGGTGGCCAACTGAAAGGTTGGCAGTTCAAAGTCACCCAGCTACTCTCTGGGAAAACCAACCGGCAATTTCCTTCCATGAAGATGGAAAGCCAAGAAAACCCTATAGAGCATGTCTACTTTGTCACGTTGATTTCAACTGGATGGCTCGCCCAACTGACACTCTTCTTATAGCACCAATGTCTCTAAGGCAAAGTCTGCACCAAATGTTGTACCTTTGTTCAAAAACATGGGCTAAGCACCTACTATGGGACAGTCCCTGAAGACTCAGGGAGCAAGAGAAAGCGACTCGTGTCCTCAGGAAAACAGAAAGAAGATGATCTGACCAGATCAGGGTTGCTGTGGCTCCCTGTGGAGTATGAGGACAGGGATGGAGTGGAAATCAGAGAGACATCTTTTTGCTATCTCAATAATGGAGTGGTACCCTCACTATTTATTGAGTGAAGGCAGCAACAATTAAAACCCACCGTCATCAATCAAATCTACTTCAACTCATAGTCACCAACTCCTAGTAGATTTCCGCGACTGTAAATCCTTATGACATTCAACAGCCTCCTCTTTCTCCTTCAGAGTGGCTGGTGGGTTTGAACTGCCAGCCTTGTGGGTAAGTCCAGTGCTCATCCCAAAGGGAGGCTGAATATCTTGCAATGTGCAATGTGCTGGACAAGACTCTGACAAGGGCTCAATGAGAAACTCTGGTAGACCATGGGTGGAAGGAGAAATCTCAGGAGCCTGAAGCCTGCTTTTGGTTAGGAAGGTCTTTCCACTGAGATCATCTTTAGGAGATCTCTGGGCTGGGTGTTCAGAAGGCCTGTATCCTATTTCCTTCCATTTTTTCAGAGTTTATACTCAATCCTTCTTCAGCTATGTCCTTGACTTCTACATAAGGGTTGCCTTGATTTGAGGCAAAGTTCTCAATTCCTTCATATGACTGATTGTGAACTCAGGGGCAAATGGGACTTGATGGGGGAGCAAAATCAGACCCTTTTGATCAGTGATTTGTCCTTCTTAGGTTAAAGGTACAGATGGGAATGTCCTACTTGAGAGAAGACAATGGCTCCTTTGGGGATCTGAACCCATTATCTTTGTTTCATTAAGTCCACACTCTAACCACTGAGACAAAAACTAAACCTCCTGCCCTTACGTCCATGCCAACTCAGTGATTCTTTAGAGAAAGGATTTCTGAGGCTGTACATTCTGACTATAGCAGCCAGCCTCATTTTTCTCCTACAGAGCGGCTGGTGGGCTTGAATTGCTGACTTGTTGGTGAACAGTCCAAAGTTTACTCAACAACGTCTCCAGGATTTCACTGAGAGAAGAGGCAGGTAAAACATAACTCTAAAAGCTGATGACCCATCAGTATTTTATTTTTTAAGGTTTCTGAGGCCTCATATAAAAACATTAAAAAAGAAATATTTTTTGAGGACATACATTAAAAATGAGATGATAATCTAAGGTACCATATAATCAATCATATGCTTCTTTTAGTCCTTTCAGATTATATTAATAAAATTCTATATATTTATGATGACACTTCCACTACTGAATATTACAGGGATGTATCAAAAAAAATGTCAGCTATTTCCCAAATGCAGAAATGGAAATCAGGAACCTAGAGGATTTTCTTCCAGACACCTCCCCATGATGTTCACAAGCAGAAAGAAAAACAGACAGACAACATTAATCTTCTAGAAATGGGATCCTGCTACATTTTAAAACCAAAGTTATATTTAATTTTACCTGATGCAACAACAACAAAAAAGAATGGAAGGGAAGCTAAAGAAATGGTTAAACTTCAAATAAATGTTTATTCAATACAAGGAATGCTTTCAAAAATGAAATAACCCTTGAAGACTAAGAAAAATCACTTAAAATAATGAAAAATTTACTGTCTTTTGGAAAAATTGGATTTTTATTTAGGCACTGTTGGTTATTTTTGAACTAAAAAAAATGAGAAAATCAATTTCCCTATACTTTTATTGGCTTTTATTAGCTTTATTTTGTCAAGATTTAGACTATTTCTTTCTATTCTTAAATTATAACTCATAGTTGTTTATTTTTATAGTTGTTTCTTTATACATATACAAATACAGAGACCACATATACACATATATGTAACGCATGCCTGTATACATATATCTTCTTTTTAGAAAATACTTAAGTAATCAAGCCCAGTTCTTTTATCATTGCTTCTATCTTCCCAGAGGCCCCAACAGTACAGAGGTTCAGTGCTTGGCTGTGAATGTAAATACTGGTGGTTTCAATCCCCCAGCTGCTCCATGGGAGAAAGACATACTAATCTGTGTCTATAAAGATTTATAGCCTTCAAGACCCAATGGATTCATTTAACTCTGTCCTATAGGGTCACTATGAGTCAGAATTAACTTTATGGCAAGGGATTTTTGACTTTTAATTTATTTCCTTTTGTGGATGGAAACGCCTTATCACACATACGCCTATGCACAAAGACATAATGCATAGTTCATATACATTTTAAAGAAAGGTCTAGAGGTATTGCATCCCTTGAGTTAGTGCATGCTTTATTATGTATGTATGTATTATTATTTTTGCAAGTTAAAGACTAATGCATACAAGGTGCCCACATATAAAATGTGCAGCGTAGTATACTTTGAAAATAGTATGGGAGTGGCAGGTTGTATGGTTGGCACAAACACCATCTAATAACTGCAGTGTTTGCATAAAAGACAGTATCTGGGCTGAGCCCCAGTGGCATACGTGGTTGAGTGTGGGACTTTGGCCCATGGGCTTGGCGGTTCAAATCCAGCGGCAGCTCTCAGGAGGAGCACTGGTTAGCTCCCACAACCACCAGAGGGCAGTGATGCCCCTAAACAAAAGCAAACAAACAAAAAATATAGTACCTGTGCTTAGGAAACAAGTTGATTAGTCCTGACTGAATTCTGCACACCTAATGACTGGGGTAGTCAGTTCCACATTGGGCTGCAGCCCCAAAGATCAGCAATTCCAAACTCCCAGCCTCTCTGTGGGAGATGAATTAGGCGTTTTACTCTTTGAAAGATCTGCAGTCTTGGAATTCCACAGGGACCCCTATCCTGTCCTGTAGCATCACCAGAAGTCAGAATAGACTCAATGGCAGTGATTTTTTGTTTCTGTTGTCTTTGTTTGGTTTAATGACTTCTCTTTAGGCTCCAGAACTAAATAATTGATAAAGATATTCCTCTGAGAATGGGAGCAAGACAAAGACGTTTGATATCAATATGTCTAGTAATTTACCCTACTCAGAGCAATAAAGAAAGAGAATAAAGAGCATTCATCTCTATTTGTAGATGACATGATCCTACACTTAACAACCCCTCGTGAGTCTATAAGAAAACGACTGGAGCTAATAGAAGAACCTAGTGAAGGTGAATGTTACAATAACAACACACAGAACACACTTGAGTTTCCACGAGCAAGGAGCAATTTAAAAAGGAAATCAAGAGAAGCAATACTGATTAAAATCACCTCTGAAATGTTGCAATATGGAGTAATTAACCTAACCAGGGACGTGAAGTTTTTATGTAATGAAAATTACCAAACATTCTAAGAAACTAAAAAAGAGCAACATAAATGGAAGAGCATCCTGTGCTTATGGTCTGGAAGACTTACTATATTGGAAATATCAATATGACTTAAAATGATTTATAGATACATTGCAATCCCAATACAAATCCTATTAACATTCTTCGATAGAATGGAAAAAGTGATGATCAACTTTATATGGAAAAGAAAGAAGCCCCACACAGACAAAGCAACAATGAAGAACCTTCGATTCTTTGATATCAAAATATACTCTATAGAAACTGAAATCAAAATAGACTAATGTTTATTAAATAATAGGCACAGATCAATGGAATATAACAAAGAACCTAAAAAGGAATGCATCAATCTGGGGAAAATTTTTTTAACAGTTTTACTGGTTTGTAACTCACATACTATACAATTAAAAATTTAAATATATTAAAAAGAGTTGTGCAAGACAAATGTTTTCTGACAAGGAGGTAACGTGCATTCAATGGGGAAGAAGCAATCTAATGAATGGTGTTGGCAAAAATGTATGCCACGTGGGAAAACATGAAACAGGACCCACAACTCAAGCTGTACACAAAACTAGCTCAAAAATGAATAAAGACTTAAATGCTAAACCTGGAATCATACATTTTCTGGAATAAAACACAGGGAGAAATGGATGGGATCTATTTTTTGTAAAAATAGTTTAGGAAACATAATTACAAATGTACAAAGAAGACATGCATTTAGACACTTTTGCTCATAATAGACTTTATCAAAGGAGTAAAAAGACAGACTACAGCCAGGGACAAAGTATCAGGAATGGCATATCCAATTAGGGCTTAACTTTTTAAGAACATAGAAAACTCAAACAGCTCAACAATAGAAAGATAAACAATCCAATTAAAAAAATTAAAAAAGGACACACAAGAACAGACACATCACCAAAGAGGATAGACACATGAAAATGTGTTTGCAGCCAGCAAACACATGAACATATTCTCATGGACATTAATTATTAGAGAGAGGCTAGTTAATATGACAGTAGGAAACCACGCCTTTGCAGCTAAAATGAACTGGCTATAAAAGAAAACAGAACAGCAGATAACAAATGTTGGTGAGGATGGGAGGAGAACCCCTGCTTATTGCTGGTGGGATTGTGAAACATTAGAACATGGGTGGATCTGGAGCGCACAGTGTAAGTGAAATAAATCAATCACCTAAGAACAGATATATTGTGTAACCTCACTTTTATAAGGAGAAAAGAATACATGCCTTCACATAGAGGCCCATGCTCATAGCTGGTTACCAGGGATAGGACAGAGACATGAATCACTCTCCAGATGCTTGCTGTTTTCAGGGATGAGAAAAGCAGCACAGAATGTGTTGTAATGAACGCAGTTTGATCAAACCAAATAATGGCACTAAGAAGTATACAAAAATAAGAGGAAGTTTGTGTTAAAAAGCATAACATACCTAATGTGGCAATGCCACCCCCAGTAGTTCAAATGAGTGCATAGTAACAGCTGCCATTGAATTGAGTCTGACTCATAGGACCACTATAGATGAACTAAAACAGTCCCTATGGATTTTTGAGACTGTAACTCGTGCACGACCACTAGCCACCAGGGTTCAGCCAAGACTGCAACTCTTTACAGGAGTCGATAGTCTTATTTTTCTCCCTTTTTACCAGTGGCTGGTGGTTTTGAATTGCTGACTTTGGGATTCACAGTCCCACATGTAACCACTACACTCCAGGGCTCCCTTTCCTTGGGTAGGTATAGGTGAGTATGTATGTAGCATGGGCACAAATAGAAGTACCGATATTTATGTGTAAGTGCAGATGTGTGCATGTGAGCATATATATATCTGTAGAGAACACAGCTTCTTTTCACCTAGAACGAAACACCATGTGAGAATGAATCTCTGGGTGGGTTTGAAGACTTAGGACCTTCACATTATGTGGCAATGCAATCAACTGTGACATAGTGTTGTTCATGAAGTTGATGTTCTGCATCTCAGGGAAGTGAACTGTACTGGGGGAATGTTAACAACATGTGAAAAGTCTTCTGAGGAGCAATACTTGGTCTCAACTTGTTAGGAGCAAGAGAGAAAGCATGAAAGCAAAGTCCCAGAAAAGAAATTTGTCTGTAGGACTGATGGACCATGTGAGCCATGCCCTCATCTATCCAGAGACTGGATGATTTAGATAGTGCCTGTGGCAGTCATGTGTATGTTAGTTTTATAATTGAAATGTAGGGGTGGAGTCTGGCCTGTTAATCAGGAGAAAGCCATTGAGCAGCTGATGAGGCCTCTGTGTGGACATGGCTTTCACCTGAGACTCCTGGGAAATCTCGCGGTATTGAAGCTATCTTCCCCCGTTGTTGGGAGTTAGTTTCAGAGACAATTAATCATGGAAAAGACAAGATGCAGCCTCTGAGTAGTTGGAGGAGGCAGCGGAGAGACCACATGGCTTTGCCCTGATGAAGACAGACCTCTGAAGCTGGAGTGGCATGCTGTTGATGGACCTGAGCCCTGGAAGTGAGGAGCCACGGGGAGACCCCTGCCAGTGTCAGAATTCTGCACCCACTGACCTGTGACTTCCTGAGTTGGAAGCAGACATTATAGACTGATTGCGGGCATATGGGTTAATATTGGACTTATGACTTTGCACTGGACTGGATTGGGATGCCTACTTAGGGTCACATTTCTTTTGTATATAAACCCTTTCCTTGTACCTATATGCGTGTCTCTGAAATTTGTTCCTCTAGTCTATCCGGACTAACTCAGTGTCCAACCCATCACTACTGACAGTGCTGGTCAGAGTCACATGGTGAGACCCTGATGGGACAGGTGAACAATGTACGAAAAAAACCCTCAAATTCTTTAACCTTTCAGACTTACTGGACCTGATGAAACTAAAAGGCTCCTGAGATAATAAAACCCTAATTAACGATTTATTTATTTATTTATTTATTTATTTATTTATTTATTTATTTATTTAGTGAGCATCACTGCCTCTGGTGGTCGTGGGCGCTACCCAGTGCCGCTCCTGAGAGCCGCCGCTGGATTTGAACCGCCAAGCCCGCGGGCTGCAGTTCCGCACTCAACCACTTACACCACCGGGGCTCAGCCCCTAAATAACTCTTTAAACCTTGAATGGAAACTATTCCCTGAGGTCACCTAGCGAAATCACGGAATGGCACCTAAAATAAAGACTATACCCCTGAGTACAATCCTCTTCTCGAGCACCCTTGATGTGAGACAAAGTCAACAACGACTCTAGAATAAAGGTGAGAAGATCAAAAGGCAGGGAAACTAGAGGCCTAGAATTGTCAATTGAGAATATAAACTGCTGTGTAGAGTTTTGCTGAAGAAAAAAAGGCAACAATAGAGGATTATTTCAAAAATTAAGACATTGCTAGATTGAAAATCAACTCTAAGAATCAGAATTAATTCTCACAAGGTTGTACTGTAGTTTCCAAAATCCATTCCTATCACAGTGATAGTACCTGGAAGAGCTACTATTTCAGGCTAGTATAAACTATGTTAACCAGCTGACCCCTTATTATTCTTGTTTCCTGAAATTCATACAGCAAAGCTGGATGATATGGAGGGAGGCTTCTTAACAATCTGCGATATGCGGAAACCGCCACCTTGCTTACCGGAGGTGAGGAGGACTCGAAGCCCTTGCTGATGAAGATCAAGGACAGCAGCCTTCCGTGTGAACTACAATTCAGTGTAAAGGAGACCACAATCCCCGCAACTGGACTGACAGACACCATTGTGACAAGCAGCGGAAAGATCGGCGTTGTACAGGATTTGTTTTTTCTTGGAGCCACGTTCAATGCTCATGGGAACGGTGGCCAAGAGATCAAATGCTGCCTAAGGTTAGCTACCTCTGCTGTCCCTCCTCTGTAAAGTGCCGAAGAGCTGGGAGCTTCCTTTGAGCACCCGATCCAAGCCACGGCATTCTTAATTACCTCACATGCCTGTGAAAGTGGGTCATTACACAAAAACTATCGGAGAAGAGCCAGGATGTATGAATCATGGTGCTGGCGAAGACTATTGAAAAGGCATGGGCGGCCAAGAAGAACCAACAAATCTGTCTTGGAAGAAGGGTAGCCAGAGTGCTCTCCAGAGGTAAGGATGGCAAGGCTTTGTCTCACACACTTGGGACATGTTCTCAAGAGAGACCGGTCCCGAGAGAACTGGTCAAGTAGCGAGGCAGATACAAAGAGGGCGGATCTCAGCAAAACGCCCTGAGAAAGTGCTGCCCCGATGGGCTCACGCCTGAGGGCAACCGTAGACATGGTGCAAGACCAGACAGTCCTCCATTCTGCTGTGCGTAAGGTTGCTGTGGACTGTGATGGACCCAACGACTCTGACCAACAGCAACTGCAAAAATGATCCCTGTCAATGTGCCGGACATGGTAAAGATGATGCTCTGAGACTCGAGGCGAGTCCCCCAAAAGACCTTGTCATGCCAGCTTCACACTGTGCCGTAATTTGTTTGGGGGGGGGGAAGCTGCCACCATGGGGGGAGGATGCTCAAACAGCCTTAGGGGGAGGTCCATGTCCTGAGGAACTGAGGCCCCTCCCAACAGCCAGGATCCCTGAGCCTGCTGAATGAGGAAGCCCCCTGGAGAATGGATTCGCTAGACTTTGTCAAAGCTCTGGGTGACAGTGGCTCCAGGGGACCCCTAGCTGTGACCTCCTGGAATCATCTGAGGCAGGATGACCCCATCATGCTATTCCTGAATTCCTGGCCAAAGCAGGTGGCAGGATGAACTATTTATTGACTGCTGTTTGAAACTGCTGAGCTCGGAGCCATTTGTTGTGCATTAGGCCATTTATTCATGAGTCACAAATTCGTCATCAGGAATTAAGACTTTGCGGGGCAGCAATGTCTCTTAGAGAGAGAGAGAGAGAGAGAGAGAGAGAGAGAGAGAGAGAGAGAGAGAGGAAAAAAAAAACCTTGCTTGGGGATTGATTTGGAAGGCATAATCAAACCATTAGCGGAGGACCCTGTGTGTTCAGCACTGTGATTCACCCTGTGGGAACATACCAGAGAAATATTAACTGCCTTGCCTTCCAGGAGATTTAATGCGGAGGCAATGCTTAAATGCATTTAAAAAAATCAGAGAGCAAAGTAATAGAGTATTTAGGAGATCCATTATTTCATTATTGAACCGTCCTTAGCAATGACCTCTCATTTGCAAGCCTTGTAGCCTTGAAGACTGTGAAACGCACAATGAGCCTGGTCTTCCAGAAACTGACGCACACTGACATGTCATAACCCCCTGCCTTCGTGTCTATGCAGACGCACAGTGTCCTTTCTAGGGTTTAGAAGCCTGTCAATCTTTATGGAAGTAGACAGCTTCATCTTTCTCCTGAGAGTGAGTTTGAACCCCTGTCTTTGCAGTCATCAGTCCAACATGCAATCCTCTTTGAAAATGGCAAAGAAGGTATTAAGCAGAACCTGTGTTAGAACATGGAGCATGCTCTTCTCAGCACCCCCCCCCCTCCCTTCAAGGTTATTTTACTCGATTTAAGCAACTGGAAAGCTGCAGAATTAAATCTATCAGCATCCCTAGTAGGTAAGGTTTTAGAAGAAAATCATGTTGTCTATTATATGCACTTAGACAAAAATTTGAAAATGGAAGTAAAGCAGAGGCCTTCCTGCTGTCCTTGGCTGTTTTTGTTTTGTTTTGTTTTGTTTTGTTTTGCCACTTGGTGCTCAGCCACCAGCTCTATGGGGTTTGAGAGCAGTAGCTACAGTGACTTCCGGCTTCTGATTTCCAAGCTGCTGAATTATGGCTGCCGTGGTGGGTTCTTGGACTTCGTAGTTTCAAGGTTGATTCCTTTGGAAAATCAACCTTCTTGTAACCTTGATCCATATATTGTAAACTTTTCAGCCCCTGGATGCAATTCCTTCCTGATTAAGGTACCTGGAGTGGTTTCTCGTTTCTGGGCTGGACCTTGACTGATGGGAGCTGTGAAGGAAGGAACTAGACAGTCTCAGACGGGATCAGAATGGGAGAGGTGATGGAGGGACACTTAAGTAAATTTGGAAGAGGTGACCTTTCAGGTTGGATAGGAAGGAGTTCAAATAGCACAGAAAGAGTGATAAGGGCTTCCTGGTGGGAGGGATAAGAAGAGCTGTTCTCTTTCCCACAAGTTGGTACCTCCTCATCACCTTCCACCCTCCCGTGGGGTAGGTTCTGGATTTTATTAAGCCCTGGATATGAATCAATTATTACTTGGAGTTTCTGTGTGTCATTACTGAGAAATGTATTATCTCAATATGGGCCTCAATACCCAGAAGACAGATCCACAGGGAGCCCCCTCACAGATCCTGCAAAGATAAATGCATCTGGAAAAGGCAGGACCCTTTCTGTCCCATTGCCTTCTGTCACCACCCTGCTGGTGGGCTGCTGGGACTATGGGCTGCTGTCCCACGCTCAGCTCCTGATCACCTACCTCCCTCGGGGAGAAAGAAGTGGAGGGACCAGGTGTTAGCTGGCATGAAAAAAATCAAAAGAAAACTCACTGCCCTGGGAATCAGGAGACCTGAGATCTAAATCTAGCAGATCTAAATCTGCTGTCTCCCAGCTGCTTCGCCTTGGGTCAGTTGATTGAAGAGTCGACTCTTTTAATATCATGCAAATATGCTGACTTGTGTCCATTTTAAAGGCTGTAGCCCCAAACCAGACTGTATCATTTCCCCCCAATATAATGTCTCTAATTCATGCTCTCTCCACAACTCAGTGTTCTTGGTGCATTCAGAGTAATCCTATAAGCATGTAAATATGATCGCAGATCATCTCTCCTTTAAAACTCTTTAATTCTTCCCATTGCCCCCCGGCTGCTAACACTCCTCGTCAGAACATTAGGTCTTATTGGGAGTCAGTAAGTCTCTTTTACCTTTCTCTCCAGAACCAGAGCCTGCAGTCTCTAACGTGGGCAGTTCACCATGGAGAGTACAGAAGACAGCTCCTGCACGGTGGGTGGAAACTGTCTGAATGTCAGTGCATACTTCTGTTCAACCATAGAAGAGGAAGGGTCAACAAGTAGAATAAGGGTTTCAGGGGGTTGGTACAGAGGTGGGGGTGGATGGCATAAGGGATACGATGTTAAGGGGTCCAGGAAGAAAAAGAATGTTTGGAAAGTGAGTGTAGTAGCAATTATACAATTCTGTTTGATGTGGTTGAACTATATGTATTAACTCTAAATTAATAATAATTTTTAATTAAGAAAACGAAGGAAGATATTAAGCCCTGTGAGCATTTAACATAAGACATTGACTCATTTCACACATCATGGATGGACCTTGTCACCTGGAATGAAGGCCAGGACTGCAAGACTAAGACATTGGTGGTTGCCTATGCAGACCCTGGAACCAGACAGCCTGGATAGCTGCCCTTCTACCGGTTTTTATTATTAGATTAATTTATTTCCTGGTAAGACCAAGAGCCCACAGTACAAAAGGATTTCAGACAAGTGGATCAAGAAGATTCCTGATAAGAAGCCTCAGGTTGTAAAGATTGACTAATGCATGTCTCAATGAACAACAAGTAGTGGTCTCATGCTTCTTTGGTCCAGATAATAAGCCTGTCACTAGTCACACAATGAACTAAAGATAATAATCCGTCACAATAAGATAGTAGCCAAAAGTGTTCAAATGGCTGGCGTTGACTGTGTTCACAGATGAGCGCTTCTTGTGGACAATGGAGCCCTGGTGGTGCTATAGGGTAAGCAGGGGGCTGCTATCCACAAGGTGGTGGTTCAAACCCACCAGATGCTCCATGGGAGAAAGACAGGGCTCTCCGCTCCCAGGAAGATGTAAAGTAGTCCTTCCCAAAGTGAGCAATACTGCCTTCTGTTGGGGAAAGGAAGCATTGGAATAATCGTGCACACGTGCATGTGCATGCGCGCATAGGATACCGACACTTTGTCCTGGATTAAGGGCTATCATACCAAAGGCTTTAATTATCAGGGTGGTGCTGAGTGATTTCATCCCTGAAAATGGGGTAGTAGGGCAATATATTTGGGAACCAATGAAAACCACAGAAACTCTCTATTGAGTCTCTATTTGTCAGAATCAACTCAACTCAGCCTTGGTTTGGCTGGTTGTGAAAGATGACCTTGACTTCTGTCTGTATTGTGCCTTGACCTATTGGCTGAGGTCAGCAAGCAATCAGTTGTCATGGAGGCTCTGATTTTTAACCCTTTAAAATTCAAACCAATCGTGCCCTCATGCGTGTCTGCATGTAACTATGTCCGCCTGCGTTTGCCCTGGCTGGGTTTTTGGAAGCAGATCATGAACCTCCAACCTTTCAGGTGGCAACCAATGCTGAGCATTGTTGGCATGACGCAGGGCTTTCCATATCTGTAAGCACATGCGTGTAATGGATAAGCAAACACATTGCAAATGCCTGCTTAAAAATGTTTTCGGTAGAGCCAGACAGGAAGGAAACCTTAGAGATCACTGAGGCATGGACTTGGATCTCACCTGTGCAAGGCCCCCAACAGATAGTCTCTGACCTCATGCGAGCCCCTTGGCCCCTGTTTCTCCTGCTTCAGTTGTAAAGCAAGGCTGTTGCCGGGCCATCTAGTTCTGTACATTTTCACTGAGTTTCAGAGGAATCAGATTTCTGGTGTGGAGTCTGTTGTCTACAAAACTCATTCCATCCGGACATTGTCAGAGATCTACCTGGCATCTAAAGAATAATGCTCCCTATCCTGTAGTACGCAACCTTAGGTCACGGAGGGATGGGTGATGGTAGGCTACATCCCCTCAGCAGTGGCGGAGACTGCCTTCCAACAGCAGGATCCTTTGGACCACGCACCCACCCCAAGATGGAGCCCTGATGCCCTCTTCACACCACAGCCACCCTGGAAACAATGTGTCACCCCCCCCTCCATCTCATGATACATGGCCAGGACTGACAAAATCGCTCTGAATCAGCAACGCAGGAAAGCCCGGAGAGCGAACTGTCGGTGAGGAGTAACTAGCAATCAACAACTAGCTTTTTCTCATTGCAGGGATGTCTGTAGCCAAGAGAACACTGGACACATGGAAACGATGAATCGTACTCCCCAAAATGGGCAGCTTAACTCTGTACTCAAGCATGTTCTGATAGTTCTTCCAAACATGTGGCACTGTGACATAATCCCTTCGCCGGTAACGTCCATCCTCCATCCTCCCCGGTTACCCAGCAGCTGGACACTATTGACGGTTCTATCCTTTGGGCTAAGTACAGACCCCCTTCAGGGAGCCTCCTTGGACATTCCAGCAGCTCCGGAAAGAGCTAGTGCATCAGATCAACCACCCCTTAATGCGATTTTACTTGTGAATGAGTTCTGGCCTAGCCAGCAAAGGCAGAGAGAGCCATCAGGGCTCTGGGACTCTTGGGAAGGAGGACAGGAAAAGGTGGTGAGTCCAAAAGGGTTGAGAAAAGAGCAAGGAGAGTGGAGCGTGTGCCAGGCCAAGGCCAGTGGCTTCTGGTTTTGTCCAAGAGCCTGATATTTAACCCCAATGATTCAAACCCGTTGCTATCCAGGCAATTCCAGCTGATGAGGCCCTCGTGAGGGACAGAGCAGACCTGTGCCATGGCTGTGATCTTTCAGATAGACCTCTGGCTGGATTTGAACTGTCAACGTTTTGGTGCATAGCTGCACACATAGCTGGTTCACCTAGAGTCTACTTGCAACCCTTTAGGGTCAGTCTAAAATAGACTAGGTCAACGCCAAAGCTCCCCCAACCCCCCCAGATTCGAGTAGGCACTGCTGGTCTTTCAGAATTAATTCAGGATCAGGCCCCAGGCCCAGGGTCGCAGGGAACAGCATCAACCCTCAGGGCCGGAGGAACCAATCACCTGCTTGTGGATTATTGACAGACCATCTGGGACTGGGATAGAGGTCCCTCCCCGGGAAATCACACCCCTGTTCTTATCAGTTACAGACAAACAAGAGACCAGAAGGGTGACTTTCTGGGAAGAATAGAAAAATGCTCTTTAAAGCACAAAATTGCTGTGATTGGGGATCAGCTGTCACAGGCTTCGCAGGGTCCATTTCTCATTGTTATTGTGGATGACTGAGCAAGCCCATTCTGATGAAATCGTCTTGATGATTCCATTTCGGACGCTCGCCTGCTGCTCCTGCAGCAAACGGGCACATCTGTTCATAAACAGCCCCCTCCTCACAGAGGATGGATTCGATAGATCTGGGGGAGGGAGGAGAAAAGTAAAATTCAAGTAGTCTGACCACATGCACTTTTATTTATTCTATTTATTGACGATAAAATGTATCCTTCGCCAGCTAAATGGACAGGTTATTTTTAACTGGAGTTGGCGCTTTGTTTTAGGAAATAACAAGTTTGCTCTTTTACTGAAAAAGACCAGGTGTCTAATCGACTTGGCTGGGTGTGCTGACAGATATCTGATATGACATCAATTGACTAAACTGACGGGAATTTGAATTAGTTCAGTCAAAATGTTTGAATCTATCAGCAGGGAGCGTCAACCAATTTCTGCTCTGGAGAAAGCACTCAAGGGTCTGCATTTCACGAGCAAGCATCAGCCATTTGGCCTGAAGATACGAGCACCGATCCAAGAGGAGAACTCGCTGTACGCACCTCAGTGCCTTGAGGAGCCTTCTGACCTCTTGCAAGTACCCAAGTTTTCAGGAAAGGCAAACTGGATTCAGTGCCCTATCACGGCTGCATTTGGGGAAGGCAGAAGCCCAGAGACATTCTCCTGACCCCGCCCTTGAGATGAGGGAGGAGTCAGCTAATGGAAAAGCCACGAAGCAGGTGAAGTGGGGTTCCCGGGTGGTACACATGTTCCTCCGCTCAGTTGCTAACTGGAAGGTTTGAGGTTCACCTAGAGGAACCTCAGACTAAAGACCTGAACCAATCTCTCTCTCTCTGTCTCTCTCTCTATACACACACACACACACACACACACACACACACACACACACCAAACCCTGAGTCAAGAGTCAACTTGAGTGGTGTGGTTGTTATTGGATGGAAGCCTGACTGGCTGGAGATGACACAGGTTGTCAGTATTCTATGCCTCCGTCTTCTGCACACCTGCCCCATCTCAAACACATTTCTGATCACCAGAATGACCAACACCCTTATACTCTCCCATTTAAGGGCACCATGACCCTCGGGTTCCCTAAAGGAGGGGGTGACAGATTGCTCTGCCACGGCCTCTCTGCAAGAGGGAGCAATGGCATGCTTACTCGGGACAGTGCTTGAACACCTGCTACCTGCCAGGCACGGCGCTGAGTGTGTTCCATGTGACACATTACCACCCCCCCCCCCCATGACCGTCTGGTGACTAAATGGTGGTCTTTTTGACTTCTCCTTGGCTGAGGGTTCGAGCTGAAGTTATGGTGTGTTTTCCCTCAGATCTGGCTCCCTCTGGGAGGTGAATTGGCCTGCCTCACACAGACCCTTGATGCCAGGACGCTGGTGCCCCTCAGCATCAGGCACCAAAGTGTGTCCCCTCACGTGGCATATGGATGAGGATGGCGCACGGGCTGGTGCCAAGATGCTGGCTGTTCAGGCAGAATCCTCCCGCTGCAGATCAAAGAAGAATGCTCCCAGCCTTTCCCAGGACATGTGAGCCACTTTGGATGTTAGTTTCCTCCATGTCCACCCTTGACTCGGAGACAACGAGCACAGTGAAGTGACACACTGCCCAGTGCCAGGCCCATCTGCCGGATCAGCAGCACGTTCGATCACTGTGATCCACGGGGTCTTTCTGGGCTGATTTTCAGATGAAGCTCATCACCACATGGTGGTGCAACCAGGACACCAGTAGGCTTCTTGGGAGATTCCTGGGAGATTATGAATAGAAAGAGCCAGCCCACTGGACTGAACAGATGTGGGGCAACAGCTCATTGGAGTGAAGCTTTTCTCTCTAGTCTGTCTTAATCTGGGAGCTCTGCTGAACCCTGTCTAGCCTTAGAGCCACAGGCCAGCTTTCTCTGATGACAGCGAGTGGCTGTGCATGTGTGCATTGGCCAGGTATAGAACCCAGGTCTTCCGCATTGTGGCCGTCACCTAATCTGATGGATAAGGCCTCCCAAAGTCATCGTTGTAAGGCAGCCCTTCTTATTCTGGAAGAATAAGCAGGTGCTGTGTCATGAGCTTGAACAAGTCCCAGGCTTTTTGCTCACCAATGCCATCCTTACTTTTCTTACCACTTCTTAAGCTGCCGTGACACTCCATGCCCTTTTAGAAAACCTACCAATATTACCCCTTTGAGTTCTCAAAGCAAACAAACCAACAAACAATCAAATCAACAAACACCAGTTGCCATAACCTTCAGTGCTGCTGCCTTGAACTGAGCTGTCTCAGCAGAGCCCGTTTGAAACCACTGCCGAGGATGGATATTTTGAAAGCATCCTGATGAGAGAGCTTGTCTGCAGCCACCCCCTGATCACAGAGACGCATTTGAGTGGGCTCTGCCTGAAATCAATGCTGGCAAGGAACAGCTGGAACCCTTCTATACGTTTCCACTTTCCCTCATCAATACCAGTCTGCACTCAGCCACTCTTCAGTAGGAGCGGATTCAGTCATTGCAAATTTGCCACCTTGCTAAAAGGTACCTGGACCCGCTAACCCAATGCTGGCAGGGCTTCTGTGGTCATCTGCCGATGGGGGTAGGGTGGTGAGCAAGGTGAGTTCCCAATTGAGATCAACCAGGTGACACACTGCCTTCTTGTGTCGGTCTTTAGACTATCGACAAATGTTCCTCTTCACAGTCTACTGAGTGGCAGTCTTTCACATTTTGTGTGTTTTTTTTTTGCTGGTGACTTTGCTGTTAAAATCACCCTCAAGCACAATGCGGGGATGCTGTCTTGTGTTCTAAGCACACGGCTGTGCATAGAGAAAACTTGCTGGGGATGGATCAGCTAAGTTCAGGCAGGGGTTACAGTGCTGCTGGCTGGGCTTCTGTGCTAATTAACCACCAATAGATGCTACATAAGGGGTCTTGAAACAGAAACACAGACAAGACAAGGTCGCGTATTGCTGAAAACACACCAAAAACCCCAAGAAAAACAAACTCATCGTCACCAGGCTGATTATGACTCACAGGGGCCCAATAAGACAGGGTAGAAAGGTCCTGAAGGGTTCCCAAGGCTTTAAATGTTTATGGGGTATAAACAGCCTCACTTTTCTCCCACATAGCAGCTGCTGAATTCAAACCACCCACTTTGTAGTTACCAACTAAATGTGTATGCTTCCACATGGTGATCATCGATAAAAATGATGGCTGTATTTGTTGGTCAGCTGAAAAAAAATACTGTGACCAGAGTCACATAAGACCCTCGCCTCCTATTTCTCTTGGGGAAAAGATTCCGTATCGACTGAATCTGTGTTCAATTGCAACTATCCTGAAGATCACTCATCTGCTGAACCTCTAAGACTTCATTCACTTTATTGTCCCAGCCACAGCGCCTCAAGTGGCAGGTCAAGGGAAAGCTAAGTGGCTGAGTTGGGTTGAAGGTTGCTGGCTAGGCCTTCACAGTCTTTTACTTTCCTACCTGACCATGTGGTGCTTGATCCGAGAGTAGGCAACTGGTGGGACAGGGTCGCTATGAATCAGCATCCACTAGACGTCCGTAGGAAGGTACAATGAAACTCTACATTTGAGTCTCAGCAACTGCCCCCCACCCCCTTCTATTCTCCACCCCTCCTCCCTACCCCATCACTATTGTGACCTCTCATTGAGTTCCCTCATCTGTGAATTAAGGATGGTGACAATATCTAAGAGGCTGCTTCACAGTACTGCCTGGGTGATGGTGCCCTTGGGCTTCTATAATGCTCTTGGAATTTTTCGAAATGTCCTCTCTGAAGGCATCTGAGATGTGACGTCCCAGAGACAATGCGACTGAGGGGGTGGAGGGGAGGGTGATTCGCCATCCCCGAGAGACTCTCTGGACCCACAACTCCCTTGTTTCCTGGTGCTTGGGACCACCCAGACATTTACACAGGGGTTATCACGCACTCAGGAGACTGGGACGGAGGCACAGGGGCTAAGTCAGCGTTGCTCATCATAAGGCCAGTGGTTCAAACGCAACAAGGGCCCTGTGGAAGAAAGGTGAGACTTGCTATGGATGCCCGTGAAAATTTGCTGTCTGTGTGGGGCAGGTCTCTGTCCTGCAGACTCGCAGTAGGGGGTCCTTTGGTTTTTATCACTCACTCTCATGTGTCCTGGAGACTCTCGAGCCCGGCTCCTCCAGTACTTTGGAAATGACCCAAGCTGAGCCAGCTGCCAGGTAAGACTGAGTGAGGGTTTGGCCAGGGAGGAGAGCTCTGCTACTCTCTACTCACCCCAAAGGGTTACCTGAGCCCCCTCTCCCCAGGTGAATTGGTCCACTCTGGGAGAGAGACTGGAGTTAGCCAGGCCTGAGACATGGAGGGAGCGTAGTGTCAGCGCCAGAAGGGAAAGCCCCAGCAAGACCCCCAGGTCTGGCTGGATCCATGCCTCTAGGGTAGCATTAAGGATGTGCAGGAACCCTGAGCACTTGGTTTTTATTGCCTCTTCCTCCACAGAGCATATTAAAAATGATCTGATATGGAGATGGATAATGCAGACTGGCTTATATACAGTTTTTCCTTCTCCTGGTTTTCAAAGAAATGACAGCACTTTCAGGGACCCCTAAGAGTATCTTGACCCCCAGGCATGGTGCTCGCCATGCCCCATCAGGACTTGTGCCCTGAGTGCAGATAGGTGCACCTAGCGTAGCAGCAAGTGTCCTGAGACTCTTGATCCTCTTGGGAACAAGAAGCAACGAGACCTCAGATTAGCCCCTTCACCTGTCCAAGTCATTTCTTCCCTATCTCTCGGATGAGGGGAGGAGCTGGGCCATCTCTCAGGGGTGGGCTGTCTCTCAGCACCAATCTCCAAGCTTCTGACAACACCTTTCCCACCTCCAGCTTCATCTTCATTTTCTGTTTGTAAACTCCAGGGATGGTGCTCCCCCAACTACAGTACTAAACTTGTTTGCCTCTTTGGGGGGTCTCCTGCTCCCGGTCGATCACATGCCTGTGTGAGCTGCCACTGATTTCCAAATCGTGGCCATAAAACCATAATGAGTATGGAGATTCCAACGTGCAAATGACAGAGCGAAGCCATAAACATTCATATAAATATATAAATACAAACAAGTCTATAAACCCAGCCCTGGAGGTATTCTAAACGCAAGCATCCCACAGTTAGAGCGCTTACTTTGCAACACAGAACTTTCAAAGGAAATTCATTTAGCTCCATTGCTCACACCCCTCACCCCCATGCAGGAGTCCTCGCTCATAACCAGCGCAATTACTGCCTCTCCCTGATGGGGGGTTCATTTCAGAGACTCATTCCTGAATTCATTATCAGGCTGGAAATGAGTGGAATCCATAGTGGCTCTGGTCACATGACTATCCCCCCCCCCCCCCC
>PVJH01001548.1:83089-204097 GCA_004026705.1 Nesogale talazaci | reverse complement strand
GCAGGAAAGAGCCAGAAGTTCCACTGGACCACCATTTCCCCAAGTATGGACGACTGACCACCACAGCAGAAAGCCGAGTAAGAAAGGATATGATTGTTAACCCACACCCTTGAACTAAGCTACACCACTATTCATGTTCCTTTCCCAAACCTCTGCCCTTTCCTAATGTATAGAATTCAAAATCCCTCTTTTCTTTGTTAGAGAAACTATTGTATTTGTCGGGCCATAAGTGGGGGAAAATGAGAGTGAGTCTTATGGTCCGAAGGTGTGGTACTCCCCCCAGAACCTTTGTTTATGATCCCATGAGCCCCCTTACTGACTGCTGCTGTTTGTATGCTGTGTGTTCAGGATTACTGTGTGTTCGGGGGCAGTCCCACCTCCTGGAGACTAAATGTCAGTCATGTCACATGATCGGCACAGCACACGCCTCCCCTCATTTGCTAATGAAAGTGATGATGGTTCTTAACCCCACTGTTGAGTTTACACTGTTAAATACTACCGCATTTTGCTTTGTTTTAATAAATATTTTAGTATCTGGTACTATTTGGTTCAGAATATTTTTTCTTGTTTTCCTACTCTAAAAACTGGATGTGTCTTATAGTCCAAAAAATACGATAAACCTAGTCTCTTCTGCTTCATTGATTAAGCAAATAAAATGGCTTTTCTCCTTTTCAAAAGCCTGCCTCAGAGTATTTTGAGTATTTAACTTTGGTGGCAGGGAGAGCTTGGATTTTTGGAGTAGCACGATTATTCAAGAAAGAAGCAGGCCATTTCATATCATTAAGTGCCCCCGTAATTGACGTGTTAGGTGAGTCAAACTGTTGAGGTGTGTGTGGTAAGATTCCAGACTGTTGAAAACACCTGCTAAGCAACAGAAAGTTTCCATTGATATATTTTGAATCTTTTTTTTTTGGGGGGGGGGCATCACTGCTCTCCGGTGGTGGGAGGTGAAGGCGCAGCCCCACTGCTGGAATTGAACTTATGTCCCAGTGGGCCGCAGTCCCGCACACAACCACTACGCCACCTGCCACCGGGGCTCAGCCCTCTCTTGAATCTTTGTAACTCTGCACCACTCATTTCTTATCTTGCCCACAACGGACCAATGGATTATACTTTGGGCTATTAACCACAAAGTCAGCAGTTCAGGGGCAGTTTTGCAAACACATTGTGCTAATCTTCTGTCCCCAAGAATAAACGTTCCTTTATTCCTGGCAGTTAAAAATGAGAACTGACTTTTAAGAAAAACTGGATGTCCCCTTCTCTAGTCCACTCCACCTTCCCATATCAGGCAATCTTGAAAAAAAAAAATTCAGCCCCCTGAATTTATGGAATTCCAACTAATTCTTAGGCTTAGGAATACTGAGCCAGAGAAGGTCACAGATGTGAATGAGTGAAATGGAACCAGTCTAATCAAGGAAGAGTGAAGACTGGACAGTCATTCTCCATGTAAAGCTTTTTCCTCAACTCTCGACTTACCTTTCTCTGTAGGGTAAATGGATAGTGTGGTTCATTTAGGCCTGAAAACCAACTTGTACCAGATCATCCGAATGTATCACACATTGTGTTATCTGGGTGGGGGTGGAGGGAGTTCTCGGATCCACGCTGAGCACTGTGCAGAGGAAGCAACCAGGTCGGGACCTACACTGAGAGGGGCTGGGGATGCCTTTCAGATGCCTTTCCTGTCTCAGACAACGCGAGTATGTGGTTTGTTTAGGTTTGTTATTCAAGATAGTAAGAAGCCACCATCACGGCCACTAAAACGGAGCCCCGGCCCCACAGGAAATGTTTGTGAAACGAATACCAGTGACGTGTCTTCTCTCAATGACTTAGCGCTGGACCTCACTCAAAACCGAACCCGCTGCCATGGACTGGATGCCGGCTCAGATGGACCCTATATCGATCTGGGTAGAATCGCCCAGGAGACTGTCACTCTTCACAGGTGCAGCAAGCCTCCTCTTTGGCCGGGGGAGCGGCTGCTGGTTTCAAACCGCTGACCTTGCATGAGCAGCCCAACTGGCAAACCATTTCCCAGGGCTCTCCCCGTTGCTCGTTGGTTCCGGAGCTGTGCTGACTTAATCTCTCCACGCTGCCTCGCTCCCATTTTCACCAGCCAAGGAATCTGTGTCACCCAAAAGACGCTTCTGCTGAAAATCCAAATGACCCCTTGGCCGCGTGCCCGGGGAGTGTCCCCCCCCGCCCCCCACCTCGGTGAGGCGGGGTTTCCCCCTGGCTGCTAAAGCCGGCTCTCCTCCCAGCAGCGCAGCCCGCCGGCCACCGCCAGCCCAGGAACCCTTTCTGGTCCTGCACAACAAGAAATCAACACCGCCGAAGCTGTGACGCGGAGGATGGTGACCCAGAAAGAAGAGACGGGGCGCTCAGGAGGCCTCGGGCGCCGCGCGGCCGGGTCTGGATCCTTCTTGGAAACAGACAAGCGGACCCCCCCCCCCCGCCCCCTCGGGGAACTGCCAGGAGAAGGCGCGGGGCCACGTCTGCGACGCTCGGTCGGTGCGCGGAGCCCTGCTGCCAAGGGGCTGCCCGCGTCCTTCACTCTTCATTCAAGCGGCCACTTCCCGAGGCCCGGAGCCCGGCGTGCTGCGTGTCCCTCCCCGCAGAGCGTCCCGCGGCCGCCGCCCCGAAGGCTTTGGTTGTCATTCGCCCGAGCGCGCGCCCGGGGCGGGACGGGGCGGGAGGGGTGGGGTACGGGGGGTGCCCTCCGGCGGCGGCGACGTCCGTCTCGGCCACTTAAAGGGCGCGCGGTGACATCCCTCGGGGCAGGAAGCGCCGCATCCCTTTGAAGCTGCGAACTCCTCCTGGGAACGGGCTCGTTATTTATCTTCCCTCAGCGCCAAGGTTTGCTGAAATCAATCTTTCCCCGGGTCGTAATTAAGCCACAAAGCGGGAGGCTGGCTCTCCTTTCCTCATAAATAAAGGGGAAATAATGAAATGTTAGGGACCTGCATGGACTGCCAAGTTTTATGGCGGCCCCCTAATTACTTTGGCGCGATACAAATTCCTTTTGGTCGAAAATAATTATTTGAGAACCATGACCATCACGCTGAAAATGACTAAGAACTTTAATCATCTATTGAAATAGATTTGTGTATGTATGTATATATGTATATGTGTGTATACATATATATGATAGCCTGACAAATGACTGCCTCCTTCCTAACTAGTAAACAAAAGAATGCTGAGCCGGATGTCTTGCTGCTTATCTGCATATGTATCAAGAGCATGGACTGGCCTGGCAAACGTTACACAGAGTTGAAAGCTAGCCTGGCCAGTCAGTGCACAGGGTTTTATTCTTCCTCCAAGGGGGCTGCAACCACCCCCTCACTTTGGGGGAGGTGTGGGGGGGGGGACGAGTAGATGTTTCCATTTCGCACACATTCCGTTCATATCAAATCGGGCTATATGTGCGACCAGATTCAAAATTCACATGCTACAGAGGCATTTTGCACGGTGGTTATTGACTGCTCCCCCTCACAGGCCCTCCTTCTTGGGAGGGATTCCCTGGGAAAGGATTTCTGAAGGGCAGAGAGACAAGGGTTTGCCACTTAACAAGGCAGGTCCCTGGGAATGCGACTTTCTACTCTTCATTCAAACACCCAAGCCCAAACCCTGTCAGAGTCCAGTCCCACTCATAGGGACTTCGCAGAACAGCCCCTTGGGGTTTCTGAGACTTGAAATCTTTACGGGAGCAGAAGGCTGCATTTTTTCTCCTGGGGCGCCAGCTGAAGGGTTCGAACAGACTACCCTTATGGTTGGTGCTCACTTCTCATCCCCCTACACCACCAGAGTGTCTTTAGATTCGATTGGATAAAACCCCTATCATACATGGGTGCACGTATGAATACCAGAAATCTTAAAGGGGAATGTCGACCTGTGAGGACAGTTTTGTTTGTCACAGGTGTCGGGGATCCTACTGTCCTCTAGTGTCCTATGGTGCCGAGGAAAGCGTCCCAACAAGAATGTTCTGGCCTTGGGTGTCTGTAGTACCAAGTCCTGCAGTGAAGTGTGTGTGTGTGTGTGTGTGTGTGTGTGTGTGTGTGTGTGTGTGAGAGAGAGAGAGGACTGCTGGAGGAGGGCCCGCAGGAGGTCTGAGAAGGCAGCCACATTTTGAGGGAAGCCCACCCGCCTACCTGGACCAAGTCAGGAGGCCAAAGGCTGTCCCCTCTGGGGAGCAGGAGGTGCCACAGAAGGATACGACTGTATTTAGAATTCAGGCCATGAACAGCTGCAGAGCTGTTGCTCTCCTGGGACTTAAACCACCAAACCAGAGCTTGCTGCACCCCCCCCCCGCACCCCCATTTATGTTCAGGGTGTTCATTTGAGGCATTTGCTGGCTTGCTCACTACATTCTGTCATTGTTCCCTAGAAAACCGAACAAACTCGCCGGCCATCTAGTCGATGCTGACGACACAGCTAGCCCGCAGGACAGAAGCGACCTTGTGGGTTTCTGAGACGGTAACTCGTTATGGGAGTGGAAAGCCCCCTCTTTCTCCAGGGAGCTGCTGGTCCCTTCAAACAGCAGCCCTTGCCGGTAGCAGCCCCACGGGCAACCATTATCCCACCAAATTGTTTACGATTCTAGATACAGTGGATTGTGAACTCCTTGAAGGCAAGGCTCGTGCATGTTCAAATCCCTCTCCTGGGTCCATCCAGGTGTTTCTAACGCATTTCAACCTTAGAACTGCCCCCACAGGGTTTCCAAAGCCAAGGGTTTCCAGAAGCAACTGCTACCTTTCAGAGAACAGCTGAGCACCTGACCACGGTGGCAACGGCTTATCAATCCACCAGCCTGAGTCCACTCCAACTAGGAGAACCCAAAGACAGTCTTTACAGGGGCAGAAAAGCTCATCTGGTTCCAGCGTTGCTGCTGCCGGGTTCGAACTACTGACCCTGTGGTTAGCAGCCAACTCGTATCCCACTAGGCCACCTGGGTTCCTCCTGTGCCAGAGAGCCCGAGAGCCACACGTCTCAGTGGTTGCAGTAACTTCAGTGTTGGGTTCCCCTCCAGCAGCAGAAGCTCTGCATGCCTAGGTTTGAATGAAACATTCAGCAAGAGAAGCGGGGAGCAGGACAGGACAGGCTGGGAGGACAAGCTCTCACGTGGAACAATGATTTAGCATAGCCCCTTTTCCCATGGCCATTGAGTCTACTCGGACTCCGTGACCCTGCAGGACAGGGAGGACTGACTGCCCCTGGAATGGTGAGCTTCCCAGAGTAAATCTTTAGGAGACGAGGCAGCCCCGTCTTTCTCCCTAGCAGCGGCTGGTGGTTTCGAACTGCAGATCTTGTTGCTGACCCCCCAAGGCATGAACACTACGCCACCCAGGTTTAGTTGATACTTCTTTTTCAAGGCTACTCTTTGGTCTCACCGTTCATTCCTTCCTTTAATATGTAGTTTCTTGTAGCAATGCAGTGTATCCTGAAATGACACCATTGCAGTTCCTAAGAGGGTTGGAGTTCTGGTTGATTTTTTTTTAGACATAAGTGCTGGTGATAAGGAATGGAGCAGAGTTGGACAAGCATATTCTTCACTGTACAACTAGACCAAAAAATCTTTTCAAATTGAAATCTCTATAATTCTTTAATTTGCTCCCGGTAGTTTTATGCCACTCAGGCTTTATGCTTCTTCTGAATTCACTTAGGTTTTCTCTCTGCTCTTCATATTAAAAAAAAAAAAAAAGACTGATTGACAAGGACTTAAGTATTTGGGGAATGAAAGGCAATTTCCTATGTTCAAGTAGTTTGGGCAGGTTCACTTCTTGCCTGCTCTCTCCATCCCTGAATTGTAAGAAACTCATTTCAAGCAAGCCAACTATCTTAAACTCCACTCATGAAACGAATCAAAAGGTTTCTCTTCACTCTATAATACCACTTATCAAGAGATTCAACGCAGGAGTCTTTTCATTCAGCAGCACCTACTCTCTGAACCATTTAAATTTAGATGGAATTGACACTGCTTTTCAGGAACCAAAAGAACTTTCTAAGAGTGAACAGGCAATGATAAATGAGCCCAACCCGTTCATTTTGCAGGTGTGGAAACTGAGGTTCAGAAGTTGATAAGAACACTCAAAGTTGCATGCCTGATAATAGCGTGCACTTATCAAGGGCCCATCAAGTCTTACCAGGCCACACATTCCTTGAAGCCTCAAAGAACCAGAGGAATATTGCATGTTTCATCAGTGCTCTACTGTGCCCTGGTTGACTCATCCCTTCCTTGTGATCCTTCGGTGAGGGAATGTCCCATTGTCGACAAATGGGTTTGGGGTCTCTCCGCTGACCCTCCTCCTCCTCGTTCTCAACAATATGTTTGCTTGTGGTCTTCTGATACCTGTTACCCAATCCCTTTGACACTTCATGATGGCACAGGCTGTTGTGCTTCCTCCCTGTGGGCTTGTTGCTTCTCTGCTTGATGGCCGTTTGTTAACTTCAATCCTTTAAGCGACTGCACGTAAAAGCCAATCTTAACTTTAGTCTACAAGGCCGCGCCATTACAAACTAGCCAGCCCCCATTGGTCGCTGGACTTGGTGACCGTACTTTCTTTTTGTTTGTTTGTTTGGCTTTGGGGCATCACTACCCTGGTGGGAGTAGGAAGCCCAGCCTTGCTCCTGGAGAGCTGCTGCTGGATTTGAACCACCAACCCTGTGGGCCGCAGTCCCACACACAACCAGTACGCCACCGGGGGATCAGCGAGACCGTACTTTCTTCATGCACACTATGACAGGGCAGTGTTGATAGTCCCCTCTGCAAGCAACCTCTTCCTCCAGGTGTGTTAGTCCAGGTAGAATAGAGAAACAACGAATTCATAAACATGCATATGTGTATAAGAAAGAGGTTTATATACAAGAGCAATTGAGAAAACATCTCAGTCCAGTCCAGTCCAAGCCCACGCGTCCGATACCAATCTATAAAGCCCTCTTCAGACTCATGAAGCACATTCAATGACACCTGGCCAGTCACAGGCCAGTCGGTGCAGAGTCTTGTGTATCCAGTGGCGGTAGAAGCGTCTCAGTGCTGGCAGGGGTCTCCCGTGGCTCCTCCAGTTTCCAGGGTTCAGAATCTATCAGCATGCTGCCCTGTGTCTTGTCAGCTGCAGTGTCTCCCAGGGAGGGAGTGTTGTCCGTGGAAAGTCTCCAAGCAAGTGAATCGAGAGAGTGTCTCCTCCTCCAAGAATAAAGTGACCAGATTTTAGCACCGGTAAAGCGGGAAACCATTGACAGGCTGTGTGTGTATGTGTGTGTGTGTGTGTATGTGTATTCCCTTTCCCTTCTCCCACTGTTCCCTAGCTTGTCAAGCATCCTTTCCAAAAATTGGAACTTTTTAAAAACGCCGCGGGACACGGAGAAAAATTGTTTAAAAGCGGCATGTCTGGTCACTTTATCTTAGAAAGAAGTACCAGAATCCTTAGAGAAGAAGGCCATGCCCACACTGAGGTCTCATTGGCTAGCTTCAGATTGACAGGCTAGACTCCACCCCTACAATCTTAATCCTCACACTGACACCAGATTAGGTGACTGCCATACCAAGCATCCAAATAACTCCCTTTCCTGGCTTTAGGGCTCTTCTCAAACGTCATCCCTCTACTGCTGATGGCTTTCCAAACCGCTCTCTTTTCAGAATCCCTTCATCTTCTGTCTCTCTCATCTTTTTCCTCCTTCTGTTCTTTTTTTAGCTTTTTTTTTTTAATTGCCTCACATATTTAAAGGACGCCGGGTGCAGTGACAGGAGCTAGCCAGTCACTCTGATTCAGCAGAATCCATACATCATGCTTTGTTGAGTTAGTGAACCAGTTGTGAACTTGGCCTTCAGAATCAGGGTCCTCACGAAGGGGGATGGCTGGGCGCCCACCCAATGTAGACATCACAAATTTACATTCCTTACACTTAGTTAACCTACACCTGCATACCAGTGTGTTTTAAGTGGCTGTAGTAATGTATAATTCATGCACAGGTATAAAAAAATCACACAGAACTATACTTTGAAGATTTATGTATTCACCTCATAAAACATGTCATACTTTTGCTGAAACACCAACTACAGTTTTATTCCCTTGCATCCGTTACTAGAGTAAACAAACAGATACACTTCATGTAAAGAAAAAGAATGTCAAACAACCAACTGTCATTCTTGTCGGCTTTGTGTTAGGCCTCAAGTTCTCAACAAGACATTATGAGTGAATTACCTAGTCCTGAAAGTGTTCAAAGAGCTAAAAATTATTGTCAGAACAATTGCTGTAAACTCAGCAGAAGTGGAAAGGGTTTTTTTTTCAAAGATGAATATAATGTATCCAGAAAAACCACCTGCTTCTAACATACCAACCACGATGACAAATGTCACATAATGACACCACAGGACTGGGTAGAACTGCCCTGTGAATTTCCCATTGTTTAAGGGAGTAAAAAGTCACCCCCCTGTCCCCTAGCCACCCCTGTCTTTCTCCCAAAGGGTGAGCTGTTGCTCTTATAAATAGCAGCCCACTCGGGCTTCTTGGCCTAGCTCTTAAAGCATGGTATCCTGCGTCCATCATGCAAAGACGGTTAAGGATAAATCACATAGCTGATGATGCTCAGGTATAAACAGAGATCATTGCAAGTCAGGATACCAATCAGGAAATATCTTAAATAAGTTTCAACGTGCTGGACTGCTGACCGGCAAGGACAGCAGTCCCAAACCACCAGCTGCTCCACCGGAGAAAGGCGAGGCTTCCTAATCCCGTAGAGAGTTACCGTCTGGAAACCCCAGGGGCAATTGTACCCGGTGTTGTAGCGTTGCTGAGTTAGAAGCCACTCGATGGCAGCGAGGGGGTTGAGAAACATCGTTGTCGGCTGTCTTTCTCTCACTGGAACGCATTTCAACAACAAGGTTGGATCCCCGGCAGCTAGCACATGCAAGCACTTTGTGTTTCTGTCGAATACGGGATTGCATGTGCTGGGCACTCTTCGAGGGAGCTCTGGTGGCATGGCGGGCTAGGAATGGAGCTGGGAACCGCAAGATCAGAGGTTCAACCCCACTAGTGGCTCCACAAGAGAAATATGAGGCTGTCTGACTCCTGTAAGGGCTGAAAGTCTTGGAGAAATCAGAATATTTTCTGGAAACCAACAGGGGCACCTCTTCTCTCTAGGGTCACTCTGAGTCAGAACCGACTCACTGGCAGTGAGTTTGGAGATATTTTGCGGTATTATTCTAAGGGACCTAGAATATTGAGAACCTCAAGAACTCTAGATAGGAAATATCATCACCACCACCACCACCTCCACCTCCTCATCTTCACTGCCTCCAGTTTATTGGAGAGACTAATGTACAGAGAAATTTAGTAACTCAGCCAAGATCACCCAGCTAGTCAACGGTCAAGTCAGTGTTTGACCCCGACATCCTGCTCAGAAGCAAACTCTCCAGCCACCATGAGCCATGCCGTGCCTCCTCAGTTCAAATCCAAGGACTACCTCCATGCAGTTTGCTTAGAATGTCCCTGGGGAGTTGTATGAGTCCCCAATAAAGTGGTTCATTTAAAAAAAAAGGGGGGGGGGAGGGGGAAAGAGGAGTTTATACCAAGGGCTCAAGTAGAAAATATTTGGAAATGAATATGGCAACATGTGTACAAATATGCTTGATACAAATTAAGTGTTATAAGAGCTGTAAGAACCCCCAATAAAATTATTGGGGAAAATATCCCTGTTTTCATTTAGAATATTACAAACATCACAGATATAACTCACAGTACAACAACAAAAGTCTTTTAAGAATTCTCAAAAAAGCCCCCAATAAAAATAATTTATTAAAAAAAAAAGGGAGAAAGAGGAACTTATACCAGGGTCTCCACTACATAATATTTGGAAAAGAAGATGGCAACATGTGTACAAACATGCTTGAGGCAGGTGATGTATGGAATGTTATAAGAGCTGTAAAAGTCCCCCATAAAGCCATTTTTAAAAAAGAATCTTCAATCCTTTTTTAAAAAAAGAAACACCCACATTTTTAATGTTATAGATGTCAACAGAATCGACATGCCCACCATCCTGACGAATATATAGACCAGTTCTTCATGTGTTTTCATTTTCCCATGGCCTCTAACAGAAACTCACGCTCTCCCAAGCACTGAGTTCTCTCATCCCTCCTTCCCACAGGCCTCTGGTAAACTTCAGTCTCTGCTCTAGAGATGTCTGAGAAGCGAGATCCTACACTATTTGTCGCGGCTGATGGACTTCCCTCAGAACAAGGTCGCATTCAGACTCGTTTCTCCTGATGCCTCAATAGTGCTCCATTGCACGCGCGCACGCACGGATCACAGTTCATTATCTGCTCATCTGTTGAGGGACGGTTCGGCGGTTCCCACATTGTGGCTGTCATGCTCAGTGCGGCAGTAAACATGGGGTACAGATATTTGTTTGCCTCCCTGCTTTCAATTCTGCCCAGAGATGCTTTTCCCCTCCGCCAGACTTTCAGAAATGGAAACAGACTTTGGAGGGCTTTCAAACTGTGAAGAGTCCCCTCTAACTTTCTAACACTTAAAAATAAGCATCCGGGCACAATTCTGGCAAAGAAGAGTCACAAGTGTGCTGCACTCCAATCTCTAATTCAGAACGGCACCTCCACAGAGCATCCGACTGGAGCTTACCGACGACCTCAGGTAATTCTCCCTACACGCCTGAGATGACCAAGATTAGCTCGGGGCCACAAAGGGAGAAGTGAGACACAAAAACCGCAGTGATGTTCCAGGCCACACAGCCGTCCACGGTGCCAGGAAGGGAGCCTCTCAGGGCAGGGACTGTAGTAGGTCACACAGGCTCCCTGCTTATGAGTGTAAAACACCCGGTGATTCACACAATGGAATGTTTAAGCCGAGGATGTCACCTAACAGAGGGTATGGCGATAGGGCTTTATCTGAGATGTTACATAATCACGCCAGTGTGGCAATGCCATAAAGAATTGTGCCTTGGGATAACAGAGGGGCGTGCCCTCAGGGAATTGCTAGAGAATGAATGGGGGGGGGGGGGAAGAGCTGATTTTCAGTGAGAAAATATGCTACCTTATCTTGAGGAGTTGACGACTTGTTCAAAAACAAAACCTAAAACAATTAACAGGGGCTGACTAAAGACAGTCACTGTGCCAGTTTAATTTGAGATGATTTTGCTAGACCAGGGTCAAGACCTGGCCTTGACACAGCCCTCCACCCCCTCCCTTCCCGCCGTGTAAAGTATCTAGCCTCCTGGGATGAAGAGATTCCCACCTTGAGTCCTCCTGCCCCTTCCTTTGAATGAAATATTCGTTTCTGCATGCCTTGAGACCTTTCGTTAAGTATATTTCAATCCTAGAGAGACCAACGAATCTTTCCTTCCGCGCTGTTGGAAGGTTCTCAAAGAACGGGGGGGGGGGGGGGTGCACATCACAGGCTTCAGAATACAACCTCCCACCGCCTCCCGCTTCTCTGGCCCTCCACCGTCCCACCTGTCCCCAGGACGCGGCTGGAGAAGGAAGGTCAATCGTCAGGAGGCTGGAGGGAGAAGCGAGCGAAGGCTGTCACGAGCACCTGTCACCTAGCAGGTCCGGCCCTCACCGCCCCAGCCCCCAGCCCCACCCACCACCCTGCCAGAGAGCGCCAACTGGGTCCAGCCCTCCCAGCCGGCCGGGACAGGCCCGGCCCTCTGGCCCCAGCCTCCAGCCACCGTCCAATGGCCAAGGGGCAGGGCAAGCTGAGCAAGCCGCGGCAGCCCGGCCGGGTCCCCGCCCTGTTCCTGAGCCAGGGCCCGGCGTCCTTTAAATGCCGCCCAGGGCCAGCGCGGCACGGCCCTCGCCACCTTCCTTCCTCCCGCAGCCACCGCAGCAGCGCCGGCCCGACTCGGCAGCCTCGGTGCCGACAGTAGCAGCCACCTTCGACCTCCGGCCCTCGCCACCTTCCCCTCCCCTCCCTAGCCCTCCCCTCCCCTCCCCTCCCCCTCCTTCCCGGCTCTCGGGCGTGCGCGCGCGCGCGCGCGCGCGTGCCGGAGTGGGAGCGCGCTCCAGACAGCCTCGGACCCGCGCCCCCGCCGCGCGCAGGACCGCCCGGGATCCCCGCCCGCGCGCTGCGTCCCACGTCCCCCGCCGCCCGGCCGCCAGCCGTGCACCCTGCCGCGCTGTGCAAGAAGATGGCGGGATCGGTGGCCGACAGGGATGCCGTAGTGGTGAGTGTGGCGGGGCGCACGCGGGGCGCCCCCTCCCCGCGGTCCCGCGTCCGCCTGCTGCAGCCAGGTTGGGGCGGAAGGGAGACTGCAGGCCGGGCCCGGCGCCCCACGAAGGGGGAACCTGTTAGCCAGAGCTACCGCGCGCCGAAGAGGTGCGGTCGGGAGGGGGGCCCCCCACGGGTCCGGAGACCAGGCCGACGGCGGAGATGGGGGCGACCGAAAACCCCTTCCTGGGTGCCCTGCAGCCGCCGGCCAGGTGTGCGTGCGCTGCACGTGTGAGCGTGCGCCCGCGCGAGTGTGTCCGGGTGGGTGCGCGCCCCGCGTCCGCCCCCAACGTCCCGGGGAATTCCCCTGGAAATGGGTCTATTCCGGAGGCTCCCGGGAGAAGTTGAGCGCTGCCGCCCCGCTCCAGCCACGTCTCGGGGAAGAGGCCCGGCGACAGCGGTTCCCAGAAGCGTGTGTGCTTGGAGAAGGGCCTGCCCTCCTCTGGCACCCAGCTGGGCCTCGACCTTGATATTTGCCTGGATCTGGAGAATCTGGGAATCTTCAGAGACTTGCTTAGCTCGGGGGCGGGAGGAGCGGGGTGGGGGGGGGCACAGCTTTTGTTCTAAGGGCAAGTTGGGTGGTTGTCAGACTGTGAGGAGGCGGCATCCGCCGAGTCTGTGGAGGGCGACTTGGTTCCCCCAGGTTTGTTTAGGTTTTTCTCCCGCCCACCCTCAGAAGAAAGGACTATAGAAATCGACTCGCTTCTATTTTTAGAAACTGGATGATGGGCATTTAAACAACTCCCTGGGCTCGCCCGTGCAAGCAGAGGTGTACTTCCCACGGCTGGTAAGTGATTTGATGCCCCTGTGAGTGTCTACCCTCCCTCCTCCTTTCTGTTGGGTGCACTTCCGAATGGGTTGGGCCCTGGGGAGCCTGGGAGGGCTCTGGCTGTACCTGAGCCAGGCTGATAAACTTCCTCCACCCCTCTCATCCTTGACAGATCGTTCCATTTTGCGGACACATTAAAGGTGGCATGAGACCAGGCAAGAAAGTACTCGTGATGGGCATCGTGGACCTCAACCCGGAGAGGTGAGGCAGAGTGCGGGTGGGGCCCCAGTTGCCGGCCCTGCCCACTCCTCTTGCCTGTGGCTTGAAGCTCCTCCCCTTCCTCTCCTGGTGGACGCAATTGCTGGCTGAGGCGCCAAGACAGTACCATGTTCCCATGAAAAGAATGCGTATGGATCCCAGCCATCCTTCCTCCAGACAGCTATTTATATCAGAGATGATAAATATAGGCCCACGTTTTCTCCCTGACCCTTAGGCAGGGTCAGAGATTTGTTAACTTTGTTTTTTAAATGGTGTGCTTGCTAGCGTACATCTCCTGATGGAATGGACGTAAGTACACGTTCAGAACTAGGCTTCACGGGATGTTATTCCCCTGGTTAAAGTCTGGGGGCCGATTTTGAGAATTCAGAAATGGATTCAGACCACGGATGTGTGGGTGGTTTGCGGGTATTTGGAATCCCTGATGTTGCAGTCAGTGTCAAGCTCGACCAGCAGTGTTCGCAGAATCCTCCTTCAGAAAACCGAATAAACTGGGTTGACTGTAATCTTCCTTCTCCTCAGCATAACCGCCAGGAGAGTGGGTAGCCCCCTGTTAAAAAAGCAGAAAGGCCCAAAGAAGGGGAAAGGAGGACAGTGCGAACCAAGTGCACCTTGTCCGACCCAACCCTGAGTAAAGGGGACGGTTTTCTTTTCAGCTTTGCCATCAGCCTGACCTGTGGTGACTCCGAAGATCCTCCAGCCGATGTGGCAATTGAACTCAAAGCTGTCTTCACAGACCGGCAGCTACTCAGAAACTCTTGTATATCGGGGGAGAAGGGGGAGGAGCAGTCTGCCATCCCTTACTTTCCGTTCATCCCAGACCAACCGTTCAGGGTGAGTATGGCGAGGGCTGCAGCTCCAAATGCTGGCAGAGTGAGGAGGTTCTTCTCCTTATCTAGCGTGTGCCAAGAACGACTTACGCAGCTGGAGTTTCTGCATGTCCAAGAAATTTGTCACACAATGAGGAAAGAAGAAAAGCTGGGGTGGGAGGGGGGGTTGGGGAGAGCAGAGGGGAGAGAATGAAATGATAAGAGTTCTGCCTGTTGATATAAACTATAGCCCTTGGCACTGTTGAGCCAATGCACCTAGTTAATGGACCCATACTTGCATGTCCGGCTTAGGGTAAATACTTTTCCTGCTGATTCTGTCTATCCAGCACAGTACTAGACACTAGAGATACAGTCGTGTTGTGAGAGGCACAGAGCTGGCTGACTCCTAAGGATCCCCATTCTCAGGATTGTGGTTATGTGTGAGGCTGTTGTTGCAGCCTTCATCCCGTCAAGGGTTCTCCCCCCCCCCCTTTTTTTTTTTTTTTTTTGCTGGCCCTCTAGTTTACCAAAGCAAATGATAGGTAAAATGAGAACACCAAACCCATGACCAGGTAGTAGATTCTGACACACGGCGACCCCATGTCCTAAAGAGTCGAACTGCTCTGTGAGAGTTTCTTTGGGCTGAGCCCCAGGGGCGTCGTGGGTTGAGCGCGGGACTGCGGCCTGCCGGCTTGGCAGTTCAAGTCCAGCAGCAGCTCTCCAGGAGCAAGGCTGGACCTCCCACTCCAAAAAAAGGGCTTCTTTGGTTGTAATCTGCGTGAAAGTCTATGGCCAGACCTTATTTCGTCAGTACTGGTAGGAGGATTTGAACTATCGTCCTTTAGGTCATACTTGATTCACAAGCCACTTGCCCACCCAGGGACCCATACAGTGTCTACCTGGCCCCAAAGAGCCGCTGAATTAACAACTGTGCATCCGTATTCAGAATTTTCTCTATTTTTTTGTCTCAGCCTTTAGATAACGCTATACTTTATTCCTCGGGGCCTTTGGAGACTATGGGGACTCGGTTCCGTCTGCTTTATCCCCTTTGTTTGTGAGGCCTTCGGACATAGCATTGTTTTCCCTCTGAGTTAATTGGCCCCAAGTCCATTTTATGGTCAGAAGCTGTTTGGCTGACAGCTTCCTTCCCTGGGGCCTGGATGAACTTAGACTCGCTGCTCACTCTCGCAGAGACAGGAAGCACAGCTCAGACTGCCCCCACCAGCCCTTGCGTGGTGAGCGGCACTTTCCTCTGTGAAGGACAACGCCCCCAAAGAAGACTTGAGTTAGTCACGTGCCTGCGAGGGCGCCCTGAAGTTGCCTTCTCGCTGTGCCTGGCTGCCATGCACGCCGACCGAGAGATCAGCAGTAGAAAACTACCAGCTGCGCCTTTGGAGAAAGACGGATCTTTCCATTCCTGTCAAGAGTTGTCTTGGACTCTCTGCCCGCTAGGTCATCATGCGTCAGCATCGACATTGACGTCGTGGTGGCAGTGAGTTTAGGGAGAGGAGAGGTGCGTTTCCTGACTGGGAGAACCCAGCTCAGAGGAACGTTTCGTGTTGCCTAGAAGCCTAATCGAGCAGACTTACACTTCACCTGTCGCTTTTCATCTACAAGTTTTCTCTTCCCATCGGACAGCCTGGCAAGTAGGGGACAAATCTAGGACTGGTCCGGGATCACATGATCCCCTCAATGACCCAAGTGGGTGTTTTTTTTTTTTTGTTATTTTGCCCTTCTGCTGGTGACAGCGAGGAAAGGACCCACTGGCCCCACCCCTCTGGGGAGGTAATGTCCCCGTAGGACGTCCGTCTGGGCTTGGGCAGTCTCTTCCTGGATGCCTACTGGGCCTGAGTAGTAACCAGAGGGGCTGGCCGCCAAGCCGGATATGACGGCTCCCCAGCAACAGAGCTGAAGCGGAATGGGCCCTGCTGGGTGATATAATTTTAGTCCTCCTATGAATTAAATGTGACTAATATCACATGGGGAGTCTCTTCTTGCATGGTGAATATCGATGCTTTTAATAAACAAAGGCGCACAAGTGATCATTAACTTCTGTGGAGAGTTACTCAGGCTAAGGAAAAGGGGAGGAAAAACTCTTTTGCCCCCACGAAATCAGTATTTCTGCTTGGCTTAGCAAAGCCTCGTTAATGACACATCTTCGGCCCCATGGTAATTAGCCCGCCGCCCCTCGGCTTCGGTGGTTACCAGCAGGAGTGCCTCCACCGTGATTACATGCCACGACTCGGTGCTGGCTCTGCCCCGGGAGGGGCCTCTGGGAGAGTGGGGGAGATATGTTCCGGGGATACTGAGTATCGGGTGAATCTAGGCTGCTTTGGGTCAAAGAAGGAAGAAAGGGTTAGTGCCCAGGCAGTTTGAAGTCACTAAAAAGTACAGGACGGTGGTTCCTACCCCTGTGACATTGGTATTACCTTGGGCCTTGGTGGCAGTGCACATTACATTCTAAGACCACCTCCTTCCATGGCTGGTAAATCAATTCTGGCCCCTGACCCTGCAGGTTCGAGTAGAACTGCCCGTAGGACTGCCTCATCTGTCTGCCAAGGGTCGGCAAGTGGGTGCGAACCGCTGGCCTCACACCACTGCGTGCTCAAACCATGGCACCCTCAGGGTGGGAAATGGTGGTGGTGGGACCAAGCGCCCGTGTGCTTTCAGTGTTTCTTAACACTTGAGAAGCCCAGGGGTAAAGGCTGCCTTTCTGTCCCCAAAACTGAGCGATGGGGGTTTCCTTCCGCGCCCCTACTCCCACCCCCCAGCATGGTGGATCGAGACTAAACTGAGATGGCCCGTGTGTTTCTTACAGGTGGAAATTCTGTGTGAGCACCCACGGTTCAGAGTGTTTGTGGACGGACACCAACTCTTTGATTTTTACCACCGCATCCAAACGTTATCCGCAATCGACACCATCAAGATCAACGGGGACCTCCACATCACGAAGTTGGGTTGATGTCCTGTCAGCCCCCTCTGTCTCAGAGAGGAGTAGGTGCCGCGACACTCTCTGACTGTGGGTCGGGAAACATCGTCCTGGCGAGATCTGGGACTGAACAAGAGACACCACGAACCCAAAAGACAAGCTTCATTGTCTCCTCTTTCTGTGTAGCCAACCCAACCTGGCAGTGGCCCCCGAGGGTCTGCTCGGAGGAAGACAGCTGTTGGTTGGGACAAAGACTCCGAGCCATCCTCTCCAGAACAAACAAACAAACAAACAAACAGGGAGGGACAAAAAGAAAACCACAGATTTATGCTGGATTTTATTTAGACAGACTTCACCAAAATGGAATTGCGATTTGTCAACTATCTGGTCATCTCTTCAAAGTCAGATAATATTTTAGAAACAAAAGTGCTAAAGACATTTAAAGCAAAAAAAAAAAAAAAAAAACAAGAAGAAGAAGAAGCAAAACGGTACACCGAAACCAACTATCCTTTCTGCACTGAAGTGGAATCGTCTAGCACAACCAACATTTTCGTCAGGGTATTTACATAGAATGTAGGTTGTTCGAGGTTGGTTTGTTGGCCTTTGTTTATCTGTTTCTGTTTTTGCACAGCATAATGTTAATTCCGATTTCTGAGGCCTCCTCGTATTATTTATTTAGACTTCATGTACGTACCAGAGAATGGGCAGTGTCTTCAGACATCAAGAGCAGCCAGCTGCAAACTTCCGAATGTGCACCACACCCTCACAAAACTGGTGGATTTCCACCTTAAAAAATTGGAGTCAGATTCTCCAGACCTCAAAACTTTGGATTTTCTTGATATAAATTGCTATTAAGTGCTTTGGGGAAAATATTGTAACATTTAGATAAACCTGGCTTTTCCGGGAAGTTCTGTTGACATTGCTTTTTCTCTGTACACGAATTAGCCAGTACCGACTTCCCTAAGGTTAAGGAACCACTTTTGCCTAGATTTGCAGAATAGCTCATTAAGTCGTTACTAAACTAGGTGAACTCACCGCAGAGGTGGTTGCGTAGACAATTTCTTCCCGAATGACTAGCCTATATGCTTAAAAGTATCATCCGAAAATGATTCTGGAATGTAGTGTAAAGCAGAAGCAAATGACCCAGGTCCCCTCCTTGGAAATACTTTATATCCAGTTAGGCTGTTAGCTCATCGTGTACCTTCTCTTACGTCATTGCCCTCACCCGTCTCCCTCAGCAATGCCTCGGGGACTGCAGCCGGAAGGATGCTTCTTGCTGCATTCCCGTGTGACGGACATGTTAGGATAAAACCAGGTCCAGATCAGGGAACGATCCAGTCAGTCTCTGAAAGGTCAATGCCTCCGACTCCAGGTCTTCGAGTGCAGCCGGCAGGTGCTTCCCTTGTAGCGGCAGGAGTCTTCCTGCTTGTGGAACATCAATGTCTGGTAGTAGATTGGCAAGCCAGGCCTGCTGAGCATCCTGGGGGCTGGACTCTTAGAGAGAAGGACCCTGGGCATTGCTTTGGTCAGGTGGTAGGGGAGCCAGGGCGGGGGTGTATTTAGGTACCCTTTAGGTTTCGTTTGTGCAGTAGACGGCGTCTTGCTGTGTGCCATGTGCTTGTCCCGCCTTGCTTATTTTTGAGTTTGTTTTTTACACGACATGCAGAGGCACGGGAGTGGCCACGTCCTTTTCCCGTGTCAAGAATGTAGACAGTGTTTCAGTACCAAAGTCTTAGAGAAACAAACCAAGCTCAAAGTGTGGATTGCTTTCATGGGGGTGAGGGGCTCGGGGGGAAGATGCTTCTCCGCCTGGACTCTGTGAGGTGCTCAGTGCCTGCTGTAGGGCTGTTAGAAACTACATTCCCCAGCAAGCCCACACCCCAGCCAGCAGTGAAAAACTCAGTACTTCAGTCAGCCTTATTTTGGCCCATGGAGCCTTTCGGTGGCTCCAGGTGTTTTCCAACAGGCAATTCAATTTCTCATGGGATTGAACAGGCCCTAGATTTCAAAGATTGTTTGGAGAGAGAGATCCGGAGGGTATTGTGAGACTGTATTTGCCGGGATTATGATTCTGCTTCTGGTGGACGATTCCCACCCCCACCCCCGTGAGTGGCCCAACCTCCCATCCTGCTGCATAATTCAGTGGAAACGAGAGGCTCTGGGAGTGTAACTGGACTGGACACCCGGCTTTTCTCCCGATCAGCTAACTCATTAGCAGGCAAGCCCTTAGGCGGCTTAGCTTAAAGATGGCGTTAACCCCTTTGTTCCTCTCCGAGGTCACCGGGAACCATTTGGATCTGCCAGTGGGTGTGTGGGTTGGATTCACGCATAGCTAAATGAGGAGGGGGCTGGCCCAGCTGTGATCATTGTCCACTGTCAACTGTAAGCAATTGTCACGTCCTGCATGTGAGACCGAAGGTGGGAATCTCGGGATGGAAAGTGCAATTTAAGGCTTCACAGGAAAACATTTGGGTTTGTAAGGAGTTATTTCTGACGGGAGCCCTACTTTCGCAATATGACCAAAACCAAGGTACATGACTAACAATCTTACTCTGGGCTGGGGGGTGGGGAAGAAAAAGCAAGCTTTAGACAATCTGTCCGTTTTTCCAGCAAAAATGGGAGTGAATGTGCATATCTGTTTTGAAGTTAATACAAGGTGATCCCCTAGGATGATCTTAAAATGATTAATTTTTAAGAAAAATTTTGAAAACCCATTTCCAATCTTGCCAACTTCTGTTCAAACTCCTTTAAGAGATCACTCTCAGAATTGACGGGGATTTGTTAACATGGCGAATCGTGGAATTTTTATTTTTCAAGAGAATGTCCAAAAAAAAAGCAGGAGGAAAGAGAGCCCTGTTGCCTTGAGAGAAACAGCCTTGACATTTTTCGGCATTAATGTAGAAATGATGTTCCTATGACATATTTTCAAAGAAACACTTTCTTATTTACTGCGTGGTGTAAAATGTTGCTAAATGTGTTCTTACATTACTATATCACTGCTGAAAGTTATTTGCACTATAATAAAGGAGTTTTCTACAAAATTTGCTTCTGTCATCTTGTGAGTCAAATTCCCCAAAAGTGATCGCCCCAGGGTGTGCAAAGGCTAATAACATGCTCAGCTGTTCTCCAATCCACTAAGATGCCAAAGCAGAAAGTTTGGTGCTCCAGGCCCACCCTGAGTCCCTGCCGAAGGAAGTCCTGGCAAACTACTGAAGAACGTGGGCCCCCGAGATACAGAAAGGTAAGGAAACATCCCAAGGATCCTCAGAGATCAGAAGGAGCTTATGCTGTGCGCCGTCAGTTCTCTCTAAATATTTATAGAGAGTAAAACTCACTTTTCTTTTAATGTACGGTTCTGAGTTGTAACATAGGGCATGGGTTCAGGATACAGAATGTTTGCATCCAAGACCATCCCCAGGTGCGGGTGCCCAGTAGTAAAACCTGCTGCCTTCCACTGAACCCTGGTAGCTGCTGGTAGGGTTTCTGTCCCTCTAGCCTTACCCTGAACAGCAGAGAATTGGAATCATCGAGTCCGTTACCCTTTGAGGAGACCTGATAGCATCGTGGGTTACCGTGGAAGGAAACAGCCCAGTCCTGACATCCTTGCAATGGTTGCCTTGTTTGCACCCATTTTTATAGCTGCTGCATCAATGCCTCTTGTGAGAGACCTTCATCCTTTTTGCTGCTCCCCTACCAAGCAGGATATCTTTATTCAAAGACTGGTTTCTCCTGATTACAGGTCCATAGGACATGGGACACTTGCTTCTATGGAACATTCTAGATAAACGTCTTCCAAGACAGATTTGTTTGTTCTTTTAGCAGTTCCTGGTATTTTCAATGGTCCTCTCCAGCACCCTTACCCAACTGCATCCATTCCTCAATCTTCCTTGTTCAATGTCTAACTTTCCCATGCACATGAGGCGATAGAAAATAGTCGGGTTTAGGTCAGGGACACTTTAAACTTCAAAGTAATGACCCTGGCCCAAACCAAACTCAGTGCCATCGAGTCACTGTCAAGCCATAGATAGCGTCCCTGTAGGACAGGGAAGAACTGCCCTTGTGAGTTTCTGAGTTAAGGACGCATTACCTAAGGAGAGCCCGGTCTTTGGCCCACGGAGTAGCTGGTGGTTTCAAACTGTGGAGCTCATGGTTAGCCGTCTGATGGGGATCCCCTTCACTCCCAGAACTCCTGTGTGTGGAAGAAAGGCCGGGAAAAATGCTCCCCTGGAGGTTACAGCTGAGAAAGCCCCGTGGTTTCTATGCTCTGAGCCCTGAGGTCACTGGCAGGATTCCACCTGGGAGTGGCAGGCAGTTCTTTCGACTTCTCTTTCTTGTCTGGGGTTTGAACGATTGGAAAAAAGCCTGGGTCACTTGGCAGTTGGATTTCTGTGTAAAATCATGTGCCGATTGGCGAGGCTTCCGAACCACAGAAACTCCCAGTGATTGCTGGTGAACATGCAAAATGGAATCTATAAGACAGTCTTCTGTCTTATGTATGATCACACGTTCTTATGTACAGGAACATATAACAAGGGACTATTATGATGAGCCATTTATTTAAATCAAGCTAAGCGTAGGTTTATTATGCAGCCAGAAAGCAGGCTTTTATTGGGCCAAATGTGAAGCTAACACCACACACACACACACACAGACCTGCTGATGTACATATATTAATAGCAACTTTATTCCTAACTGCCAAAAATTAGAAGCAACCAAGTTGTCCTTCAATAAGTGAATGGATAAACATGTGTGTCTATACGACGAGGTATGGGGGAGCAATGGAAGAAATAAGCTATCAGGATGGGGTGGCGTGTCAGATGCAGTCCCTGGAAAAGTACAGCATGCTTGGTGAAGTAGGGAGGACAAGAAAGTGAAATACAACCCAAAAAAGCCATAGCCATGGAGGCGATTTTAATACACAGCGACCTTACAGAGTTTCCGGGACTATTAATTCTTCATGGGAAAAGAAGCCTCATCTTTCTCTCAAGGAGGAACTGGTAGGATTGAACTGACAACCTTGGAGTTAACAGTCCGACATTTCTCTGACAGCGTCACTAAAGCGATAGACTATGTGATTCCAACATTAGGACGTGGTGAAGCAGGAAAATCTGTAGAGACAATGAAAAGACCTCTGGTTGCCAGGGCTCCCGGCTAGTCCAGGTACTGCTGGGTCACTGAGGAAGCGCTTCTCCCCTGCGGACTTACGGAAGTATTCACCGACACTGGCAGTTGGTTTTTCCAAGACATTTTCAGGGCAGTGAAATGACTCTGTATGCTACTGTAACTGTGGACACACAATTGCATTTGTCAAAACCCAGAACTAGAGCTTGAGTCAACCATAATGTATCAACATTGGCTCATCAGCTGTAACAAACGCACCACGTGGGTGCAGGCTGTTGATAGCAGAAGCCACCGTGGAGAGCGGGAGAGACCGCTTCATAAGAACTCACTGTCCTTTTCTGTAAACTTAAACACTTACTAAAAATAAGCATTCCTTTCTATTTTCAAGATTAAATTCAAATTTCTATTTTAAAAAAAAGCCTGTGTGTTGTGTAAAGTTTACCCAGCTTCACTTACCACAGAGCAATATTTACACAGATGTTGGATGTAGGGACCCGCATATCACTTCCCTGGTCTGTAACCACAATGAGGCCGGTTTGCTGCCTGCTCTGCTCGGAAGGCTTGCTAAGGTGGGGGCAAGTTGCTGAAGCTGCTGGGCAGAGATAGGGACCAGGCCTCTGCTCTCCCTACAAGCCAAGCTGGGACAGCAGCATGGGGCTTACATGGTCTGGGAAATGCTGATAGTTGGGGCCACGCTGTGTAAAGCCGTCCCTCATTCAGCTGCCATTCACAGAGCCGGGCCTGCTGCTGTCGTGGGCGCTTGGCTCCATCAGCGAGTGAAACAAGCAATGGACTCTGGTGGTTTCATACTTGAGTCTTAACAATTGCGCAGACGCCTGCTGAAAGGCAGGACCTGCCCTCAAAGGCCCTGGGAGATTCCGTTGCACATCGGCCCCAAGAGATTTGGGGGATGGGGAGGAGTGTATGGAGATGAGGGGGGGAGTTGGCATTGTTTTGGTTTTGATTCTCCAGAATTAGGTGGGGAGGAGGGTTATATTTGCAACCACCACCATTCTTGCCCTGAGGTCTTCCCGGCTCTGTCATTGCTTTTGAGTGCTGTGACACATTCCACTGTGTGTCCGTACCACAGGGTCTTTCTCATTCTTCCACTGAGGGGCATTTGGACGCTCCTATCTTCTCGCGACTAAGAACCGTGCTGCCAGGAACATGGTGTACAGGTGTCTGTTTATGCTATGGCTTTTTAAGGAGCATTCTGGTTCATCTAAGTGACCGTGGGCCCCAGTTTACCAAGCAGACCCACCTGCCACATCTGCACACATCTACAAGCAGCCGGCTGGCACGGGACCCCGAGACCTATGGATACCAAAAACCAGACCACCGTCATGACAGCAGGACAACTGGGTGTCTTGGTGCCTGTTTTAACCACTCCCTATTCCCACTCCTACCACAAAAATGCAGTGCTGAAGTTGAAGCAGAATATTACTTTTCCAACCAAGCTGTGTGAAATCTGGCTTACTTTGGGTTGGTGTAATACCTAGGTAACTGTGAGTTGGAATCGACCCAGGGTCCCCCAGAAGAAGCCCTCGGGCATTCACTTTAAGCCATTGAGGGCACGGGAGGCATTTATTTCAATTCACAATTCACGGGTGAATGACCAGGGTGAGGTCCAAGTGTCCCAGAGGATAAATATACTTTGTGGCTTATCATTTGGGAAGAAGCACGTACACACACACACACACACACGCACACCCCAGATCGCCCAAGTGAGCGGAGGCCGTGGCAGGGGTAAATGTCAAGTCCCCTTTTCATGGGAGCACACACCTGCCTTCCCAGGGCTGCAGCAGGGTCTTGAGCCAGCTGCTCCTGATGGATGCACAACATCAATTTCACAATCATTTTTTTTCTTTTCCCTTTAAAAAGTCTCCTGCGAAAAGAGGCAAAGTCTCTTGCCCAACACTTCATAAGGAATTAAAATGGGCGGATCTAAAGTGCCGCAACAATGCCCACCATAGAGAGAACAGGCAGCCCTGGACGCTTGCCCTAGCATTAATGCGCCCTCCCACCTCCCAGGGAAAGACAGTGACAGTGGCAGTGGTGAGCACACCTAAGGCTGAGGAAGCATCCTTGTTTGCAAGGGCAGCCCAGGCGGTCCTGAAATAATAGGCCCTGTGACTCAACCAGCCTGCCACACGGCCCCAGGGATGATGTGGGTTTTTTTTTTGGGGGGGGGGGGGCTTCCCGGCTTTCATGAATAAGAACCATAACAAACCTTTGCTAATAACTCCAGCTCCTCCCTTTCTGTCGGTATTCTGCCATTGATTCTGGAAAAAGACCTATGCAAATACAGCTCACCTGAACAGCTGGTCTGGGAGGAGATGGAAGGGAGGCAGCATGACCCCTGGACTGGCTGTGTGGACTTGGGCTGCCACTTCAAACCTCCAGCCTCAATCTACCTCACAGAGCGTCTGTTGGGCTGCTAACAGCGAGATCAGCAGTTCAAAACCACCAGCTGCTCTGTGGAAGACAGATGGAGCTTTCTGCTCTGGTAAAGAGTTAACTGGCTCAGAAACTGAGAGAAGCCACACTACCCTGTCCCTATGTAGGGTAGCTATGACTTGATGACAGTGAGTTTGGTTTGTTTTTTGTTTTTTTAGTGCTGTGTTTGGGGATCGGCAGATGACAACAGGCTGTGCAGGGATGACATGTCTCCTGGAACAGTTATAGAAAACAGAGTGGAAACAATCATGGCACTAGCTTTCTGAGCAAACAGTACGAGAAGCAGCAGTTGACATTGAAACCTCTCATCCCAAATGTGCTGGTCCAATGACCAACATACATTTTACGTGTCATTTCCTCCACGTTTCCTCTCCTGACCGTGGAACCGACATGAGCAGGGGGTAAGAACCAGGTCTGTGAGCTACACCCTGGGATCCTTTCCCTCAGCCTCACCACAGCTTTCCCCAAAGCACAGAGCAGTCATAGCTTCTCTAAGCACAAAGGTGGTGACCTTCAGTTGAGCAGAAAATAGCTTTTGGTGCTAAAGCACAAAGGGAGGGAAGAAGATCTGCAAAATAATAACAACAAGGAGCTAAAAATGGATCGCGTTTGTTTTTGTTTTTTCACATGAGGTTGTCCACGAAGTGGTGTGGTCTGTTGTTTGGGGATCTCATTTAACCACTCATTCACCCCACGTTTTTCTGTCCTCGGTGCTATGTTTTTTTACATCTTCAAATTAAGAGCAATCCGCCTCGCATGCCTCGCATGCAATGGGTCCAGGAGCACAGCCTCTTTATCTGAAGAACTGAGAAACTGATTACTGCTCAGAAGGGTCTTATAAGAACCAGATTTGGGGATGACCCCAGGCTCGATTTTTTTAAGGCTCTCAAATTTCTGTGAGGTGCAAACAGTTAAGCGCTCAACTAATGGAAAGGTTGGTGACTGGACCCCTTCCTAGGGCACCTCAGACAGATCTGAGGCCTGCTTCTGAAAGGTCGCCAGGTGGAAAAACCTGTGAAGCAGTTCTCCGCTGCACACACGAGGCCACCGCGAGTCAGAATGGACGAGCTTGGCAACAATCGTGTTCTCTTTACTCTTAGAGACAATGCAGATCCCCGACCTCAGAGTCTCCCTGGAGTCTCCATAATCTAAGAATGAAGCAAATGGTCTTTAAAATGTGAAAGGGCAAATATGACCCTGTTTATATGGTCTGTGCTCATAAAACATGTCTTTGTAGTTCATCCATATTCCTCTCTCCTGTCTGAAGATCCGCTCACAGCTTCATGTCTATGAAGACCGCCTATTAGGCATGTATTGTCTGCCTTTGAAGAACTTGCCATCCACCTGGGAACCTGGGACACAGACACAATAAAATATAGTTTGAGATGAAGGTCAATAAATAATTAAAGTCAAACTGAGTGGGCAGAACATTAGCGTCATGGGAGTGGAGAGAAGAGAGGTTGCCACTCACTGGGGTGATGTAGGAGGGACTTGGGCTGCGCCTGATTCTGAATTTCCTGCCTACTGGTTTGCTGTGCAACCCTCCTCAGTGCAGACGAACTTCAGTTTTGAGCAAGAGCACCAGTGGTGTGCTTGCCAAAGCTCCATGATGCAGGCTAAAATTCTGACTGCCCAGAAAAAGAGTTCCGGGAGGGAGCAAGAAAGCTCACTGGTGGTTTTATGGACAGGTCGACATTTGTAGCACACACCACCTAACAAACGAGATTTAAAGAGTCCTGGGGGCATGGCGGTTCTGCGCGTTGGGCTGTCAGTAGTTTGAAAACACCGGCTGATCTTCAGGGAAAGGATGAGGCTGTCTATTCTCACAGAGACGGACAGTCTCGGAAGCCCACGGGGGCAGTTCTGCCATGTCCTGTAAGGTCATTATGTCAAAATCAACTCTATGACACTAAGTATCTGACATCTATTGCTTCTCAAGACTCCATTAGCTTCCCTCTTCTATGCAGATTCTAAATCTCCCCTCATCCTCTTTCCTGTGCACAAAGACCTGGCCTATACCAACTCTATACCAAGACTATACCAATTCTCTCAGTGGAATTCCTAAAGCACTTTTCATTTACCTGCCCTTATAAAAAATAAGATTTCTCTTGTCATTTTATTTGTTAGTTTCATTATTATTCTCCTGCCACATTTCCAAAAGAATCGGAGGCAGCACAAATAAATAGGACAATGCCGAACAACTCTGGTTCTTCTTGTTGTTCAGGACTCAACTTTTATGTCTCATTTTCAGACTTTCTCAGCAGCTTATCAGCCTAATTATAGTAAGCCTGAGCAAACCAAAGTCCAACTAGTTTCTATTTCCTGTAAATAAATGCCAGACCTTCTCCAGAGCTGAAGCCAAAGTCAATCAACAGGTTCCCCCAGAAAGAGAAATCTAAGTGAGCCAATTAGGATTTGTCTGCTCAGTTCAACCTGGTTCAAAAGTCTACCGTGATCCCAAATAAGGAAAGAGAATGTCCAGTATAACTGACTCGTTCCTATGTTTCTGTAACTGCCACGCTAATCTTGCTCACAATTGCATCTTAGAGCAGTGCTTGATCCATAAGAAGTGACGAGTCAACATCTATTGGTTGATCACTCTGTGATGGTGAGATGTATGCTGCTGGGATGCTGGAATCTCAGCTACCAGGATTTCATAAAGCAGTGGAGTCTACCTTGGGTGACACATTTAAGGAGAGTTCTCAGAGCAAGTAGAACAGACAGACCACCTCTGAAAAGCCAGTCCCTGAAAACCTTCAGAGTAGTAGAGTGTAGTCTAATCCAGTCCCGGCACATGGGAGACACTCAGACCATGGCGGGGAAAGTCATGTTGCTTCTTCAAAGTAGAGCTGACCTTCCGGACAAGGATGGAGGAAAGCTTTTGCCATAGTTGTTAGGTCTTGTCGAGTTGGTTCTAAGCCAGGGCGATCCTCTGTACAGTAGGACAGAACACTGCCTGGTCTTACCCCATCCTGACCATGGTTGTTCTCTTTGAACCCATCTTTGCAGCCCCCGCATCAGTCAACCTTGCTGAGTAGCTTCTTGCTGTTCACTGACCCTCGTCTTTACCAAACACATTGTCCTTTTCTCGGCGCTGTTCTCTCCTGATAATATGCCCAAAGGACGTGAGACCAAGGCTCGCCAATCTTGCTTCTAAAGAGCATTCTGGTTGTAATTCTTTCAAGCCAGATTCTCTTGTTCTTTTGGCAGTCTGTGGTACTTCTAATATTCTTGGCCAGTACCATGATTCAAGTGCATCCACTTTTCTTCAGTCTTCCTTATTCAAGATCCAACATGCATAGGAGACGATTGAAAATACCATGTCTTGGGTCAGGCACACCTTAGGCTTCTAAGTAATGTTCTTCCTTGTCAGCACTTGAGAAAGACCTGATATGGCAGATTCACCGAATGCAATGCATCATCTGACTGACTGGTTGCTGCTTCCTTCAGCATTGATTATAGATCCAAGCAAGAGGAAATTGTTGACACTTCAATCTTTTCTCTATTTATCATGGTGTCACCTGTTGGTCCAGTTGTGAGAGAATGACCAAATGAGAGTAAGGCAGAAGCTGTAATGTCTCTAGGGACCCAACCTCAGAAGTCATGCATCATCATTTCTGCTGTTTCCATTGATCAGATCATGCCTTCAGGACAATCCTGCCTCATGGTGAGCCAATAGGATAGAGTTGAATGCTTTTGTGGATTTCTGAGCTATTGATCTTTTTTTAAATGATCTTATTGGGGGCTCCTACAGCTCTTATAACATTCAATACATCATTTGTATCAAGCATATATGTACACATATTGCCATATTCATTTCCAAATATTTTCCACTTGAGCCCTTGGTATAAGCTTTTCTTCCTTCTTCCCCCTTTTTTTAATGAATCATTTTATTGGGGGTTCATATAACTCCCATCATGATACATACATACATCAATTGTATGCAGGCCACATTTGCACAGTTGTTGCCGTCATCACTCCCAAAACATCCTCCCTCCACTTAGGCCCCCAGTACCAGCTCCCCATATTTCCCTTCCTACCCCCACCTCTCCCCCATGAACCCTTAAAAATTTACAAATTGTTATCAGATTTTCATATTGTATACTGTCCAATGTGTCCCTTCACTCACTCCCCTGTCGGCCATGCCCCAGAGAGGAGGTTATATGTAGATCCCTGGAATTGATTCCCCCTTTCTAGTCCACCGTCCCTCCACCCTTCCAGTATCACCACTCCCACCACTACTCCTGAGGGATCATTTATCCTAAATTCCCCATGTTGAGGGTACCGATCTTTATGGGGTTGAAAAGTTCCACTTTTCACCCTAAGAGTGGCTGACAGATTCCAATGGCAGACCTTGCCAGGTCCCCAAGCATCTTTCTGTTCACGATGGAAATGAATACACTTGAGTGCAAATCCCAGGAGGCAGGATCCTTGGGGAGCATCTTATTCCAATGATCTAACCATCCGACCCACCCGGTCGCCACACATGACTCCTTCTGAAAGTATTTCTTGCAAATCCTTGGAATATTTAGGTAGTTGTCGAGTTTCCCAAGAACCCTGGTGACACAGTGGGGGTAACTCGTTGGGCTGGTAATCATTATGTTTGTACTTTGAAAACCGTCAGCTGGAAAAGATGGCGCTCGCTCGTCCCACAATGTACAGGCAGTTCTACTGTGTCCTACAGGATCCCGACCAGTTGGAATCGGCGCAAAGGCTGTGAGTTTGAGCTGAGAGTTCCCAGAAGATAAGTTCTAGTGGATGAAAAAAATGCTCTTTGGAGCTATTGAATTCCCTTCATCTTTTCCACCATGCTGCTGTAGCCTGGGAAGCTCTTGTTCCCCGGGGCCTGTCTCTCCTTCCTGCCTCATCCATCCCGATTCTCAGAGTGAATTCCAGCAGAGAAAGCACAAAGAACCTACAAGTTCCTCATGGGTCTACTATAAAGAATTTCCATTTTATAAACAAGACATGATGACAAAGTCTTCTTTTAATTGCGGGCAAAGGATAGAAAATTAGTTCTTACTGGCAATGTCAGATAAACATAACTAAATGTGAATGAAACATTCAGTTTAATTTTTCAGGCTGAACAGCGATATAAATACTCCTGAGAACATCACTAAGGTGAAATGTCCTTACTTGTTATTACTGCCTGAAATTAAAAAAAAAAAAAAGAGGTTTGTTCCAGCAAGTGTGTGGTTTTGTTTTAATGGAATTGATCATGAGAAAACAGATGACAAAATCCATTGGTAGTATTAATCAGGGTTCACAAACTCAAGTGCTTATACAGGCAAGCAAGCTAAGGGCATAAATGATGTTTTAGTTCCCTAGTGCTGCCGAAACACACACATATCACAAGGGGGGAGGGTGTGTGTGGCGGTCATGTGCTTATGTTAATTTTATGATTGAGATGTAGGGGTGGAGTCTAGCTTGTTAACCTGGAGATAGCCATTGAGTAGCCAATGAGGCCTCCATGTGGGCATGGCTTTCTCCTGAGACTTCTGGGAAATCTCACGATATTTCCCTCGTGGAGATGAGAAGCTATCTTCTCCAGTTGTTGGGAATTAGTCTCAGAGACAAAGAACTGTGGACAAGACAAAATGGCAGCGTCCCAGAGCAGGAGGAACCGGTGGAGAAGCCACACAGCCTTACCCTGATGGAACCAGACCTCTGAAGCTGGAGAAGCCCTGTGGAGACCCCTGCCAGTGCTGGGACTTTTCACCCAATGGCCTGTGACCTTATGAGTCAGAGGGAGGCATTATAAACTGGTAACAGACATATGGGCTAATATTGGACTTATGACTTTGAACTGGACTGGGTTAGCATGCTTCCTCAATGTTTCACTCCTTTTGTATATAAACCATTCTCTTATATCCATATACGTGTCTATGAATTTGTTCCTCTAGTCTACCTGGACTAACACAGTGTGACTTAAAAAACAGAAAATTATTTTCTCATAATTTTGGAAGTGGAACATGCAGACTGGGATCTCAGGCTTGTTGATTCCTTCCCTGATTTTGTGACTTTTAAACAAATTTCCTTTACCTCCACGCCTGTGGAAATTTTTCTGCGTCTAACCTGCCTTTCCTACAACTCAGAAGTGATTAGATTTATTTTATTTATTTCTTGAGATCAATTTATCGAGGAGTCTTATGGCTCTTATAATAATCCATCCATCAAATGTATCAAGCATATTTATACATGTGTTGCCAGCATTTTTTCTAAACATTTGCTCTCTTTTTGAGCAATTGGTATCAGCTCCTCTTTCTTCCCTCCCCAACCCCAGCCACCCTCATGACTCCTTGATAAATTATTATTATTTGCATTTATTACACTCACCATTGTCTCCATTCCTCCATGGTTTCTGTTATTCCTCCTCCTAGAAGGGGGTGTGGTCATGTCTTGGTCATTGTGCTCTGTTCCCTCCTCTCCTCACCTTCCCCCTATGCTCCCATTTCTCCTCCTGAGGGGGGTTCTCTGACCTGGATTCTGTGTGTCATGACTCCGTACCAGTGTCTGTGCTCCAGTGTAGCCAGAGGCAGGATTTGGGTCATGACACTGGGAGGTGAGGAAATGTCAAGCAACCAGAGGAATATTGTGTGTTTCATCAGCGTGACACTGGGCCCTGGCTGACTCATCCCTGCCTTCCGACCCTTTTTTGAGGGGATGTTCTGTTGTCTACAGATGTGTTTGGGGTCTCTGTTCTGGTCCCCCTCATTCTCAACAATGTGCTTTTTCATCTTGAGTCTTCTGGTGCCTGTTACCTGATCCTGTTGATGATACCTCATGATCGCACAGCCTACTGTGCTTCTTCCATGTGGGCTTGTTGCTTCTCCGCTAGATGACCATTTGTTTAATTTCAAGCATTTAAGACCTGAGACATGATATCTTTTGATAGCCGGCCACCATCTGCTTTCTTCACCACATTTGATTGTGCACCCATTTTATCTTCAGGGAAGGTGCCAGGAGGGTGCCTTCACAGAATGCCAGGTTATTAGAACAAAGTGTTCTTGCATTGAGGGAAGGCTTGAGCAAAAACCCAAAGTTCATCCACTACCTCAATGTACTGCATATAAACATATGTATATAGGCCAATACCTCTATTTTAATGACTTAATATATTTGCATATGTACACACCCACGTTTATACCTCTATCCATAGCTTTGCTTCCTAGATCTTTGCTCTGTTTCTTTTAACCTTCCTCCTGTCTCACCATCATGCTCATCCTACTTCTGCCTCACAGTAATTCCTCTCAGTCAGACTGCTGTTGTTGGTCTCTTTGTCCTTCTCATTGTTGATTTTAATGCCCTATTTGTTCCCCTGTCTATGGCATTGTTTTCTCACCACTCCCTTTCCCTCCTCACCCTCCCCATCTCTCTGGAATCATTGGTCCCATGGCTTTCTCCTTAAGCTTGCTTCCCATGCCTATCATTTAGGTAGGCAAATCGACAATCATGGAGACAAAACAAAACAAAAAAAACCCCAAAAGATTGATTTTAAAAGGGAGAAATAAATAAATAGGGAAGAAGAAAAAGAAAAGCACAAAAAAACATATATAGTCCAGTTCTGCTGACCTTTATGACTATCTTCCCAACAGTCCTGGGGGGTTCTGGGAACTGTCCCTTCTATATGAAATCTGTTTTGGGGACTCCTTGTGAGGTTTGTGATTTGGCTTTGCTCCTGGTGCTGATCTACTGTGTTTCCTTCTTGGTTTGCCAGACGGTAGGAGTTCAAATCAGACTCACTCCCCACCATGTGTCCCCAGTATTGTCCTCTGTTTCAGTATGTGCCAGTGAGGGGACATTATGTTTCAAGCTTCTGTCGACCCTACAGTCCTCTCTTTGCTTTAGCAGCTCTATGGATAGGAGGTCATTAACCTAATAAAGATGACCCAATTTCCAGACAGGATCATGTCCACACGAACAAGGGGAACTTAAAAAGTACAGCTACAAAAAAAAATCATAGAAGCCTTTAGTACACAAAAATATCAAAATGAGAAGCTATTGTTTCTCAGCCTCCCCATCATCAAGTCTACCCACCTCTCATGGCAGTGTTTCCATCTTTCTAACCTTCCCCCGAAGAAGCATTGGTTCTTAAATTTATACCATGTCCAAAGAGTAGTTTCCTGCATCCTTGTACTCTAATAGTATTCCCTTGGAATGTTCTTTGAGTTGGGGGAACAGAGAAGTCTGAAGAGGGCCAAGATCAGGACTGTTGGGTGATGGGGTCCATATGGTTCCCCATCCAAATTCCCTTGGCACAGTCCCACCTGCCCCAGATGGGTGAGGGGAAAACAATTTCTCTGCATGACTTTCCTGGCCTTTTCCTCATCAGGGCACTTGATCATTTTTTTTTAAAGCTTCATACTAAGCCCTATGATCATCCTGGGTCCTTTGAGCACATCCACCAAGATTAAGTCATTGGATCCAAAATAGCAGTTGCCATGCCTTTCTGAAGGGATCTCTCTGCCTGGCACGCAAGTGGCCCAGCAGATCCCCGGTGAAGCCATGGTCTTGACTGGACTTCTTTTTCCAGCATTCGAGCCCTGGAACTAGAGTGAGTTGCTCTGTGGGTTGCTAAATGGAAGGCCAATCACTCAGAAGCAACAGCCACGTCACAGGAGGAACAGGCGTGTTTTGACTCCAATAAAGATGTGGACTCTCAGAAACCCACGGGAGCGTTCCTGCCCTGTCCTAGAGGGTCACTAAACGTTGGGATCAACTCAATGGCAGTGAGTTTGGTTTAATGAGACGAAGACACGTGTATTACTGAGAGAACTTGTCTGCAGTCATCCACAGAGACTTATTTAAATGTGTTTCATTTGGAATAAACCTGTGCATGTACGAACAAGAAACACAGTAGCGATACTTATTTTTAAAAAATTAAAAGAGCATTTTTTTTTCCGGCTAGTAGCAATGCTTTTTGACTTACCATCCTTGGGGTCAGGATTCCAGTACGTCTTTGAAAGGTGGGGGAGACACAATGTCACCCATTCCCAATGAGTCAAATGCTACAGGTGGACAGCTGCCCCCCAGAGCGTATAGCCACTGTTACCATCCAGGGACGTGAGTCCTTCCCTGTCAAAGCATCGGAATGGCTCTCAAAAGGGAAGCCAACATCTATCAAATGCTTCCACTCAGTCAAAATAATTTTATTTTAATGAAGCAAATCAATATGGCCCTGGGTCTGGCCTGCAAGCTGCCATTTTCCAACCTCTGGCACCAACCACCGTGGAAGAGCAGACGGAGCAGCCACCTGTTGTGTGGATTGGCTGCTGGCTGCTGCACGGGAGGGCCTTTTAAGAGAGTTACTCCCCCTTTGTTTGGGGGGATGCTTCTTCAATAGGAGGGGTTTCCAAAAGTTTACAGGAACAAGTCCGTTATTCCATGTTTCTGTACACTTCTGAAACTCCCTTGTGGCTTCTCATTCTCTGTTCCACAAACATTTTCTGATGGGTTGTGCAGAAGGCAGACGAGAGAGAGAGAGAGAGAGAGAGAGAGAGAGAGAGAGGTGATCCATTGGACCTTCTGGAAGGCGCCTCGCCTCCCCAAGGGGAGTCTCTTCTGCAGACAACAGCAGGAGAACCAGACTGTGGAAAAACCAGCCTTCAACTTCCCTCTGTCCCATTCTTCAAATAATCTGGGACTTCTCGTTTCAGCGGGCACCTTCTGGGGGGACTCGCCTTCCCTCCCCCTAGAGACCGTGCGGAGGAAAAGGGCATTAGGACGGACAGGTGGGGGTTCAGATCTGGCATTTACTGCCATCGTGACCTCCGTGGGTTCGTTTTAACCCATCTGAAGGTCAGGATTCTTCCTGCCATGTAAGGAGGCAGGAGCTTCCCGGCAAGATCAGGGCAAGGAGTCTGCAAGGGAAGGTGCGCCAGGCACTTGGTGTGAGGGGGAGCCCTGGGGCCACCGTCATTACGCTACTAACTCAAAGGGCGCCGTGCAAGCCTACCAGCCACGGTCGAAGACGTGGAGGCTTCTCTGTCAAGATCGCAGCCTTGGAAATTCGATGGGGCAGTGCTCCTCGGTGACACAGGGCTGCCACGAGTTGGAATTGACTCAGGGGAATGGGTCTGGTTTGCGCTGAACTGATTGGTTTGGTCTGGACTCTCTGAGCTTTGGGGTGGTGCCAGTGGGTACCATATCTGGCTGCTCAGGGAAAAGTCAGCGGGTCAAGCGGATCCACTTTGAGAGAAAGGCCCGATCATCTACGCCCCAAAGCAGCCATTGAAAGCCGAAGGGAGCACAATTCAACTCTCACCCACATGGGATCACACTCGTGAGGGTCGTCATGGGGACAGTCACTGGTCTAGCGTTGGGATTTGTTGAGGGGGGGGGGACATCAGCATGATGACCCCCTAGGTGGGGAGTTTATATTCGGCCCCGCAACTTAGCACTTTGGAGGCCGTGGGGGCTCGTGTTGCGGATGAGAACAACGAACCCAGAGAGGTGAGGGGATCTGTCAATGGTGTGACTGCTACGGGGGGTGGGGTGGGGTGGGTAGGTTAGTGAGGAATGACCCGAGACAGCAGCAGCCTGTCTGGTCCCCCTGAGGCCCTTCTGGGGTAAACCAAGACTTGACATTGTCCCAGGAAAGCCTGAGCCCCGCCCCCCCCTTCCCACCACACCCCCAAGTGGTGCCTCGAAGGGATTAATTAGTGACTGGTAAAACAGCAGTGGCAGGGCATCCTTATTCCAATAAGCCACCGGGGTGGACCCAGCAGATGGAAAACAACCACTTAGGCCTTAATGAGCTTGCTCGGCTGTAATTCTGGCGAGTCCTGAGAGCCTGACTAATTTCCTAATTACCCCCATTTTTGTTGATCTTCTTGTATCGGTGTTTGCTTGACTTTGCTTTTGTTTGTTTGTTTGTTTGTTTTTGTGTGTGTGTGTGTGTGTGTGTGTTTTCAGGCTTTTTCTCACTGGGTCTGAAAGTCTCTGGGCTCTTGCTTTGATTAGCTCGTCTCCATCACAGACCCAAAGTTTAAGTCATGGGCACATGCACGCTTATGAAGTTGCCTGTGCTTACCTGGCTTCAAACTCTCCTCAACTCACCTGCATGGCTCTTGTTAAAACCCGAAAGGCACGCTCTGCTCTTAGAATGCATTTGGAAAGGGTTAGGGTTAGGGGTTAGGGTTAAAAAAAAGAAGAAGAAAGAATGTATTTGGAGAGCCTATGACCCAGGAGAAAAGTAGCCAGATCTTTGTTCACAAAAAGCAATCCCCTGATCAACCAATGATGAAAGGCATTGAGTTTTGGTCGGTAAGGAGGTGGGGAGCTGTGTCCGACCACAAGACTCTATGGAAGTGAAACGGAAAGTCAATCTGCGTTCATGGTATAATGGGTTAAAAGTATACCTTCACCAAAATGGAAAAGAAAAAATAATCGCCATTAAGTCAGTTCTGACTGAAAGTGACCAACAGAGCAGAGTAGAATCCCCCCGCAGGGTGTCCAAAGTTGTGCATCTTTATAGAAATGGATCGCTATACTCCCTGGTGCTGCTAGTGGGTTCAAACTGCCGGCCTTTCAATGATCAGCCAAGCCCCTAATCACTGTGCCACTGGAGTGCCTTAGGACTGTCTTTAAAACCCAGACTTCCTGCCATCGAGTCAATGCCAAGTCATAGTGACCCTATCTGTTGAAAGAGAACAGAGAGAGAGAGAGAGAGAGAGAGAGAGAGAGAGAGAGAGAGAGAGAGCTGACACCTGAGGTCTCTAAGATGACAAAATTCTCTCCAAACAAGTGCTGAGGCTCAACTTTACCAGGATATGTCCACTGCCCACACCCCAGACAGGCCTTTGCTTATAGGAATGGCTCTTTTCACAAGTTCTGTCTCTTGAAAAGGTGTCCATGGGTCCTTCAAAGTAGGCCAAGGCTTCATCACCTCAAAGGAACATGGGAGGGTGATAATGAGCAGGATGGGAGTCCTGAACTCCATGTTTCCCTAAGTTTGTTGGGGTCCCCACTTGTATCCTGAAACTGAACTCTATGTCAGAGAGGAGACATCGCATGTATTAAGCTCCCTGAGGGGCAGGAGGTCAAATCCAGCAGGTCGATTGGCAGAGTCCACTGCAGAGCAGGAGACCTGACTGCGTCTGCAAGTAGCTGAGCTTGTGGAGAACAGAGAGGGGGCATTCAAGTCTGCGGTTTCAACGACCTTCTCTTGACTGTCAACCAAGTGGCATTAGTTCTCACGGCCTTCTTTTCATGGACTCCTCCTTCCCATCCTGCTCCCAAGAAGAGAAGCTCTTCATTTGTCCTTTCACACAGAGCACAACGGGCCAATACTACTTAATGTGAAGCTCCAGATGGTAATGGATCCACAGGCCATGGAGGCAAAGTTGCTCAGGATGCTCCAATTCTACTGGGGGGTCATTTTCTCTCTATGACACTCCATCTATCTCCCTGACCTTCTTTCTTATGGATAGTCATACTTCTTATTCTTAAGTCTACTCTGATCTGGGATGATCTGGTCGACCCAAGCAGAATTGTTCCCTAGGCTTTCCAAGGCTGGCCAGTCTTTATGGAGGCCACATCTTTCTCCTGCGTTTGAACCACTGGCCTCTTGGTTAGCAACTGGGAACTGGCTTAACCACGTACCTCCAGGACTCCAGCACTGCTGTCATAAACAATCCTTAATTCTCAGTGACTTCAAACAGCAAAGGTTTATTTCGCACTCATCGATCCATGTCCACCGTGGGCCGATGGAAAGCCTTGGCCTTGACCTCATCCTCATGCCAGCATCCAAGTCACCAGACATCCTGGGAGGGTAAAGGAGAGCATGACTTTGAATCGTCTGCTTGGGAAGGGCACAAATCACTTCCATTCCTGTCAGTGGCTGAAGCAAGACACAGGACCACATTCTGGTTCACAGCTACAGAGAATCAGAATATTTGTGAAGGACGGATAGGCCTTCATCAGTGGATCTACCTGTAGAGCCAACTGTGTGCAGACTGTTCTCCTTTTCCTGAAATGTGTCTCTATGCTTCTCTGAAAGCATTTCCTTTTGGCTTACGATGCTGTGCCTTTATGTCACCAGAGAGCGACTCGCTCCCGCTCGCTCCCTAGTGCCTACTAATCTGCTTTCAAAGCAGAATTTTCTCTAAGATACCAATAACATATCTTTTAACAGGCACATTTTAACCATAGGAATGCTATGCAAACAGCATCCTGCTATGCTTACAACCTGGACATCTGTCAAAAGACTTTAGAACAAATGGGTTTCTTCAGTCTAGCTTGACCCTCACACATTCAACTCCAGCCTACTGCTTACTCATTCTCCCTCTCACAAGAATGCCCCAGAGTTTGGGCCACGTGTGTTTTGAGGGAGACATCTGCTTGCTTGCTTTTCTCTTTCACCTGTTCTAGAACCTTGTAGAGGAACTTTCTAGTCTGCTAACGAGATCACAGGCTTTGAGGTCAAATAGACCCAATGTGAACCCCACCTCTTTGGGAGATCCCTAACTTATTTAAGCCACAGTGACTCTTTAGGACAGGGTAGAACTGCCTTTATGAGTTTCTGAGACTCTCTTTCTCTTTTTTGAGACTTTTTATAGGAGTAAAAAGTCTTGTCTTTCTCCCTCAGAGTGACTTGTGGTTTCAAGCTGCTGACCTTTCAAATCCCAGTCCTTTTTTCCCCCTCCGTTTTTACTTCCGTATGTCATAGTCCAGCCACAGGTACAACAGCCTGTACTTAACTCAAAGGGTCACTGTGAAGATGAATGAGCTAACACATCCCTTGAGTAGAGTACCCAGCACCTATTAAACACTTGGTAAATGGTCACTAGTTTGTGTTTTGCTTTTTTATGAAGCCCAAGTGGAGCAGCGGTTAAGTGTTTGGCTGCAAACCCACCAGTTGCTTTGTGGAAGAAAGCTATGAAAATCTGCTTCTGAAAGATTTACAGCATTAGAGACCCTATTGGGCAGGATCACTGTGAACCAGAATCAACTCAATGACCAATTATTTGGCTATATGGCTATTATATAGTGTTCATTTTATTGAAGCCCCTTATTACATGACGGGGCTTTAAAAAGTGAGTGGAACGGCGGAAATAAAAAGTACTGAAAATCTTTTAATTTTATTTTATTGGGGGCTCTTACAGCCCTTATCACAATCCATACATACACACATCGTGTCAAACACATCTGTACATATGTTGTCGTTATCTTTTCCAAAACATTTTCTTTCTACTGAGCCCTTAGTATTAGCTCCTCATTTTCTTTCCTCCCTCCCCCAGCCTCCCTCCCCCACAAGCCCTTGATAATTTATAAATTGTCCTTACTTTTTCATGTCTTACACTGACCAATGCAACACCCACGTTTCTGTTGTCTGTCCCCCAGGGAGGGGGTTATATGTCAATCATTGTGATCAGTTTCCTATTTCTCTCCCACCTTCCCTTTACTCTCCTGGTACTACTGCCCTCATTATTGCTCCTTAGGAGTCTATCTGCCCTGGATTCCCTGTTTCCAGCTTTTATCTGCCCTCTTGTACATGCTCCTGTCTAGCCGGATTTGTGAGGTAGAATTGGGGTCATGATAGGGGAGATGGGGAGGAAACATTAAAGAACTAGAGGAAAGTGGTAGGTTTCACCAGTGCTATACTGCACCCCATGATACCTTCAATATTCTTCTCCAGCACCACACTCCAAATGCATTGATTCTTCTATGGGCTTCCTTATTCAATATCCAACTTTCACATGTATATGATGCAGTGGAGAATAACATGGCATGGGTCAGGCACACCTTAGCCCTCAAAATAACATCTTTATTCTTCAATAATCTGAAGAGGTCTTGTGCCACAGATTTAACTTATGCAATACATCTTTTGACCTCTTGACTGCTGTTTCCATGAGCACTGAATGTGGATCCAAGTGAGACAAAATACTTGGCAGCTTCAATTTTTTCTCCATTTATCATGATGTTACCTCCTGGTCCAGTTGTGAGGATTTTGGTCTTTCTTACACTGAGTTGTAATCCATACTGAAAGCGATACTTCTTGGTCTTCAACAGCAATTGCTTCAATTCTTCCTCACTTTCAGCAAACAGGGTTGAACATCTGTATGCTAAAAGTTGTTAATAAACCTTCCTCCAATCCTAATGCTGCACTCTTCCTCATATTATCCAGCTTCTCTGATTATTTGCGCAACATACAGATTGAGCAAGTATGGTGAGAGAATACAACCCTGACACACGGCTTTCCTGATTTTAAAGCATGTAGCATTTATTCTGTTTGTACAACTGCCTCTTGATTTATGAACAAGTTCTTAATGAGCATAATAAAGTGTTCTGGAATTCGCATTCTTCTCAAGGCTATCCACAGTATATTATGGTACACGAAGTCAAAAGTCTTGGCATCATCAATGAAGCACGAGCAAACATCTTTTTGGTTTTCTCTGCTTTGAGCCAAAATCCATCTGACATCAGCCATGATAACCTTTGTTCCACGTCCTCTTCTGAATCCTCCTGAACTTCTCGCAGTTCCCTGTCAATGGACTGCTCCAACTGTTGTTGGATGATCTTAAGCAAGATTTTATTTGTGTTCCATATCAATCATATCAGTCTATAGTTTGAGCATTCTGTTGGGCCACTGAATTAGTCTGGGTAGACTACAGAAACAAATTCAGGGAGCCTCATTATATGTACAATAAAAAGATTTATATAAAAGAGAAAATGTATATTGAGAAAATGTCCCAGTCCAGCCTAGATCAAGTCCATACATCTGATATGTCCCATATCAGTCTATAAGCTCCCCTTCAGACTCAAGCAACACACACAAAGATGCTAAGTGCACGAAGATCACAGGCCAGTGGGGAAAACTCTTGAGGATCCAGTGATGGTGGAGGCATCTGAGAGCTGGCAGAGATCTCCAGCTGGCTTCTCCAGCTCCCAGGCTCTGGGTGCCACCAGCGTAGCCCCATGTGACTTGTCGACAGGAAGATGAAGTGCAGAGAGTGTCTGCCCTCCAATGAGCTTTTGACCTCCTTCACGCCTCCAAATGAGGTCATCACGCTGCAACCTTATTGACAGGCTAGACTCTACCCCTTTGCAAGCTGACAGGAGTTCACGTCACTGTCACAGTCACCTGTCAATATTTTGCCTATAGAATCTTTCAAAATTGCAGTCTGGAACTTGACTTTTTGCTCGAGTTCTTTCAATGTCAGACAGGGTGAGCCTGGGCTTCCCCTTTGGTTTTATGACTCTACTTCCTTGTCCATTTTGCTACAACAGTTGGCTTGCTGCTCCTGGGTCACGCTTTGAGACTTTCCATTCAGTTCCTTGACTTCACCCTTTCTTCCATTTGCTTTAGCTACTGCGCCATCAACAGCACCTGGTAGCAAGTTGTCCAATGCAAATCACTTGATCTCTTCACTGCTGCTCCCATGAGTATGGATGGTGGCTCAAAGCAAGATCAAATCCTTGACAACTTCAATCTTTTCTCCATGTATTACGACATTGTCTATGATAGCTGGACTCAAAATATCCATTGCAGCGCATTAATGCCTAGGCTATTGATCACTATGTGTCCCATTCCACTTTTGATGATGTCGAATTTCCCTGCTTTTACACTTGATACACTCCACATTTTGGGTACTAATGAATGTTGCATCTGTTTCGTCTCAGTTCGAGTCAGACCTCATCAGCAAATGGAAGTCAGGGAAACTTGGCTCCACCCACATCAGTTCAGCCCACTCTACTTTGAGAAAGTTCTTCGTGTGCATCTTTAAGCACTATATTAGACAATGTTCCACTTCTATTCATAATGTTTTCAGTGGCTGACCTCTGTTCTTTCTTCACAGTCTGTTCTGTGTAGGAAAGCTCCAACAGAGCCTGTTCACCATGAACAGCCAAGTTGGTATTTGAAATACGGGCAGCACAGCTTCCAACACCACAGCAATACACAGTGACTAAAGTCCAATGAATGACAAATAGTCTAGCAAAAATGATACTTCCACATCCCGATCCAGTGTCATTTTGAAGAAGAGTCTTTGTAGACATAGCTAAGCTAAAGGTCTTGATGTTAGGAGATCTTCCTGAATACTTTATGTGGGTACTGACTTCCATTTGTTACTGTTATGTAACAGGTGACCACAATGAAAGGGTCATTCGACCCCAAAAGGGGTCTCAACCTACAGGTTGAGAACCATAGCCCTAGGGGCTTCATAGTGTGTGGTCACATGGGCACCTAGATTTCAGACCTCCAACCTCCAGCACTGTGAGACGTCTAGCCTTGTTTGTGGCTTTTCGCTATGACACTCACAGGAAACAAGCAAAGTTTGTTTCCAGTCAAGACGTGATTATCTTGAAAGAAGGTGTACCCAGAGACCAAGAGATGAGAACACGTATCAGGAGAGAGTGGAAAGGCCAGGAAAACTCATTCTCGGTGATCTTTTTTCTTTCATTTAATTAATTAATTAATTTGTGTTTATCCTCAATTTCTAAACTTCCAATTACTAGATGTGGGAACCAGAGGAATTTCTAACAGTCTTGAGGGTGCTTGTTGTCATGATTAAATTGTCCTCAGGGGGTGAACATGCTTTACGGTGGGGGCTTCGTCACCAGGCTCAGTGCATCTTGATTCTCCATTCCTTAGTGGCCCGCAAGTCATCGGCAGCAGTCTGGACATTCCAGGTTTTGTTTGGTCCAAGAAGGTCTCAGGCACACCCAGGCAGTAAGGAGTGGCTCACCTGCTCTCCCCACCCAAACCCACTGCCGTGGAGTTGATTCCGACTCACAGGGACCCTGTATTGGGTTTCTGAGACAGTGGGAATCATGACGGGAGTAAACAGCCTCATCTTTCTCTAAAGGAGTTGCTGGTGGGTTTGAACACTTGACCTTACATCAACAATCCAACACTTTCTCGAGAGTGCCACCAGGGCGACTTAACCTTCCCAGGTGCTGAGGAATGTTCCAGAGACAGGCGGGACCTGGGGCACCCTTGGGCTCACATAGCGCTTCACGTGCTCAAGGTCAGACTCCTTCAGCCAATAAGTCCATGACCCTTAACCCGCTTTAGGGGCAGGAGAGGGGTGGGGGAGGGGTAAATATTATAAAATGAAACCTCTTCGCTGGTCAAATGGTGTGTGCATAGGGAGACTTCCTTTGTTACCTCCTCATGAGAACTTCCCAGAGCAGCCCACGAATCAAGAGGTCCTTCCCGCGGTGTTGAGAGACAGAAGTCAGTCTGCCACACACATGGCAGGAGTCTCACTTGAACCAAGAGAGTCAGACAGGCTTTCTAGGAGTATTTGATGTCAAGAAGAGGTCTTTTGCATTGTTCTTTAATGACCCCTTTGAAGTGCCTGTCGGGTGTGCATTGAGACAACCTTGCTGGCAGGCCTTTGGAAAAAGGCATCAGAAGCCATAAACACTGTATGTGCATCTTGAGCCAGGAGTCTCATTTCTAGCAACTCATTCCAAGGAAAATTTCCAAGATCGGCCCAAAGATTCAGATGCCAGGGAATTTATTACAGTCTTGTTTAGAGTCAGAAAAACCTGGAAGCAGCCTAAAGAAAGAGAGAAAGAAGCTTCAATGGCTCAGAGAGTGGGAAAAAGAAGGGATCCTAGGTCCCTAATACTGGTAGTCCCCAAATATTATATGTGACAGAGACAGAGGGAGGGATAAGGAAGTGCCCTAAAACCCTATTTCCATTCAAATCTATTGAGGACACATTTCAAACGAGTGTGTTGGGGTTGAAAATTAATTTCATGATCTCAGCTTCTTCATTGTTCAACAGAAAGCAAATTCATTCCCTTTTTCAACAAACACCTATTGAGTACCTGCTACAGAAGAATCCTTCCTGCCACAAAATTCCCTCCTCCTACTTGGACGCTTTTTTAAAAACCTGTTTCCCAAATCATACTGCTCAGATATGTATTTTTTTTTCTGTCAGGAGTCCAGGAGGTGAGTTCCATAAGAGGTTTTCAGAAACATCTAGTCCCCAGCCGCCTAAGGCATGCTACAAGCTCATGGGAGAGGCTTGGCATTTTCTCCTACGCCACACTCCTGCTTTCAAGCCAAGCAAACGCTTTGGAAGGACAGCAGGGACTGGCTGATCTGCCTGTTCATATCCAAGGACAGTCATTGGTTTCTGCTGGACACGGAAGGCTACCTGAGCGGATACTATGATACTTACCTAGACAACAGGATGAAGAGTCAACACTGGCCACCACATGAGTCCTGCTCTGGAATCTAGGCAACTTTCAGCAGTCTCTCAAGTTCCCCTTGTCAGACTTCACTTGCAGAAACTGAGAGCAATAGTGTGCCTGTGCTTTCCTGTGTTAGTTCAGGTAGACTATGAGAAACAAACTCATAGACATGCGTATGGATATAAGGGAAAGGCTTATATACAAGAGGAATGCAACATTGAGAAAACATCCCATCCCAGTCCAACCAAAGTCTGATATTAGCCACGTGCCCGATATCAGTCTATAAAGTCTCCTTCCGACTCACGAAGTCACAGGTCAGTGGATGCAGAATCCTGGCACTGGCAAGGGTACCCCATGGCTCCTCACTTCCAGGGCTCAGGGTCCATCAACAGCATCCACCGGTGGTAGAAGCAACTCAGCGCTGGCAGGGGTCTCCACGTGGCTTCTCCAGCTTCAGAGGTCTGGTTCCCTCATGGTAAAGCCATGTGGCTTCTTCTCTGGCTCCTCCGGCTCCTGGGCTACTGCCATCTTGTCTTGCCTATAGTTCGTTGTCTCTGAGACTAACTCCCAACAACTGGGGAGATAGCTTCTCATCTCCATGAGGGAAATATCATGAGATTTCCCAGAAGTCTCAGGAGAAAGCCAGGCCCACATGGAGGCCTCTTTGGCTACTCAATGGCTATCTCCAGATTAACAGGCTAGACTGTACCCCTACATCTCAATCATGAAATTAACATAAGCACATGACTGCCACATTCCCCCTCACAGGAACCCTTTGGGGTGAACTAGAAATGCCATCTCTATGGTGGTAAGTCTTTCTCCTACAAATGTCTTTCTCCCATGCGGCCTCTTTCTCTCATGGAACTGCTAGGTGGGTTCAAACCATCAACCTTTTGATTAACAGCCCATTTGTCTCTACTTAGATAAAATAGGGAACACATAATCTGGATCAGCTGCCTGCATGAGCAGAAAGCCCAGCCACACTGGCTGTCCAAAGGGTCCACCTCACCAGGGAGGATGGACCTTAGTAACGTTGGCTCATGTGCCCTTGCCCATGCAGAGTGGCTGGTTGATGAGGAGTGGGCACCAGTCCACTGTAAGGCCAGTGATCTTTTCTTTCCTGGGGTTTTAGATCAGGCACTAGGTGACTGAGGTTGAGTAGCAAGACAGAAACTGCCCTGCAGAAAGACAATGCTGATTGCTGAGAGGGACAGGAGCTCAAGACGGACAATCCGGATGGATTTCCATCTCCCAGATTCCTGGCCTTTCCTGTGGTTGGGTTCCATGCTTATCTTCAAGTCTGGGACATTCACTTTGTCATCATACACTCTTTCGATTTTACGGATGCTAAGTGGTCTCTGTTTTCTTCTAACAGAGTCTCAAGGATATTTTCCTCACCGAGTTTCTGTGAGAACCATGCAGACAGATTTTATATGAAACTATTGGAAATTCCTTTTAAAAGACAGTCCCCCAACTTGATAGTTAGGGTTGAGTCTCAGGGTCTCACTAGCTTTTTATTTTAAAGAATCAAACCATCATGCTCGTTTGAATCCCACTTTCAATCCACGTTCAAGAGAAGATCTGGGGTACAGACCTGAGTGCCTTGAATTTCAACTTGGCGACAATAAGGAACACTGGCAGTTATAACAAACAATCCCCCTAATGTCCAATGACTTGACAAAATAAATGTCTATCCCTTGTCTGTGTCCAATGGTTGGCAGGGCTCTCTGCTCAACTCTGCTACTTGGGAATCCAGTCTTCTACCAAATGGTTTTACCATCTCCAGGATCTCTAAATCCTCCACTTCACAAGCAGATAACAAAAAGAGCAAGTGGAAACAGAGAGTTATCTGGAAAGTGTTTAAAGGGCCAGGTCTGAGAGTGCTTGTGTTAGTGTGGGTAGACTAGAGAAACAAATTCATGGAGATACTCATATGCATATAAGGGAGAGGTTTATATACAAGAACAATTGAACATTGAAAAAACATCCCACCCCAGTCCAGAACAAGTTCATAAGCCTGATATTAGCCCATATGTCAGTATCAGTTTATAAAGTCCTCTTCAGACTCACAAAATACATGTAATGATGCTGAATGCAGGATGATCACAGGCCAGTGTGTAGAAAGTCTTTGGATCCAGTGGTGGTGTAAACTTCTCAGCACTGGCAGGGATCTCCGCATGACTTCTCAGCATCCAGGGCTGCTTCAGGGCGGGTCCATGTGTCTTGTCAGCTGCTATGTTTTCCAGGGTATGAACAGAGATAGAGTCTCCTGCTTCCAAGAAGGAATTACTGGATTTCCCAGAATTATTAGGAGAAAGCCATGCCCACAGAGATCTCATTGGCAATCTCCAGATTGACAGGCTAGCTTCCACCCTTATACTCTTAATCCTCAAATTGACACCAAATTAGGTGACCGTCACCATGCTGTACTTCATTTATATCCATACTCCACTGTCCAGATCTCATTCATAAGGCTGTGCCTTATGGACACAGAAACCTGGAAGATGAAGTCTACCTATCTGTTCTCCAGGATAAGGAAATGTGGCTTAGTGACACATCCAGCAGCATCAACCAATGACTAATTATGTCTAATCCTCAGGAGTCCCTGGTGGCACTGTCAGATAAGTGCGGAACTGCCAATCATGAGGCTGCCAGTTCAAACTCTCCAGCTGCTCCACTGGAAAAAGTGAAGCTATCTGTCCCTTAAGGATTTATAGCTTAGTTCTGGTGTGCAGTGCTATTGGGTCAGTCCAATTCATAGCAACCTATGTACTCTTGGTCTAATGAAACACCTCCAGGTCCTGAGCCATCCTCCAATTAGTCCTAAGACCGGAGCCCATGGTTTCAGTAATGGTGTCAAATACATCTTCCCTACTGCTCTTCCACTGTACCCACCACGATGTCCTTCTCCAGGGACTGGTCTCTCCTGACAATATGTCCGAAGTACGTAAGACAAAGACTCCTGAGCCTTGCCTCTAAAGCGCATACTTCTCCCAAGACAGACTGGCTTGTCCTTGCCATGGCATTTTCCATATTCCTCCCCAGCACCGCAGTTCAAATGCATCAACTCTTCTGTAGTCCTCACAGTTCCATGTCCAACTTTCACATGCACTTCAAGGCAATGGGAAATATCTTGGCTTGGGACGGGGCACTTTAGTCCTCAAAGTAACATCCTCGCTGTTCAATCCTCTAGCGAGGTCTTGGGCAACCAATTTATGCCGTGCCAGGCATCTTTGCTGGCTCTTGCTTCCATGAGCCTTGATTGTGGACCCATGCAAGACAAAATCCTTGTCAACTTCAGCCTTTCCTTGGGAAACCCATATTGAGTTAGAATCTGCTTGATAGCAGTGTTGGTGCTGGGTCCTTGTGTGTCCAAGTTGAGCATGCTGTAGTGCTTTCAAGGGATAGATTTGGCAGAGTAAGTTGCCATGCCTTTCTTCCAAGACATCTCTGGGTGAACTTGAATCTCCTTCAAGGGGAGACAGCCCTTCACACTACCCGGGAATGCCTTAGTGACCACATAGCAGTACTTAACTCCATTTTCTTTCTTTTTAAAAAATAACACTTTTATTGGGGCTCATATCTCATATCACAATTCATGCATCCCTCCAATATGTCAAGCACATTTGCACATAAGCTGCCATCATCATTTCCAAAGCATTCTTTTCCCACTTGAGCCCCTGACATCAGCTCTCCATTTCTTCCCCCTTCCTCCCCCCACCTGCCCTCCCTCACGAACCCTTGATAAGCTATAGATTAATTTTTTCCCATTCCCTACATCGTCCTCTATTGTCCCTCACTCACTTTTCCATTATTCACCCCCCTGGGAGGGGGTTCTAAGTTAATCTTTGTGATCAATCCCCTCTCTCTTCCCCCACCCTCCCCTAATCCTCCTGGAATCTCTACTTTCCTTGTTGTCCCTAAGGGGTTTATATATCTTAGATTCCGTGTGTTGCGGGCTTTTATCTGTAGCTCTGTGCATGCTCTAGTCTAATCCAATTTGGAAAGTAGAATTGAGGTCATGATAGTGGGGTGAAGGATGCACCAAAGAGCTAGAGGAAAGTTGTGTGTTTCATCAGTGCTATATTGCACCATGACAGGCTTATCTCTTCCGTAGGGCCCCTCTGTGAGGGGATGTCCAATTGTTTGGGGTGTCCATCAGGTGGGCCTTGGGTCTTGACTCCATACACCCCCACCTCATTCACATTGGGTATGGCTTTATGCTGGGTCTTAGATGTCTGATACCTGATCCCTTCAACACTTCATGATCACACAGGCTGGTGTGCTTCTTCCATGCTGGTTTTGTTGCTTCTGAGCTAGATGGCCGCTTGCTTATCTTCAAACCTTTAAGACCCCAGATGCTGTGCATTTTGATTGCCCAGCACCATCAGCTTTCATCACCGCATTTGCTTATGCACCCATTTTGTATTCAGCGATCATATCGGGAAGGTGAGCATCACAGAATGCTGGATTGTTAGAAGAAATGTTCTTGTGACTTAACTCCATTTCCAAACTTGACTTCCCACCTCTGTTTTCATGTAACCCGAAATCTGTGGGTAAACAAACTGAAACCTATGGGTCAAATTCAGCCCATGGCCTATTTTTTACAGATCAAGTTTTATGGACATAGAGTTATGACCTGTTCTGTACAACTGTGCTCACTCTATAAAGGCACAGCTGAGTTGTTCAGAACTCATAACATAAACAATGTACAATACAGACTTTTATTGTCAAGGTTTGTGTGTTAGACCAGGTTGACTAGAGTAACAAATCCAGAGACACTCATATGTGTATAAGAAAGAGCTTTATATCAAAGGACAATTGTATATTGAGAAAATATCCTAGCCCAGTCCAGATCAAGTTCCTAAGTCCAATATTAGTTCATGTGTCCAATACTAGTCTATAAATTCTTCAGACTCACACAGTACATGCAATGATGCCAAGTGCGGGGAGATCACAGACCAGCGGGTGAAAAGCTTTGTGAATCCTGTGGTGATGGAAGCATCTTCAGGGGTGATGGAAACATCTCTAGGGCTCTGGCTGCCATCAGTGTGGTTCCATATGGCTCTTTAAGAGCAATGTCAAGCAGAGAGCTAGTGTGGCCCTCCTCCTAGGAGAAACAGATGAAGTTCCCAGAATTCTTCTGGTGGGTATTACCTGGTGGCCTGATTGGCAGGCCAGACTTCACCCCTGCATTCTATTTGACAAGTCAACGTGAAATTATGTAGCTATCACATTTTGCTAAGTTTGCAGAAATGTATCAGCTCTCTAACTGTCCAAAGCATGTTGCTTTCTTCCTTATTTATTTATCTATTTGTTTATATTAATAATTTTATTTCGGGGGGCTCTTACACATCTCACGACAATCCATCAATCAATTTGTTAAGCACACTTGTACATATGTTGCCATCAACATTTCCAAAACATTTTCTTTCTACTTAAGTCCTTAGTATCAGTTCCTTTCTTTTCTCCTACCTCCCCCACCCTTCCACCCTCATGAATCCTTGATCAATTATATGTTATTTTTGTTATTTTGTGTCTCACACTGTCTGTTGTCTCCTTTACCCACATTTCTGTTTTTTTGTCCCCATAGGGGGTGGGCTTTATATTCAACCTTGAGATGAGTTCTCCCTTCCCTCCTGTCCCCTCCCTTCTCTCATGATACCACTACTGTTCCTGAGGGTTTTATCTGTGCTGAATTCCATGTGTCAAGAGCTCTTATCTGTACCAATGTGTGTACTTCCGTCTAGCCAAATTTGTAAAGTAGAACTGGGTCATGGTAGTGGGAGGAGGAAGCATTCAGGAGCTAGAAGCATGATGTGTGTTTCGTCGGTGCTATACAGCACCAGGGTTGAATTGTCAGCTGCTTTCTTTCGACTGAGTCATTTTCTCTGTTGTTTCCACTTCCCTGTGGGTGACCAGTTCACACGGACGAGCCACTGAATGAGACAGCTTCTAACCATGAGGTCCACTGTGCGAAAGGAGAACTCACTCACTCGCTTCTCCCTGAGATTCATTAGCTGTTTCCACCATTTTTGCAATGCTGAATGTAATTCCTTTTTTAAAAAAATTCAACCTCCAAAGGAAATAATTTTGTTTATGTGGAAGTCCTACATCTGTTTTCAATTAGTGAAACCAAAAACAAACAATAGGAGTGTGATCAATTAAAAGGCACCCCCCCAAAAAAAATGTGTTGGAGGAAGAGCAGAAATTGTGAAATGTCATATGTGGCATGTCTCATAACGGAGTACTCATTCTTGCCTTCATTCTCTCATCTTCGTGTTATTACTGAAAGGATGATTAATTGTAAAGTCTGTGCTATTTCTGTTAATTCAGGGATTATATTTAACTTCCAAAAATCCCAACCCCAATGTCAACAAGTCAATTCCAGACAGTGAGGGCCTTGTGTGTGCAGAGCAGAACTGCTCCTCAAGTATGGTGGCTGTCACATTTGGGAACAGACGGCTGGGCCTTTGTTTCAAGGCACCTCTGGGTGGGTTTCAACTGCCAACTATTTGTGGCACCTTTCAAAACCAAAAGCAAAGTGCCATTGAGCTGATTCTGACTCCCAGAGACCCAAGAGGGCAGGGTAGTTCTGACCCTGTGGATTTCAGAGACGGTAACTTTTTATGGGGGTGGAGAGCCCATTGTTCTCCCATGGACAGGCTGGTAGTTTCAAACTGCTGACCTTGGGGTTAACAGTCCAGCATGTAACCACTATGCCATCAGGGCTCCCATATGTAACCTAGACCTCATTATTCAATAATTGCATGCTTTTTTTGTTGTCCTTTACTTATGTAATGTTATTGAATTTTACTATGATCAAGACTCCCTGATTCTTTTTGTTTCTTTTTTCTGACAAAATTTTTTAGTCTTCCAAAGAACCTACTTTCCTCTCCGAGGCCTCTACTCACTTGAGATTTCTATGATTCATAGACATACCATCCAACTCCCTGTGGCTTTGACAAGCCCTTCTGTGCTATCTCTGAGGACACAGCTTTGATTTTTAAAGAACCAGTTCTCCGCCCTTCCAGCTTTCAGAAAATGAGTTTGCACCAACCGGGCTTGTTGTCCTTGGTAAGAGCCCACACCCTGCTGTACAGACATACCTGAGGGAACCCAGAGTCCTCCTCTGGAGTTCATGCCAAAAGGACTGGTGAGGTACCATGGAGACTGGCTTCTCAAGCCTCAGGGACACTCTGGGGTTGGGGTTGGAAGACGTTCAAGCTCTTCTTCTGAGCCCCACCTGAAAAAGCAAGGCTAGCCTCAGTAGCATTTTAGATAATTAGTCCAATGGACTAACTAATGGACCACACAGGCACCAGGCTGCACAACCCTGGGACAAGAAGAACTAGCTAGTGCCCAGCTACCACTACCCACTGCTCTGAAAAGGATCGCATGAGAAGGTTCTGGCTAGACAGAAAGAAAAATCCGGAACTCAAAATCATTGAAGAGACCAGGCTTACTGGACCAACAAAGTTCGGTAGAGATGGCCTGTCACCCATCAGGTCTAGAAAGGAATTCATCCTGTGTCTTATCTTTCAGCCAAATAGAAGGCTTATAAAGGGATCAATAACAAGTGAGGTGAGGGACTCACATCTCAGTAAAAATGAACCCAGTAAGATACAAACATAGCATTTCCCCAGGGACAAAGTTCAGAGGGTGGGAAAAGCAGGAGGAATGGGAAGAGGCAACCCAGGGAGGAAGTGGGGTAGAGGTGATACGGTGAGGGGATGGCAGTGAAAGAGATGAAGCACAATGTGTATGAATTGTTGGATGCAAATTGATTATCTGACCTATCCATCTTCACCTCATGCGAATTAAGGTTAAAAAAAAGAAAGAACAAACATATTAAGACTTCTCACACCCTTCCTGTGGATCCCTTGGCCTTCAGACCCTCCCTTCATGAGGACTGGAACCAGGCTCACAGTTGGTCTTGCTGGCATGGGTGAAACTTCCCCACCCTTCTTCTCTTTCAAGCAATGGCTCTCAATCTGTGGGTCGTGACCCATTTGGGAGTTGACCGACTCTGTCAGAGGGTCTCCTGATTCCTCACAGTAGCAAAATGGCAGTGATGGAGTAGCCATGAAAATAACGTCATGGTCGGGGCGTCACCACAACATGAGGAACTGTATGAAAGGGTTGTGGTGTGAGGAAGGTGGAGAACTGCTGCTTTAAAGGAACCTATTCGCATGGAAGTTGTGTGAAGACAGGATCCTCCATTCTTATTCATGGATGGTTCCTGGGGCAGTGCCTGGCACACACTTCTTAAAAGACCCAAACCCACTGGCATAAAGTTGATTCCAACTCATCGTGACCACCTAGCATGGAGTTGAACAGCCCCATACTATGTCCAAAGCTGCATATCTTTGTGGAAGCAAATGACTCCTATCCCCTGCCATGGAGCAGCTAAGTCTGATCCCCTGACCTTAATCACTGGGCCTCGTTGGCCCATAGGTGTGCACTGAGTACTAAGGAACCTTGAACTGGTGGAAGAGCAAACAAATGTGTCTCAGAAAAAATGCAAGTGGAATGCCCCTCAGAAGCAAAGGGGGCGAGACTTCATCTCACAGGCTTTGATCATGTTCTCAGAAGGGACTAGTCCCTTGAGAAGGACATTGTGCTTGGAAATGCAGCATCAGCAAAAAAGAGGAAGGCCCTCGAACGACATAGACACAGAGCTGCAATCGTGGACTCGGACGTAGGAACCATGGTAGGAATGGCAGAGGGATAAGCAGTCTCTCCTTCTGCACTTCACAGGGTCACCAGTCAGACCCCACTCAAGCACTGAACAGCAAGTGGTTGCTGAGTTAGAAGATGTAAGATGCTTGGGCGAGCCCCGCTGCATGCTTACCGGTACTCCTTTCGAATCATGCTTTCTCTCTCTCTCTCTCTCTCTCTCTCTCTCCTCCTTTATCCTAGAATGTTTCCTTTTCGGTAAAATTTGAAGTGCATACTTTCAGGAGTCTTGACAAAGGCACGTATCTGTGCAACCAATACCCTAGTCAAGACTTATAGCAACATGAAAACTATATACTTAAAAAAATAAAATAAAAAACAAAAAACATTTCAATATCTTCCAAAAAGAACAATATCCTTTGCTCATCCGTTTGCCTGCTCCCCCCAACCCCCCCCCTCCGCCATGTACTTCTTTCTAGAGTCCTTTCATGTCGTCCTGTGATCAGGATTCCTGCCTGCTTCTTTGCCTGAAAGCATAAGCTCAGTGGGCGGTGAGGTGGGGTAAGGAGGGGGGATTGTACGCTGACCTGTCACAGCCTCTCCAGGACCAGCAACTGAAGAAACATTGAAGATGCACAAGAGAAGATGGAACTAAATATGAAGACGCCCAAGGGTACGTGTGACCTTTTGCGGAAGAGAGCACAGATAGAGTAACCCAACAGGACAACCAGGCAGCAGACAATACAGACTCATTTGGATTCAGGGGCAGTAGGCGCTGAAGATGGGACGGGGAGAATGGAAAGTGAGAATGGGGGAGTTGTTTCAGAAATGGGAAGGGAGAAGTTCTGTCTGAAAATGTCACCCATCTAATTCATATACATTTACACCCACATACACACATACATAGCACACACATGTAACATATATGTGATTGTTATAGATAGAAGGGTCCTGGTGGCACAGAGAGTCAGAGCTCACTCAATGGCAGCGGGCCTGTGTGTGTGCGTGTGCATGCGTGTGCATGCATGCGCTTATATCTAGACACAGGTACATATCAGACTGGACATGTGCTCAATAATGAGGCTCTAATCAATCACAGTCATGAGGAAAAGATGATGGCAGTGGTGGACTGGGGAGAAGGCGACTCCTGACTTCCTGTGTTGGGTCCACAGTGTCCAGGAAACTCCCAGGTGGCCACACAGCAGTGGCATTCTCCACACTTTGAGGCAGTGAGGGAGGCAGAGAGGGGAGGGACTGGGATGCTGGACTGTGCACTGCATTCTTGACCTTGGCGGCAGTCACCCAGTTGACCTCCAGCTCAGAGTTCTGCAGATGCGGAAAGAAATGTCGTCTGGCTGGCAGGTTGGACCTCTGTGATCGAGAAGGTTCTCATGGGCTGATTTCTGGAGCGAGGTCTCCAGGCCTCTCTCCCCAATCCATCTTTGTTTGAAAGCTCTGCGGAAACCAGCTCAGCGCCATAGCAACACGCAAGCTGGCACTGCACTGACAGATGGGGGTGGGGTGGGGGCCTGGGCATTGACTGGGTCTTGAGCTCAGGGTCACCCACAGGGAAGGCAAGAATTCTACCACACCGACCACCATATCCCTAGACTGCACCCTGGGACTCAGAGAGAGGGAGGATGCACGGGGTGGGAAACTGATTTCAAGTACTCCTTTTTTTGCCTTTTTTTTTCAGGCTACTCTCAACATCATGATTATTAATTATCCTTTTCAGCCATCCTTATTAGAAAGGCCTCCTCCAGCGAAGAAGCAGCTGAGCTTTAAAACAATCCAGTCCTGTAAAGCTTCAGACTTCTGCCTGCCCCCGCCGTGGTGACGTTCTAAAAATGTTCCTTTCGGCAGTTTGATGATGACTCACGGGAGCAGAATAACATTTCAGGAGAATTATTTCTCTCTATCTCTGAAAATTAAGCCCATGCATCTTCCAGTCTCTGGCATCACTTCCTTTTGTTCAGCTGATGAGACCTCTGGTGAAGGACTAGCTTCCACCGGCAGACAGAAGTCTCTCCAAATCCAATTGGGTGGGTGGGGGGTGGGAGGATAGTTCCTGCCTTAGAGACTCAGGGACCAAGTCTCTGGGCCCCAAGATTCCTCCATCCTGGAAGGCCGTTTCTCTTTGGCCAACAAGGGCTGTGGCAAGTCCTGTGGGAGCAGATGGCTCCGTGCCCTCCCTGCCACGCTCAACCTCTTGGTTAGCACAGAAGCAATTTGACTTCTTTCCCATGGGACGCCGGTAGCTGGCAGCAGGTCTGTTTAGCAACGTACCTGTTGGCACAGGAAGAAAAGAACAGAGTGGTTCAGTCAGCCCCGCCAGGCCTCCTGAGTAAAAACCTGAGGTGAGAGACAGGCCCCTTCCCCACCGGCGGAGACAAGTGGCCCATTGGTGGATGAAATCAAAGAGCCGCCTGCCAGGAGGTGGATGCTACAGGGGGGGTAAATGGGCTTTGGAGTCACACAGGGGTGTGTTTGTGTCCCCACGCTGCCAGTGATCTTGAACAAGTGACGCTAAGTCTCCAAGCTTCCTTACTCTGGGCAGCAGTAGAAAATCAGTTGCCAGCAAATCAACCGCCTAACTCTTGGTCACAGCATGTCCACCAGAGTAGAACTGTCTCCCCCGGCCTTTCAGTGACCGATGTTTCCAGAATGGATCCCTCTCAGATTCCCATCACAGAATTCAAGGGAACCAGAATACTATCACTGTTTTGGCTTCCGAATCTCTGTGGTAGTTACATAACCTGGTGTCAGCTTGAGCCTCTTTTGAGTGAAGCCTGTCAATCAGATCGCTGCTTGATGGACTCATTCGGAGTCACTAAGGAGATAAATAGTTCAGCTCACTGGAGGTTGGACACATATACTCCCTACAAGACATTTCTATTGACCAGCCACATGGAGCTACGCTAGGCGGATGAAGACTCACGCCAGTGCTGGGATGCCTATACCACCACTGCATCCACAAAACTTCCCACCCACTGGCCTGTCATCTTCCTGAATTCGCCATCGTTGCTTGTGCTGCATGGGTCTGAAGAGGAACTTATAGATTGGTCTCGGATATTTCGGCTAATATCAGATTTATGGACCTGACTGGGATGTTTCCTTAATGTACAGCTGTTCTTGTATATAAAGCTCTTTCTTACACACAGATGAATGTTCATGAATTTGTTTCTCTAGTCTATCAGACTAATACAAGATCGTAAGCTTTCCTTCTCAGCTTTCCTTTCTCTGCTAATCCTGTCTTCTTCTTTGCCCGCATCCTCTCTTTTCCTTCATATCTTTTATTTCTTCCCCCCCTCCACAGTGGTTACACTTTGGGCTGCTAATCGGAAGGTCAGCAGTTCAAAACCACGACTCAAGTAAAGAGTTATGGTCTCACCAACCCACAGGGGCAATTCTACCCTGCCCTACAGAGGTGTCCTGAGTCAGAATTGGTTTGGGGTCGGCCCATGCTTCCCTAAGAGCAAATAGGAATGGAAAAAGATTTGGAGAGGGAACTTTCTCCCAGGGCAACTCAAACCCTCCCTACTCCAAACTTTCTGTTAGCATGTCAGCAAAACAGTGATTGCACTTTGTGTGCTCATTGAATCTGCGATGAGTGTTTGTATGTGAGTTACTGCTGTCTTTCCAATGTCCCTTCTCCCTGCATTCATTATCTATTGCTCCTTAACAAACTAGGCCAACACTTAATGACATAAGTTCATGAATACTTAGTAGCTATGTTAGTCTGGGTTGACTATCCAATCAAATCAGAAACAGATCCAGAAGCACTCATGTGTGTGCAAGAGAGTTTTATATCAAAGAGTAATTGTATATTAATAAAACATCCATGCCCAGTCCAGATCAAGTCCATCAGTCTGATATTAACCCATATGTCCGATGCTTGTCTAAAATTTCCTCTTCAGACTCACACAACACATGCAATGGTGCTGAATGCAGGAAGACCACAGGCCAGTGGATGGAAACTCTTTTGGATGCAGTAGTAATGGAAGCATCTTAGCATGGGTCTCCATGTGGCTCCTCCAGCACCAGGGCTCTGGTTCCATCTGGGGTCTCCATGTGACTTGTCAGCAGGAAGACAAGCAGAGTTTGTAAGAGTTTCAGGCCTCCAGCAAGCTCTTTATCTCCTTGGCGCTGCCAAATGAGGTTATCAAGCTGCAATTTGATTGGCAGGCTAGACGCCACCCCTTCACAAGTTGACAGGAGATTATGTAACTGCCACAGTAGCTCACACTTACGGTAGGTCAGGGATCTGGGTGTGGTTTCAGGGTGTCAACCAGCTCAGGGTCTCTCACAGGTTTCAATAAAGATGATGAAAGAACAGCAATCATTGCCAGGCTCGGGGACGTGCTTACTCAGAAGTCACTAGCAGGACTCACTTCCTCTCACGCTGCTGGACTGAGGACCTCACTAGCTGTTAGAAAAAGACAGCTCAGTTGCTTGCGAGATGGGCGGGAGTTGGTTTTACCATGATGAAGAAGGGAACGAACACAAGATGGAGAAAAAGTAGACAGAGAGACAGATTGCAAGTAGTCCCCGACTGACAATGGCCTCTGTGTTCTGATGGGTTTCATCAGGACCAAGGTCAAACGAGTGGCTATCACGTGGATTTGGACACAGAGCAACCCTGTAGGAAACAGATCAGGACTTTTCCGTGGGGTTCCCAAGGGGGTCCTAGATACTAGTGATACCAGAAGTGGTGATCTCTAGTAGGCCGTCGTAGAAGACTATCTCAAGGCCCTTCTGGCAAGATCAGCCATCCTTCTTCGGTTACGCCGTGTGTTTCTAATGGGGCTGCTTTTCATAATGCCTGCCACCTAAACCCACCCCACAAAGGGATGACATGAGACTCAGGTTAAGTGGATCATCTTGGTATAGACCAAGAAGTGATCCTGTGACCCAAGCCTGGCCAACCAGTCATGCCTGGAATTGATATACACTAAAATGAGGAGACTCACGTTCTGTCTTTTATGTGATATGACAAAGATGGGATGATGCAAGCGTGGGGCTTCCTGTGGCCATGCACTCCTAACCACACAGCAGATTTCCAACTGCACCCAAGAAGAATTGAGGGCGGCGCACTATGAAGCAGGAACAGGAAATCTGAGATGAAAGAGAGGGCAAAAATAGACTGGTGACATTTTTCTGAATCGCTGAAGCTAATTCCATCCCTGAAAGCTAATTTATCTCCCTTTTTCACTTGAGATCGTTTCGATTGGGGTCTGTCACTTGCAGCTACCAGAAAGTTGATTAATGAGACCTCTATTTCTGCATCTGTTAAATCAAATGTTTGAACTAAATGATCTCTCGGATTCTGCTTATATTTCAAGGTCCAAGCTTCTAACTTGACCAGTCTCTTTCTTCATTAAGAAGCGGCTTTTTTTTTTCAAAAGAAGGGAATGAACAGGAGGGGTGGCCTAAAAGCTGAGGGATACAAAAGGCAAGAAAGGGTCCCATCTGTCCCTTCATTATCGAGGTAAGATCCCAAGTTTTAACAACTTAGGACGGTAAAAGCACCACCAAAAATGATTTATGCCTCTAGTGATCTAGAGAAAAGGCTCTCAAAGTTATTTGGCCTTCCACCCACTTTCAGAAAAAAGAAACAAAAAATAACTTACCCTGCACCTCCCTGGCAATTAAAAAACTTCCATACTACAGCCACAATCCAGGATAAAGCATAGGTATCTGCTTTTGCAGCCCACCTGGATTAGAAGGCTCAGTTACTTGTGAAATGAACCTTCCCGTAGGATGGCTTAATGCAAGGAAGTTGATGTCACCATGGTGAAGAAGGGAAAGAGAACGAAATGGAGAAAACAGAAAGACAGAGAAACAGATTGCAGGTAGTTCCCAACTGACAATGGCCTCCGTGTTCTGATGGGTTTCATTATGACCAAGTCAAACCAGTGGCTATCTCATTGATTCTGACTCATAGCAACAACAACAACAACAACAAATCTCAGTCAGAATTGCACAGAGCCTTTTTCCTCCTAAGCAACTTGCTCTGAGTTAGTGTACCCAGTGGTGTTGCCTAGGAAGGTTCTCTCTGATCACAGCAAATTTTTTTGTAAAAGCAGTTTCATTTGAAATTCGTTTTTGTGTGTGTGATGGCCGATTTAAGAAAACAGTGTGCGCCTGTAAAATTTTGTTTCCTGTGCTGGAAAAATGCCGCAGAAACTGTGGGGGTATTAAACAGAGCTTTTAAGGGCAGTGCTCTGGAAAAAAAAAACTCAAGTGTATGAGTGGTTTCCTCATTTCAAAAAGGTGAAAGGCTGATGGATGACAAACCTCGTTCTGGACTTCTGTCAGTGTCCTGAACAGACAAACATGTTGACTCGTGGTGCATTTGGAATTTGTTCCACCAGGTCAGACTGTTACTCAAGCTTTCTGTTGAGAGGTTCTGAAATGGTTATGTAACAGTGTGCAACAACAACAAAAAAGATCTGCTGAGCCCCGGTGGCGTAGTGGTTGTGCGCGGGACTGCGGCCCACTGGGATGGAGGTTCAATTCCAGCTCCACAGGAGCAAAGGCTGGGCCTCCTACTCCCACCACCAGAGGGCAGTGATGCCTAAAAAAAAAATTTTTTTTAAAGATCTGATTGATCGGGCTGAGCCCCAGTGGCGTAGTGGTTGTGTGTAGGACGGCAGCCTACTGGGTTGGCTGTTCAAATCCAGCAGCAGCTCTCCAGGAGCAAGGCTGGGCCTCCTACTCCCACCAGAGGGCAGTGATGCCCCCCCCAAAAAAAGACCTGATTTGTGACAGATGGGGGACTGATCTTGCCACTACAATAATGCACCTGCTCATGCAGCCATCTTAGTGGACCAGTTTTGGGCAGAAAAAAAAAAATGGCACTCCTTTCTTGCTTCAAACACCTTATCTGACCTTTCTCTGTGCAACTTCTTTTTGAATGAAGGACATGAAAGGACAGTGATTTGATGACATAGAAGAGGTGAGGATAAAAACAAGAGAGGTGCTGTCAACCATCCAAATCAATGAGTTTGAAAATGCTTCCAAGAACAGAATTGCAGATTTGACAAATGGATTAAGTGCAATGAAGAGTACTTTGAAGGTGATAAGGTTGTTTTGTAAACAAAAAAAATTAAATACATAGCTTTGAAAAAAAATCCCAGTGTTTTTGAGTTGTACCCTGTGGAAGTTACATAATCTGTCAACTTGTGAAGCCTAGCCTATTAATCAGGTTGCAGCCAATGAGGCCTCTGTGTGGGCATGGCCTTCTCCTGAGGATTCTGGGAACTCCCGTCTCCCTTCCCAGAAGTGGGACACACACTTACTGTGAGACATTCCTGTTGATAAGCCACATGGAGCTGGGCTGATGTAACCAAAGCCCTGGAACTGGAGGAGCCACATGGAGACCCATGCCAGCGCTGAGATGAGATGCCTCCACTGTAATGCAATCATTACATCCATTGCCACGGGAGCCACAAGACTTTCCATCCAGTGACCTGTGATCTTCCTGCTCAGTGCCATGGTATGTATGGTGTGAGTCTGGAGAGGAATTTATTGACTGGTATCAGACATATGAACTAATATCGGACTTATGGACTTGATCTGGACTGGACTAGGATGTTTTCTTAAATACAATTGCTCATTCTTATACACATGAGTGTCTATGAATTTATTTCTCTTGTCAACCAGACTAGTACAACGCCTTTGTATCTTTCTTCCCTATACCATTCAATCCATGATAATGTTATCATCAGAGCTTTAAAGGCAGTAAGCCTGGAATGCAGTGATCATAATTTTTAAAATATTAACCACACAGCTAACATTAATTGAGATAAGCTCGTCCTTGAGTGGTACAAGGAGCTAAGCACCAGTCAGGAGGTTAGTGCCTCAGAAGACAGGCTTGATGATCAGTTTCAAAAGATCACAGTCTTGAAAACTCTACAGAGCATTTCTGTCTGCACACCTGAGTCTAGATTGACTGGACAGAATTAACCACAGTATCTACCTAGCAACATCTCAAGCCCTAGTTCTTTGGCACACTAGCTTTGGGATCTTAGGCAAGTGACTCTACCTCCTTAAGTGACTTAAGCCTCTGCTTCCTCGTTCATAACACAGGATAATGATAGTTCTTATCTCACAGGACTGGCGTGAAGATTGAGTGAGTCAGTGCCTGGTATGGCACCAAACACAGTATCTAGCACATGTGGGGCATCTTCAAATGGCCCCTCCTTGTCTCTTATACCCAGCTCAGATATCAACTCTTCCATGGTCCTTCCTCAGCTGCCCACCACTTCCTGTGTGCTCCGCCAGAACTTTCCTCGAGCCTTCTTTTCTAGCTGAGACAACTCTTTATGACATTTGCTTGCCCGTATAGATACACCTGGAAGGGCCCTGGTCGTGTAGTGGGTTATGCATCAGGCTGCTAACCACAAGGTCAAGTAGACGCCACCAGCCATCCAAGAGAGAAAGATGACACTAGCTGCCCCTGCAAAGATTTTCAGTCTCAGAAAACCACAGGGGGCAGATCTATCCTGTCCATGGGGTTCCTGTAAGTCAGAATGGACGCAGTAAATTCAGTTTCTCATATATGCAGGTCTATACCATATTAGTCTCTGGGGCCAAATATATGGTAGGCTCTCAACAAACCCAAATGGATTGAGCAAGCATGATATGCATCCGTCTCTCAAAGCATAAGGGCAGACAGTCTGGTCGGGAGTCCGTACATGGGCACGCCTTTTGGTTTCACTGCCTCGTAGAGTGTTCAGGATTTTTGTCAGGCGAAACTCTGATGTGTGATTGCTCCTCAAATGAAACCACCAATTGCTCAAGCTAAAAGTAACAATTCCTCACAAGTGGCAGGCCAGCCCGTCAGCAACCCGCCTTGAAGGCCAGTGTCAGCGGGTGCGGTGCTGCTCGTTTGGACGCTAACCAAAGAGACAGTAAACAGCACGGTTGCCGGGGTGTGTAAACACAAAACCAGATCCCCATCACCTCACTCCCAAGACGATCCAATCTCAGCCAAAGTGACACCCACAAGTGCTTACTTGTCCTCTCCTGTCAGGGCAGCGGGGCAGGACTGTCACCCCCAAACTGTCTGTTTTCACGAGAAGCTGAACATTGTGCCCACGTTTCCATGTGGGTGTTCAAAGACAGAGGCATGTTTTCACCCAGGTGAATATTAAGACATGGGCCTGTGTTAAAGAAAACAGTTCTCTTACTTCTCTGGTCACATTTCTTTTCACCCAGGGGGGTAGGGGGGGTGCTGACAGAGACAATTTGGTGGAACCAACATACGTCAAAAATGGACCTGGTGGTCGAATTGAGGTATGCGGGGAGAGAGGGAGAATGGACATTCTGCCACGCCACTTGGGGCTGACCATGTGGCACCTCTATCTGCGTGAGATTGAAACTCAGTTTTTTAACCAACCCTAAATGCCCCTGGGATCTGCATGGTGCGGGAGGAGGGAAATGAGAAGCATGCCTGGCTGGGCGGCATGCATTTTTCAAAGTCAATGTTGGGATAAAAGATTGTAAATATGACTTTTATTTCCCTCTGTTGATCGGAACTTAATTCCAGGAGATGGGTGGAGTTTATAGGAGTCTCCGTGGGTGGTCTGCTACATGACAGGAATCCAAGCAAACGCGCTCACCCTCCAATGTTGCTTCTCCATCTGCTTGTGTTTGCTCTCATATTCATTTATTCATACCCTGCCTCTTCCTGGAAGCCATAAGGCCGTATTCTCTATAGGCAACGAGGAGCCATCCCTGTAGTTTTTTTTTTTTTTTTTAGCAGAAGGACTTCACGATCAAATGTTATTTTTTTTTAGGTCATCTGGAATCAGTGTTGGCGAGAGAAGGCAGGGGCTGGAGCCATAGCGCCACAGGACAGGAGAGAAATGGTGGACAAAGACCACGACAGAGACAGAATGATCAGGATGTCTCGGCTGGCTGACTGTGGGCGGTAGAGAAAGAGAGAGAAACATAAGGAGGAAACTTCTTGTTTAGATGTGAACGGGGGCACTCCAATACCGGAGGGAGGCTGGATTCATAGTCAGGGTAGTAGAAGGCTTAGGAAGCAGCTTCAGTGAGAAGTGCCATATAATGGTGCCAGGACTTCATTGACGTGCCCAGTGACCAGAGTGGGTGACGGAGTGCTGAAAACGAGGGTGAGCCATTGCTCAGATGGTCCCTCGGGTGTCGGTGTCTAGCCACACCACCCAAAGATGCTCTTTCCCACATGCGCAGCTTGTTCTAATCCTGATCATGCCTGGCTGGTCACTAGAGGAACTCTGAGAGCCTGAGTATGGCAGCACAGCCCTGGGCCCTTTAGAGGCCCAACCCGAAGGTCTGCCTCCCCCAGTGATCATGGTGGGGTGGGGGCGGGGGAGAGGACTGTGAAGGTCCATGTCATCAAGCACTTGTATGGTACCATTTTCACACAAAAATAGCTAGTGTTGGCTAGGACGGACGAGACTCTTCAAGCATCGACCTTTCCAAATCTGGTTTCTGGGCTTGAGGAACAGTGTGGGTGGCCAGGGAGGAAGGGGAGAACTTTCTTTCTAATCATTTTAGTCTCTTTCTTCACCCTCAATGACATATGACTATCTTGGAGTCCATGCTCTTCCTACTATATCCCCAGAATGTCTTTCTTCTTTTTTAAAACAATATTTTATTGTAGTCCAGAATGTATTTCTTATCCACACTGGGCTAGGTGGTAAGCTGGTCATCTCCTTATCTGCTGGAGAAGTCTGGGTCTCTTGACTTGGTAGGCCATCTGTCTCAGTTTGTTTCACAAACAGAAAATTGCCGCTTGACTTTGAGTTCTTTGGGTGTGTATCGTTTATCTATCAGCTGGGTTAGGTTCCTTGAGGCATTTGCACATTACTGTAGGATATTTTATTGTGACTTTTAATGAGGGCAGCAGGATGGGAAGGCTTCTTTAGGGCTAAGAGGCAGGGTGCAAAGGGAGAGGCTCCCCCTGCTGGCTTGAGGTTGCTTCTCCAGCGCCCTGCCAGTCCATACTCCTTGTGTACTGTAAAGACCATTTCACCTCATGGCGACTTTTCTTTCTTTCTTTCTTTCTCTCCTTCTTTTTAATGTAAAAAAATAGTTTTATTTGGAGTGGATAAAGGAACTATTGATTCTGGCAGTGCTTGAGGCATTCTTTTCATTGTTTATTGGCATTCTTTTTTATTATTAAAAGATCATTTTATTGAGGGCTCTTACAGCTCTTTAACAATCCTTACATCCATTGTATCAAGCATATTTTTTTACATATGCGGCCATCATAATTTTCTAAACATTTACTTTATATTTGAGCCCTTGGTGTCAGCTTCTCTTTTTTTCATCCCTCCACCCTCCCTATTTGTGACCCCTTGATAAATTAAAATTTACTATTTTCATCTTTCACCAACCGCTCCCTTCTCCCACGGTTTCTGTTGTTCATCCCCCTGGAGGTGATGTGTGTGGTTTTGTGTTGATCGTTGCAGTCCATTCCACCTTCCTCCCCATCTTCCCCCTACCCTCCTGGTTTCACAATTCCCCTTCCAGTGCCTGCATTCTGTGTGCCGTGAAGTCTTTTATATACCCCAGCTGTACCTGTGCACATGCTCTGGTCGAACCCACAGTGAGAGGCAGGACTGGGGTCATGACAGTAGGGGTAAGGAAGCCTCAAGGAATCAGAGGAATATTCTGTTTCATCAGTGCCGTACTGCGCCTTGGTGGACTCATCCCTTTCTTCCTGTCGTTTCTGACAGGGGATGTCTCATTGTCTACAGATGGGTTTGGGGTCTCTGCTTTGGCCCCCCCCCTCATTCTCAACAAGATGGGTTTGTTTATTTGTTTGGGGTCTTCTGATGTCACATCCCTAACCAAGAGGTGTGGCGATCTGGCCCCCAAAAGATTGTGGTGAGGTGCTCATCCTGTCCGTCTGTCCTCTTAGCAGCCCTCGGAACCAGAGAGCAAACACTGCTCAGTCCGGAGTCACCTTCACCATCACTGCTGGGTTGGAGCCCACGGTTGCAGTCGCTGCTTCAATGCACCTCATTGAGGGCCTTCCTCTTCTTCATCACTTTAACACACACACAGCCCCAACACCCTCCCCACCCCATTTTCGATGGTTGTTTTTCCTTAAAATGCTCTAAAAATGTATGGTACAGCTGGCCCTGGGAACCCTGCCTCTGGGCGTCCACATCTGCAGAGCAGCCCGCCAGCACAGGCTGGTTGAAGGGGTGGGTGCTGCTCCCAGAGGCGCAGCCTTGGCCGACTGCCCCACCCCTCGTGACGTCACCCAGAAGGCCGCTTCCCATTGAGCAGGGGAGGTTGCGCGCTTTGGCTCTGCCAGGGCTGTTCGCAGTCAGGCACAAACATCTGGAACCTGGCTGTCCAGGCAGTTTCTCAAGCCCGGGGTGGGGCCCGGCAATCTGTGGCTGCCGTCGGGGCGAGCCGGCTGCACGATCCAGTCTGAAAGCCTCTGATCTCGAGAGAGAGCCGTGTGGCCCACCTCCAGCAGCGGTTCTTATGAGCTCGGCCCCAGGAGACTCAGCTTTCACCTCAAAGCCACAAGACGCCTTTTACAGATGGAGAAACTGAGGCCCAAGGGGGCATGGTTTGCCAAAGGCAGTTCTGCCAAGGCATTGCACCCTGCCACCCCCTACCCCACCCCCAGAGCCTCCCAAATGATCTGTGAAGGAGGAAAGAACCCCTCAGGGGTCCTCAGCCCAGAGTCTTCCGCAGCCCTGGAATGGCAGCCTCGCACCCAGGCCTGCTCTCCCAAGCCCCTCACTGGCTGAGAGCACAGTCTGGAATGAACCGCATGCGCACAGGAGACCCTCACTGCGACTTTCTCTCCTCGAGGGTAATGTCGCAGGCAGTTTTCTCCTCCGGGATCACAGCCATCCCACCTGGCATTCACTCGGAAATGGAATTGAATCACACACAAACGAAGTCTCCGTCCGTCTAAAAACCATTCGTCGTTCGCAGAAAGGCAGGGTACATTGGGAGGACGGAAGCACTCCCTTCCCTCCCGGTGACACGGAGCACGGATGACCTTTCTCCTAAGTGCCAGGGCTGGGTGGTAGGGAGTGGTCTTCTTAGCAGGTGGGATCCAGGGAATGGGCCTAAATATTTTTGAAAACTGGAAGGAGGCAGAGATGACAAAAACAGTCTAGGCAGTTAACAGGGTTTTAGGATGGAAAATCTAAAAATGTTTTACTGCTACGCATTGACAAGTAAGTATGACTTTGGCAAAGCATGAATCAAGAGGGGAAGCAAAAGGGAAATAAATGAGACGCGAAAAGGAGTTGGGGTCAAAAAGACAAAAGTCATGTGGGAGCGGCTTTGCCAACAGGGCAGGTCCTAGACCTGTGTCCAGAGTCCCCTCAAAGGGGATGAGGACGATAGATGCCATAGTCACGGGAATTGGTGATGCTAAGGACAGAGACTGCCAGAGGCCTCCACGTATATCCTTTGTCAAAAATATTTAGGCCCATAGGTTGGGAGCCTTCAATGTGTTAGAATGCAGACATGCTAGCAATCCTGAGAAAGATGGCAGAACTCATCTAAGTCCGCTTCTTCCTTTATATGAGTGAAGAAAATGAAAGTGAGAACGATGAGTTTGAACAACTCACCCAAAGTCACTTTATGCTAGTTAAGACTCTTTGCACCCCATAGCCAAAAACCCACCCCCAAACAACATAACCAGTGTGGTGGTCATGTGCTTATGTTAATTTCATGGTTGAGTTGTAGGGGTGGAGTCTAGCCTATTAATCTGGAGCTAGCCATTGAATAGTCAATGAGGCTTCTGTGTGGGCATGGCTTTCTCCTGAGACTTCTGGGAAATCTCACGATATTTCCCTCGTGGAGATGAGAAGCTATCTTCCCCAGTTGTTGGGAGTTAGTCTCAGAGACGGTGAATTACGAACAAGACAAGATGGCAGCGTCCGAGGAGCTGGAGGGGGAACCACATGGCCTTACCCTGATGGAACCAGACCTCTGAAGAGAAGCCTCTGGAGAAGCCACATGGAGAGCTCTGTCAGTGCTGAGTTACTTCTACCACCAGTGGATCCTGTTGATGGACCCTGAGCCCTGGAAGCAAGGAGCCATGGGGAGACCCCTGCCAGCACCAGGATTCTGCATCCACTGATCTGTGACTTCGTGAGTCAGAGGAGACATTATAGACTGGTATCAGGCATATGGGCTAATATCAGACTTTGAACTGGACTGGGTAAGGATGCCTTCTTAATGTCCTATTCCTATTGTATATAAACCGTTCCCTTATATCCATATGGGTGTCTATGAATTTGTTTCTCGAGTTTACCCGGACTAATCCAACAAGAAAGAGAGAAGTATTCACTTGTGCAGCTGTGAAGACCGGGGGTGATCCCTAGGCCAGAGTCTTGTGACAGACACTTGGGTGTGAACGAATTTAAGATTATAGTAGAGACCATAGTAAACAAATACTGAGACCCTATTAAACAGATACTGCTATCCCCAGAGTTTCAGAACACAAAGGCCAGTATGAGACTCCCTAGAATTTGCAAGAATTTCCTTCCAGCACATGATAGTTTGTTTCCCAAACAAAATAAATAAAATTTCTCGGGAGGGAGAAAACAGCTTGCAGGTGAAATGGCACTCCTTTTCAACAACTATTCATCAGGATTCTAAATATGAAGTTCTGAATGCAGGAACTGCATCAGCTCTGCAGATATGCTCTACAGGATCCACAGGACAGCATGTTATTAGAAATCCATTTGCTTAGCAATGACTTGTTGAGGAACTACTGTGTGCCAGGCACTATTCTAGGTGCTTAGCATATCATGTTTTGTTGTAGCTTTTTATCGGTGTTAGAGGCCATCAAGTCAGTTCTGGCCTGGAGCACAATAGTACAAAGCACTGCCCTGCCCTGCACTATCTTCACAATTCTTTCTGTGCCTGGCACCTTGTGTCAGTGCAGCTCCTGGAGTGCCTTCCTCTTTTCTATTGCTCTTTCACTTTCCCAAGCATGATGGTCTTCTCCAGGGACTGGTCTCTCCTGACAACCAGTCCAAAGTATGGACTAGTGAGCCAAATGATCATTGAAAGAAGAGGTCCTGTAACTTGACTGAATAGAAAAAATAAATACTTAACTGGAGAAATTTTATTATTTTAAAAGGTCTTAAACCGTATGAAGGAAAAATAATAAGGAAAGGGGGAGAAGGAGGAAGAGAAGGAAGGAGGAGGAGAAAAAGAAAGTACAGGTGAGAGGGAGGTATTATATTGTTTAAGGAAGGACCCAAAGAAAAGAAGGGGCAAATCTTTCAGACATTGAGGCAGAAGGAATGTTATTGTTGTTAGATCTCCTCAAGTTGATTCCAATCCATACCAATGCCATGCAGAACAGAATAGAATCTTGCTAGATCCTTACGGCTGTTGGTATGTGTCAACTCATTGTCACAGCCACTGCGTCATCTCACCCAGGGCCTTCCTCTTTTCTGCGGCCCTTCTGTGCTCACACCAACCATGATGTCTGGAAGGGAAAGGAAGCGCAGAACTCTAGAGTCAGAAACATATCTGTGGGAAACAGCAAGACTATTTTTTGTTTGGGTCTTATCATCTGGTTTTTGGTGTTGTAGGGTGCCCTTGAGCTTGTCTGACCCATAGCAAGTCTATGGATTCATACACTTCCTGCCATGATGTCCTTCTCCAGGAACAGGTCCCTCCCACCAGACCCGAGCATGTGAGACAAAGTTTCCAAGGAACATTCCTGCTGCACTTCCTCTAAGATAGATTTGCTTATTCTTCTGGCAGTAGGTGGTATACTCAATGTTCTCTGGCAACCCCATAATCCAAAAGCATTATTATTCTTTGGCCTTCCTAAGAAGGCCGCCAACCTTTAAAATTAAGAGGTTTCACATCATAATCTAGATCTTCAGCTCTTCTTGGAAGTAAGGATCAGTTAAGATCCGGCAATAGTTTCCATCTCAAATAATGTCATGGCAGTAATGTGGTAAAACTAAGTAGCAGCTCTTCCTCTATGGCAAAACAGGTGCCTCCAATTCACCGTAACTCCCTCCTCTGCCCAATACCTTCCTTCACACTCACTCCTAGCTGCTCCTTTCATTCTCATTGCCTGTAGGCAATTAAGCTCTAGCATAGGCCAGGCTCTCCTATGATAAGAAACCCTTAGCAGCTCATTAGCTTAATGTCACAAAGGGTTTCTTTTTTCTTTCTTTCTTTCTTTTTTTTGGCATCACTGCCCTCAGGTGGTGGGAGTGGGAGTCCCAGCCTTTGCTCCGTGGAGCTGGAATCGAACCTCCATCCCAGTGGGCCGCAGTCCCGCGCACAACCACGACGCCACCAGGGCTCAGCAAGGGTTTCTTTTTCATCACATAAAATCCAACTGGAGTAATGGTCTTCCAGGCATCTGTCCTTCATGCAGGGATTTAGGGATTCAGGCCCTTTCCTTTTTGTGGCTCCACCATTTCAACTTAAGGGTTTCAGAGTCCCCTAAGGAGGGAAAGAGAAAGCAGAGAGGGACACACTAGCCTTCAATTTTGAAATGATACACATCACTACTGCATAAGTTTATTGGCTAGAACTAGTCACATGGCCTGACCCGACTCCAAGGTATCTGGCAAGTTTAGTCTTCCCATGTGTTCAAAGAAGGAGAATATATAGGTAAGAATTAGTAATTTCTACCCAACTTCTGTTTTAAAACTGTATATCTAGGCTCTGTTATATCTATATGATGTGATGCAGTGAGAATTTTTCCCTGAGAACTAAGTTACCATTCAGGAGACTGGTTTATCAAAGCAATTGTGCAATTATATACCTGACACAGGTGAAGTGTATGTGTTCTGGAATTAGACAACCCCTGTTTAAATTATGGTTCTATTGTTGCCAGCAGCACAACCTTGGACAAGTTCTTTAACCTTTCTAAACCTGTTTCCTCATCTTTAACGTAGAGCTAATAGTACCCATCTCATAGGACTAATGTGCAGATTAAAAGAGATTATGCGTATAAGTTCTCTAAAGAGTATTTAGTAAGTCTCTGATAAGTAGCCATTAAGTTTAAAATAAACGTTCTTATTATGGCATGCTTTTAAACTTTATATTATGAAAATAGTACAAAGAATTCCTAATGCTCTTCTCAAATTTCCCAAATGTTACCATTTACCATACTTGTTTTATTATTCTGTCTCTCTCCACACACAAACATTTTTCTATGATATCTGAGAGTAAATTAAACACGAAGACTCTTTACTTCTAAAGATATGAGACCCTTTACCTCACATTTTCACAAACAGCATTCCTTTTTTAATTATTATTAATCATTTTATGAGAGCTCTAACATTTTAACAGTTATATTATATCAGGCATAAGTGTACAATTGCTACTGCCATCAGTTTCAAAACATTTTCTTTCTTCTTTCATGACTGAAATGATCTTAACTATACAGATATATATACCCAGGTCTAATGAGATTAATGAGGTAAAACAAAGACCATAATAGTAAGGGGAGGAATTATTAAAGAAATAGAAGGTAGTTATGTGTTTCATCAGTGTCATTCCACACTCCAAATTTATCATCCTTTCCATGTGGCCCTTCTGTGAGAGACTGTCAAATTATCTTATAGAGGGGTTTGGGGTCTCCACTTTGTCCACACACCTCATGATCACACAGGCTGCTGTGCTTCTTCCGAGTGGACTTTGTTGCTTCCTTGTTAGAAGGCAACTTGTTTAACTTAAGCCTTTGAGACCTCAGGTGTTATAGCTTTTAATAGCCAGGCACCATCAGCTTTCTTCACCACATTTGCTTTCTGCATTTTCGAATTGGGCTATTTTTGTTGTTGTTAGATGGTATCTCATAGCTGTTTTAATGTGCATTTCCTGGATGGCTACTGATTGAGAATGTTTTCTCATATGTTCATTGTCCACTCAAGTCTCCTCCTTTATGAATCTTTTGCCCACCTCCTCAGTGAGCTATTCTTTTTTTTCTTAATAAGCTTGCAGGATTCTGTAGATTTTTGTAATAAACCCTTTGTCTGTTATGTCATTGCGACATATCTTCTCCCAGTTTGTGGGCTATCTTAATACTTACTTGATGAAGTCTTTCGATATGCACAAGTGTTCTATCTTTAGTATATCTCAATCCTTCATTATTGCTGATAGCCCATGTATGCCCTGTGCTAAGGCCCTTAGTTTTGTCCCTATTTTCTAATTGATGATCCTGATAGTTTACAGTTACCTCAAGGTCTGTGGTCCACCTTGTATTTGCTCTTGTGTATGTAGTGAGATATGGGACTCACTTCATATTTCTGCTGATAGGTATCCAGATTTTGCAGTAGTGTTTGTTAAAAAGTGCATCCACTTCCCATTTGACATTTTTGGACCCTTATCAAAGATCAGTTGTCTTTATGCTGTTATTTTTTTTATTTCTGGATTTTCTGTTCCTATCCCTTGGTCCATGTATCTACCATGATGCCAGTACCATGCTGTTTTGACAACTGTAGCTGTATAGGTAAGTGTTAAAACCAGGTCCTGTAAACCCTCCCACTTTCTTCTTCTTGAGGAGTTCTCTGTCAATTCCAAACAGCATTCCTTTACATAACCACAGTCCAGTGTCCCGAGTCAACGTTGGACATGAACAGGAGCACAACAGTAGTGTCTCATTTACAAACTTTAGGGTGCTTTTGCCCTGTGTGTCACCAATGACCTCTGTTTGTTCCAGAACCCAATTTAGGGTCAAAATGTTGCATTTAGTTGTCAAACCTCTTGTTATGTGCCCTTGAGTTAGCTCCTACGCACAGTCACCCTACATATATCTGGACAAAATATTGTCCAGTCCTTAGAATTGCCACTACCCTTGAGCCCATTGTTGCAGTCACTGTGTCAATCCATCTCATTGATGTTTGTCTTCTTTATGGACAACCCACTACTTTACAAGCATGAGCTTCTTTTCCAGGGTTGGTTTTTTTTTTTTTTTTTCTCACAGCACGTCCAAAGTCATTGAGACAAAGTTTCCCCTTCCTCTTTTCTGGCTCTACTTCCTGCCAAACAGACTTGCTTATTCTTTGGCAGTTTTTGATTCTTTCTTTTTCTTTTCTTTTTTGTCAGTTCTTCTTTCCTTTGTTGTCAGTTCCTGTTGGAGGGCGCTGGCATCTTGCATCTTTCACCTCTAAACTTTAGTCTCTTTAAAAACTAAAAGGTCTTGGGCAGTAGATATGTCCTGTGAAACACATCTCTTTAGTTGCCCTTCATCTGAAACAGCTCCTCTTTGTCTTTCATGGCCTTAACATGTTTTTTTACGAATACAGGTCCATTGTTCTATAGAAGGTCTCTCAGGGTTGGGTTTGACTTATGCTTCCTCCCCAGGAGATTCCAGTTATGCATCTGGGCAGGGACGTTTCCAAAGTAGCATTGTGCCTTTCTCAGGTCTTCATGTCACCCGATGTTTATTTTCTCCCTGGCTGATGATGCTCTCTTGATCATTCGGTTAAGTTGGGCTCTGCCAAGTTTCCCCATTGTCAAGTGACTATGTTCCCCTCTTTGGTACTTATCTTCTGAGGAGATTCTTTGAGGTTGTGGGATTACCCTGTGTCTCATCATGTTTCCACGTATTCATTTCTGATTTTATTGGTCTTTCTTGCCTGAAGCAATAGTCCATGTGGCAGTGGCCAGATGGCCATTTCCCAATGCCGTTATGCCCGCTCTGTTTTCTAGTGGGTTTTGAATGTATAGATCTGCATCTTGAACTGTTCGAAGAAACTGGCCCCTGGATTGGGACCCCAAAGCTTGCCCTTAAATGAAAGGTCAGAGCAATAGGCTGAATAATGGAGAAAATGTAGCCTCTTCAAGGAACCTAGAAATGAGCACTCCTGTCTCTGCAGGAACTGATAATGTAACCACTGAGGAAAGCAAGTGGCCACCATGACCACCCACACTTTCTGGACTGGGAAGACAAGAGTCTGCCTGGTGCAGTCATGCTCGCCTTCAAGATGATCCCAGAGTCAACCATGGGACCTTCCAAGGAACAGATAAGGTCACATAGTAAAGAAGCAGGAAGCTTAACTGGGCCTCCAGAAGCTGTGGAGTGAGAAAACAAGGAAAATGTGCTGAAAGAGGTGAGTCTAAAGGAGAAGCAGCCGGTAGTGAGGTTCTTCCAGGACACGCACAGAGGAGCCCTTGAGAAAGGCCAGGCAGAGAGGAAGAGATCGTGTGATGCTGAGGAAGCCAGGGTGGCACTTTGAGGAAAGAAAGCATGCCTGACGCAACCTTTAGTTCTTGAGATGTGGTTTGGAATCTAGAGTCCCTAAGGTTATTTGAATCAGGAAAACTTGGGGGAGGGGGGGAGCACTATCAAGATGCCTAAGCAGGTGACATCAGAGGAGCATGACTGTGGTTTTTGCACAACCCCTTTCCCTCAAACACACAGCACACACATGGCCATTGGTCTCCCCAAGTGGTGCTGTGCCCATAATCCTGTCAAGAAGTATTGGAGACATTGAGCAGGGTAGGGCAGGAGGGCCCCTCTGCCTCCTTCATCCGTCACAAGCAGGAACGAAGTGCAAAGTTGTGCTGTCTCTCCCTCTTCCCGATCTCTACTGTCTGCCTTTTCTGGGCACGGTCCATCTTCAGACATATCCAGGACTAGAGAGCAGCAGGATGAGATCTTTGGACTTGATGTTCGGGCAAATGTGATGGACTTTGATGGAGGGGTTTCATTAATTATGTGTTGGCAGCAAATTACATGCAACAGATAAGGGAAGGGAAAGGAGAAACTGACTACAGCCTATGAAACAGATGAACATTAACCACTACACTATCGTTTTGTGGACTGCTAAATGACCTATCTCCTTCCCCTCCCATCTCAGAAATTTCCCACTAGTGATTGATTTTAGATTTTTTTTTTAAGTACTCTTATATTCCTAAGATCAGGACATTATCCTTAATTTCATTTTCTTCACTATTATTCTTTTTGATGTTGCAAGCTGAATGTTGTGATTAATTTTGTTATTCTTTAATATTGTTCCTTTTTGATGCTATAATCAACCCTGTACAATGCTCGCTTACTCTAAAGAATGATAATGTTAATTTTGCTTTCAGATTTAGTTATACCTGCTCACTCTATAGAAAAGACCCTGATAAAAAGGGTTGTTACCTGTATTAACTGGCTGTTAGTGTCACTCCCAACTGCAGTCTAAAGAATCACTTTAAGTTCTTGCAGCCCAGGTAACTGAATAAACACGCTTCTAAATTTCAGAACATTATAGTGGTTGCTTTGAATTGAACCCACAACACTGACTCTTTCCAGAATGTTTGCAAAAGGAGAGAGAAAGACAGGTATGCAATCTGGTATGGAAACAAAGTTGAGAAGCAGGTGTGGGGTTTGTTGTTGTTGTTTATTGCGATTTGGATGAAAGGTTACAGAGAAATTGGTTTGCCGATTGACCTTTCGTACACACTTTGTTTCAGGTCATTGAGCAGAAACCCCAGCACTTTTCTTGCTTCTTCCTTGTGGAAAGAAGGAATTGGTCCTTCTTTCTACATCCATCTTGCCTTCTGCACTTTTGATCTTGCCTGCTTGCTTGTACTAAGGCAGTGGTTCACAACCTGTGGCTTGCGACCCCTTTGGGGGTCGAGTGACTCTTTCACAGGGGTCACCTAAGACTATTGGAAAACACCTATTTCTGATGGTTTTAGGAACCAAGACACTGCTCCTCTATCCATCTCCAGGCAGGTCCGCCCACATGCAGATACGGCGCCCACCTACAAGTACCCGGCATGAAGACTGTGACCCATGCTACACCCTGCTTCAAGACCAAATTCCATTTCTTTGTCATGAGAAATGAATATTTCACAATATAGAATGACGTCTGGGTTTTATGATTCATCACTATACTTTAATGATGTTCAATTTGTAACAGTGAAAATACATCCCGCATAGCAGATCTTCACATGATGATTCATAACAGTAGCAAAACGACAGTGATGGAGTAGTCACGAAAATAATTTTATGGTGGGGGAATCACCACCACACGAGGACCTGTATTCAAGGTCGGTGGCATGAGGAAAGGTGAGGACCACGGCTCTCAGGCTTCTCTTGCTCTCTAGAGTCACTGTTGCCCCTATAGGCCCGTCTGCTCGTCAGCTAAGGAACTCCTGCCGCTCTGCTCCTGGGGAGAAAGTGGAGGGTGCAGTAAAGAAAAGAGGCGCAGTCTCAGAAACCCACAGGGGCCATTGAGCTCTGTCCTAAAGGGTCACTTTGAGTCACAATCGACTCCAGGGACATAAGTTGGGATGGTTTCTGGTTTTATTGTTTGGCTGAAAGTTGAACCCAGGAGATGGGTTCAATTCAAAGCTTGAAGGGTGATTAAGGGCCACAGCCTCAGGGGCTCCCTTCGCTTCCACCTCACCAGGAAGCACGGTCTCTCTCTCTCTCTCTCTGTCTCTCTCTCTCTCTCTTTGTTATCATTTTGGTTTTGGTTTTGGTTTTGCATTTTTCTCAGCTTCCAGCCAGGGCAGTCTATTGTGATCCCTTTCAGAGCAGTGGACTGTGGTAGCCGAACAATATCTAGATGCCCAAACTTAAAATTACTCAGTACCCATTAAAAACTTCCTCTGTAGGAAACAATGTTGGTTCTGTTTTGACAACCCCTTGCTGGACTGTTCCAGTGCCCACCAAGGGGTGGTATTGTCCATGTTGAAAGACACTGATCATTTTTGGTATCAGGTGTCTGAAGACTGATGTTTCAGTGGTCCATAAGTCTTCTAGACAGATGATGTTCATATGTCTTTCTTTACTTCTCTTTGCTTCCAATGGGGAGAGACTAATTGTTGCACCTTAGATGGTCACTGGCAAGCTTTTAAGAACAGGGCAGGTTTTTGCAATGGGGAAATTATCGCGTGTTCTCAACGAAGGTGAACTATGGAGTAAGACCCTAAAGTTACACAAAAGAGGGAGCTACAAAGTGGAGAAAACATGATAAAATCAAGAACCTTGAGTCAAGTTAGCTTTTGGAACAAAGGTGGATGTGATTTCTCTGGAAATGTCCCAGAGTAACTCCCCACGCATGTGATTGGCTTCTAACAGAAAGGTTAGTGGTTGGAGTCCATCCATCAGTGACTCAGAAGAAAGGCCTGGAGAACTCCTTACACACACCCAATGATATCAACTCTTGAAAACTTTATAGAGCGTCATTCCACGTTGATACACATGGGGGCGCCACCGGTCAGGGTTGGCTCAATAGAAATCAACTAAGGAGGGAAAATATAAAGGATGAATCATGATCCAGACAACGAGACAGTGAAGACAAGAGCTGAGCCCTTGCCCGTTTTCATCAATGAGGCGGAAAAGCCATCTCCTGAAGGCGGAGGGAGTCAGTCAGAAGAGTGAAAGAGGTTTGTTGCAGCTGCCTCAAAGAATTCAATGGAAAATCAAGAAGAGTCAAAAAGGCTGGCCTGACAGTGAAATGACGTATGAATCTGAACAACAAACCTGCCTGAGGAATGCATCGGGGACAGATTGATTTGCCCCCGAAAAGTCCTTATAGGTCTCTGCTGCTTGTGCTGCTTATTGGAGCATCTATCTGAATGTCTAACTCTGATAGCCATCTTTGGCAGACTGAAGAATGGCTGGGATGACTATTAACATGTACTTTTCAATACTTAAGAGAAATGAAATGTTCCACTCACAGCAAGCTGTTAAAATCCTAATTATCCCCTTGGAGACAGGCCCTCTCAATTTCAGAAACGAGGTCCTTTACAAAGGAGGGAAAGCAGCCACATTACCCCTGGACAGTGCCCCCTTCCCACCTCCCATGAATAAAATGCATCGATCTTCATTTCCCCATCCAGTAAGATCTTCTAAGTCACTCCTTGACACATCGACTTTCTGGTAATCCCATCATTGATCAAGTCAAACAAAGCAAGCTTTCTGCCCATTCGGGGGCAGCGGCAGCTGGTTTCTGTTGGAAGACCCTTTTATGCCAACCTTGGAGAACACGGACTCTGACTCCCACTGCCTTCCCACACGAGACAGTGGCCGCTTATGAATGAAAGGCCTGTTTCTTTCCTCCTGGGCTTTTGTGGAGAGACAGAGGAAGAAAGTCATTTCCTGGGGAAATGAAGACTTAGAACCTGGGTAGGGAGGGAGCTGGTGCTCCAGAGAAGGGAAGGGTAAGGTTGGCAAGGGGGTGGATGCCTCACACAAGATGTCCAAATGCAGTTGCCCTAAAAGGGACCCCCAAAGGCTACTCTGTGGGTTGGAGAGTCCATTGTGCTCTGCCAATGGTGGGCAGGCGGGAAGGCAGGCTGTGAGCAGCGGGGAGGGCTGGCCTCACTCAGTCCTGAGAACAAAGGGAGCTGCTGAATGGGTGCACCCTGGGAAACCTGGGGTCCTGCAGACGTCCCATGGCAGTCTGATGAATGGGGCACCCCAGCTTGGAGTGGAGGTGGAGGGAGCCTTGAGGGAAGGAGGCAGGCTCTGACCCAAAGGTAAACCACAGGAGAGGGCCTGGGTATCCAGAGTCCCCTGTGCTGTCGTGTCTGGAAGATGAAAGAAACTACATATGAAAGAAACTAGAGTTGGACTTCCCAAGAGAAACCAGTCCCTGCAGAAGCACATCATGCTCGGTAAAGTAGCGGGCCATGGCCAATGAGACAGACTTTGGACAAGATGAAGTGGCACGGTGGCTGCTGGGCTCAAACAGGACCATGATGAGGATGGCACAGAACCGGGCAGTGCTTCCTTGTGCTGAGAGCTTGGCAGTTCAAAAAACCAGCAGCTCCACCGGAGAAAGGTGGCCCTCTCACTCCAACAAGGAACTACTTGGGGCGGTTCTACCCTGTCCTCCTTGGTCACTCCGAGTCGGAATCAACTTGATGATGGTGAGTTCGATTTTGAGTTTGGCGCTATCACCCGGTAGAGAAAACGGGAGAAGCAATAGACCCTAATTGCCAGTTCAGATGGAATGATTAAAGTTAAGAGACTTCAGGTACTCTCTACAAAATTTAGAGGTTAGCGGTATCTCACTATTTGTGGGGCTGGTATGACCTTGCAGCGAGATATTATCTTTGTAGCCCTGGTGGCGTAGTGGGTTGTGCGTTAGGCTGCCAACCACAAACTCAGCAGTTCTAACTCACCAGCTGCTCCGTGAGAAAAATGTGAGGCTTTCCACTCCTTAAAGAGTTTCCGTCTTGGAACCCCACAGGGGCACTTCCACTATGCCCTATGGGGACACCACAAGTCGGAATCAACTGGGTGGCAATGAGTAATATAAGTCTACGTATCCATATCCATATGTACAGAGAAAAGCGACAAGTGGACTGAGCCCCGGTGGAATAAGTGGTTGAGTGCGGGACTGCAGCCCGAGGGCTTGGCAGTTCAAATGCAGCAGTGGCTGTCAGGAGCAGCATTGGGTAGCTCCCACAACCACCAGAGGGCAGTGATGTGTGCCCCCCCAAAATAAAAATAATAATTTTTAAAAAGCAGCAAGTGTATGGAGTTGACTATGCAATAGTCTGTGCAGTATGCAATAGCTGTCTCAAAATGTTAGGAATATCATGAGAATTTCCAGAGTGTGACACAGAGACCCAAAGTGAGCACCGATTAGAAAAATGGTAGAATTTCTCAGGGCAGGGTTGCCACCAAAGTTCAGTTGGCAACAAAGTACCACCTTTTCAGTCCATGGGGTACACCTAGGAGGGGAGTACTCCCCCACAAATGGATTTTTTTCCCCAAAGCTATGTATGTATGTATTTTTACAAAACAAACCTTATCGCCTTCAAAGAACTCTCCCTTACACTTAATGCATTGGCCAAATCTGCGATTCCATTCTTGGAATCAATTTCTAAACTCTTCTGTTAGGTTCGCTGACAGCCCCGCTCTCCTTTTTTTCTTCACTTCTTCTACACTATCAAATCTCTGTCCTCTCATATCTCTCTGCATTTTTGGAAACAGAGAAGTCGCACGGAGCGAGGACAGGTGAGAATGGTGCGTCAGACCAGAGAGGTGTGCTGCTGCTGTTTGTTACATAATTGATTCTTTTTTCTGTTGTGTGTATGCATGTACATATATGCTTATAGACACATATATTGCATATATGCATATTTATGTAACAATAGCATTTGTCATTTTAACATTTTTACATATACATCTCAGTAGCATTGATGATGGGCTTATCATGTTGTACATATATCATCATTATGCAGCTGCTAATTTTTTCATCACTATTAACAGTTCATTGCCCATAATGGAGATGACTCTTATGTTTTGTTTTCAGTCTTTTCTTGTATCTTCCTTTTTTCTTTTTAATCATTTTATTGGGGGGCTCCTACAACTCTTATCCCAATCCATCCATTGTGTCAAGCATTTGTACATTTGTTGCCAGAATCATTTTCAAAACACTTTCTTTCTGCTTGAGCCCCTGGTATCAGCTCATTTGTTCCCCTCTCTCCCCTCCCCTACCTTCCCGCTAAATCCTTGATAATTTATAAATTGTTAATATTTTTTCATGTCTTACATTGACTGAGGTCTCCCTTTACCCACTTTTCTGTTGGCCATTCCCCCTGGCAGGGCATTACATGTAGATCATTGCACTTGGTTTCCCCTTTCGCCCTCTACCTTTCCCTTACCCTCCTGATATTGCTACTCTCATTATTGGTTTTGAGGAGTTTATCTGCCCTGGATTCCCTGTATTTCTAGCTCTTATCTGTACCTGTGTACGTGCTCTGGTCTACCCAAACTTGGAAGGTAGAATTGAGGTCATGGTAGTGTTGGGGAGGAAGCATTAAAAAAGTCGTGGAAAGTTGTATGTTGCATCAGTGCTATAGTGCATCCTCCCTGGTTCATCTCTTCCTTGTGACCCTTCTGTAAAGGGATGTCCAACTGTCTACAGAGGGGCTTTGGGTCCCCACTCTACACTCCCCCTTATTCATATTGATAAGATTGGGGGTTTTGTTGTTTTTTGGGGGGGATCACTGCTTTCTGGTGGTTGTGGGAGCTACCCAGCCTTCTCCTAGAGAGCTGCTGCTGGATTTGAACGCCCAAGCCCATGGGTCGCAGTCCCGCACTCAACCACTTACACCACTGGGGCTCAGCCCCAATAAGATTCTTTTTGTTCTGGGTCTTTGATGCCCGATACCTGATCCTACTGACACCTCATGATCACATAGGCTGCTCTGCTTCTTCCAGCTGGATTTTGTTGCTTCTCAGCTAGATGGCCACTTGTTTATCTTTAAGACTTTAAGACTCTAGACACTATATCTTTTGATAAGCAGGCACCATCAGCTTTCTTCACCATATTTGTTTATGCACCCATTTTGTCTTCAGCAGTTGTGTCGGGAAGGTGAGCATCACGGAATACCAGATTATTAGAACAAAGTGTTCTTTCATTGAGGGAGTACTTGGCTGCTACCTTGATGCTTAACATATAAATATATGTACATAGAGCTATTACTCTATCATTATATATATTTACATATGTACATGCATGTATTTAGATCTCAATAAATACCCCTTGTCTTCTAGTTCTTTCTTCTATTTCAATTTACTTTCCTCTTGTCCCACTATCATGTTCAGCCTTCATTTGGGTTTCAGTAATTTCTCTGGTTTATATAACCCTTGATCAAGCCCTACCAGGCATCCTATGTCCACCTCATCATCAATTTTAGGTCAATTATTGCTCCCTTGTCCTGGGTTTGTTTACACACACGTTTTTTCCCTGCCTCCCCTCTCCCATGTCCCCCAATTGGTCTGTAGAATTCTTGGTCCCTTTGTCTTCTCCTCCAGATTGATAATCCCACGTATTTTATCTAGGTAGACATGCACAGACAATAATAAGCACAAAAACAAGGCAGAACAAAACAAAACAAAACAAACAAACAAAAAAAACCAGCAACAACGAAAACCAATGACAAAAAGGAAAAAGAAAACCCTGTAAATAGTTCCAGGTCTGTTTGTTGATCTTTGGGAGTGATTTCTGACTGAGTCTGATGGGGTGCCACGCCCTGGCCCCAAAGTCTATTTTTGGTATTCTCCGGAGATGTCATTGCTCTGCTCCCCTTGCTGCTCTGCTGCACATCCTTAATGTTTCACTCTGGTGTGGTGGGGTCAGATTGGACACAATTCCTGCACTATGCCGCCAATGCTGTCCTTCGTAGTGAGATGGGTCAGTGAGGGGTGTCTTATCTCGTGGTAGGGCCAGCCCTATCATCCGTCCTCTCTGCATTGGCTGCTCCGAGCAGGAATATCAACCTCGGGGCTTGGTTGTTCCATAGATTTTTTTTTTCTGTATGGGGATATATTTTATCATAGATATAATGGTCCGTGCAGACTGGCTTCAGCCCTATCATAAGAATAAACAAATTAATCACTGCATCAACGGACTGGAAAGTAAATCTTTTTTTCCTATTGGCTATATTCATAAGCAACTCCACCTCACCAGTCTCCTGACTGATGGGTCATGCCTCTGGCTGTTCTGTTGGGAATGTGCTCATGTCACACTTTCCAGCACATTCGGCTGGAATCCTAAACAGGCCGCTGCACACGACGCTGCAGGAGGAGGTGAAAAGGCACAGTTGTCCCTGACAGCTCACTCTTTATGAGGATGCAGTGTCTTCCTGGCTGGCTTCTTGCTCAGCCCCTTGTTGTGCGTTCTTTGGTGCCCGACGAGGGGCGAGCTCTGGTTGAAGTCCCATCCGCACGTCTTACACACGTAGGCACGCTCCCCAGTGTGAGTCCTCTGATGCCTGATGAGGTGAGAGCTCTGGTGAAAAGCCTTCCCACAGTCCCCACACCGGTATGACTTGGCACCAGTGTGAGGCCTCGGGTGCTGGAAGATGGCTGAGCGGTCATGGAAGGCTCACCCACACTCTTGGCACTCGAACGACTCCTCTCCAGTGTGGATCCTCGGATGCTGAGTAAGCTAGGAGCTCTGGATGAACGATTGCACACAGTCCTGACACATGAAGGGTCGATGTCCTATGTGGATTTCCTTACCTGCTGAAAAGTACTTGGGGTTCCGGAGCGGTTTGCCGCATTCACTGCACTGGCCATGTGGACTGTCCTGGTGGATGCCCAAGAACGTGATCTGCAGCACACTCCGATGACGACTGTCTCACAATCACCGTTGTCCCTGACTTTCCCTCGCTCGTGGCTCTTCTGAAGTGCTTTAACACGTAGATTGTGCTTTTAACCTGGGGCCCATTTTGTTTTTAAATAAATCATTTTATCGGGGACTCATACAACTGCCATCACATATGTCGATTGTATGCAGACCACATTTGCACACTTGTTGCCATCATCACTCTCAAGACATCCTCCCTCCACTTAGGCCTCCAGTACCAGCTCCCCTTATTTCCCCTCCCTCCCCACTGCCCCTCCTCCATGAACCCATTAAAATGTGCAAATTGTTATTACTTTTTCATATTAAACATTGTCCAATGTGTCCCTTCACTCACTAGGCACTGCAATTTTTTTTTTTTTAACAGCAGAGGCCAGTGCCAAAATGAAACTGCTTTCAAGGAAATTCACCATGTATCCTCCAATGACCTCTCATGAAAGCGTCAGTGTGTCTCCTAGAACAGAAAGCTGAGCTAAGTGGCAGCGTCGGCTTTGGCGACTAGGACTGCTTGACTTGACTGATGACAGTTGTGGCCCTGGAAGAAGCTTCCACGTTTTGTAACAATGGCCCAGTTTCAATTGCCACTAGCTGCCACTGAGATCTGTATTTCTGAGGCCACAGCCCTGCTGGTGTGGGCACCATCGCCTCTGCTTCCCACAGAAGGTGGAGTGTGACTCACCCCTACAGTGTACGTATCAACCAGGGCACAGTCAGGACATCTTCGCTCTCTAGGAGAGATTCAGTGTCGAGACCTGGTCACACAGGAGGAACCCTGCTGACATTGTGGGTCACACACTGGATTGTGAACCACAAGTCAGGGGTCCAGATGCACCCGCTGCTCTAGGGGAGAAAGATGTCTGCTCCGGTAAAGATTTGGAAATGCACAGAGACAGTTTATCCTAGCCTGGAAGGTTGCTGTGAGCTGGAATCAGCTTCACAACAGTGAGTTGGGATGGTTTCTTTGAGTTGCCTGGGTGTTTCAAGAACTGAGAAGCCCATCCCAGGAATAAATCGCCTGTAGGAGTCTGAGTGGGTGAGAAAGTCATTTACCAATGCCCAGAAGCCAGGGCTGCCTAGTGAGGGCAAGAGAGAGAGAGAGAGACTTCTCATGGGAATTGAGCCATGGCAGAGACATGGCCACTGTTGGAAAGGACACTGGAAGAGGATGGTGAGGTAAAATTAGAGTTAGAGGAAAGAGTGATCCTCGGGGCTCTTCCTTTCACCTTTTGATCTCCCACTAACTATGGCTATCCAGAAGCCATATGACTTAGGTTCTGGGAAGTGCAGAGCCAAACAGGAAGCAATGGATCTGAGGACAAATGACCAATGCCATGTACATCAACTTGAGCCACCCCGTCCTTGCTCAATGTGCGCATGAACCAAGTATCTGTGGTGGCAGCGATGGAGGGTATGTGTGGACTCAGCAGCATGGACTTCTACTTACCAGGGCTCACTTGGGTTCTGCCACTACTGAGTGCCCAATCTACCAGCAGCAGAGACCAACAAGGAGCCCAGCATAGGGAACCCCTCCTTGATCAACCAGCAAGCTGGTAGCAGGTTGAGTGCATAGGACCACTTCCTTCATGGAAAAAGCAGCATTTTGTTCTTACTGGAATAGGCATTTACTCCGGAGATGGATTTGCTTTGCTTTGGCAGATGCAATGCTTCTGTCAAAACTACCATTCCTAGACTTGCAGAATGGCTCATCCAGCACAGCATCACCATAGCCAGGATTCATGGGCTCGGGAACCAAGGGGTGGAAATGGGAGTAGCATCATTCACCATCACTCCTAGTGTCCCATTCACCACATTTTTGCTTCCTGCTCTTGGGTCTGGACGCCTTAGTTCCCAAGGGGGTAGGAAATACTCCCACCTGGAGACACAGCACTGATTCCATTGAACTGGACATTAAAAATACCTCCTGACCATTTTGGACTCCTCATGCCTCTGGATCAACAGGCAAAGGAGGGTAATACTGTGATGAATGGGGTGATCGATTCTGATGAACAAAAGGAAGTTGGGTTAGTATTATATAATGGTGATAAAGAAAAATAGGTCTGGAATGCAGGAGATTCCCTAGGTCAGGGGTCAGTAAACTCTTGAGACTGAAGAGCCAATCTTGTCCCTCCTAACAACTTTAAAACCACTCAAGAGCCTTAAATATGTTTTTCCAAATGAATGAAATCACCACGATCTGAAATAATAACCTTCCAATGTTTTCAATGTGACTTCAGAGCCCCAGGTTCACACTGAAAGAGCCACATAGGGCTCACAGTGATCTGTTAATACTACTATACTCTGTGATTAAAATCAATGAAAAGTCCAGCACCCCAATTCTGACATGATTACTCTCAGGGTACAGTGTCCACTGCACTTGAATGGGTCCTCAGGAGGGACTTTGCAATTGTGGAAAATAACAAAAACAGACATAAAGAGAGGCAGAGGGGCTCTTTGTCCCTATGTCAGGACCAAAAGACAGAATGTATTTTCCAATAGGTATATATAATGGGGCTTACAGATCTTTTCCACATACAGTGGACATATTATATAGTCTATGTGTAATATCACAAGCAAGTAGCATCATAAACAAGCTATGAGATGAATCGTCATCTTGACCAAGTGCTAGTTGACCTCAAATGTCCCGAGCCCTCCCCAGGGGCAGTGCTCACTGATCAGTATCAACAAGAGATGTCAAAACAGAGTTTACTACGTTTTAGGGTGGGCTGGCTATAGCACCTGACAGCTCTACAGATAACCTTCAAGGCACAGGGAATAGCCAGACACAGGTATGATTCACCTTTTATGGTCACTCCTTTATGTGTTGAGAAAACAAAGTGAAAAGCTCGACTATATGAAGAACAGGGCATCGGGACTAAAGGAAATCTCATAAAAAGTAGGGGGAGTAATGGTTCCCTAAGGACACAGAACAAAAGGGTGGGAGAAAGAGCTGATAGCATTGATGACTATATAACCCCTCTTGAAAGGAGAAAACAACAGAAATGTACATGAAGTGATTTATTGGATGGTATAAGATATGGCTAAATAAATAAATAAGGGTTCCTGGTGGGTAGGATGGGGCAGGGAAGGGGATAAAGGGAAGCTGATATCAAGGAGTTCAAGAAGACAGAAAATGTTTTAAAACTGATTGTGGTAGCAATTATACAATATGCTTGCTGTGATTGCACTATGGAGTGTTATGATATCTGTAAGAGCTCCCAATAAAATGATTTTTTAAAAGGTGCTTTAAGTTCTTCTGGCTCTCAGTATAAGAAAACTGTGTCATCTTATATAGCAGGTTGTTAATGAGATTTCCTTTAGTCCTGATGCCCTGTTCTTCATACAGTCCAGCTTCTCACATTGTTTTCTCAATACATAGATTGAATAAGTGTGGTGAGGGTAAATAACCCAGATACATACTCTCCTTACTTTCAACCACATAGTATCATCATTGGTCAGTTGGTCATACTGTCATGGGTTGTGTGTTGCTGTGATACTGGAAGCTATGTCACTTACAATTTTCCTGTAGTCACACTTTGTACCTTTCACATTCTGATTACTCACGGATATTTGTAACTGCTTCTTTTCATTTTGAGTCCTGCCTCATCAGTCAATGAAGGTCTCAAAGGTTTTGCTTCGTCCACATCATTAAAATCAACTCTAAGGTTTTAGCTCCTTCCCAGTTCTATTTTGAGTGCCTCCTAACTGGAAGGATTCATGATCTGACATTAGATCACATAATGCCCCACTGTTACTCATAAGCCTAACACTGACCACATTTTTTTGGAAGTATGTAACTAGTCCTTCTTTCTAGTATCTTAATCTGAAAGCTCTATTGAAACCTACTTACCATTTATGACCGTGTGAGGTTTAAATGAAGTACTAGTAGCCTATCTTCCAGCAGCATAGTAGCACACAATTTGGCAAAAGACACACATAACATGAACTTATTGGTGTCTGTTTAAGGATTCATCTAGACTTCTTGGCATTCCCAGCACCTAGGACAACGTCCTTTCTTTGCATTTGGGTGGTGTAGAGGGCTGCTAACTGCAAGGCCAGCAGTTCAAAAACACAGTCACTCTGTAGGAGAAAGCCAAGGTTTTCTCCTCCTGTAAGGACTTACAGTTTTGGAAAAACCCCAGGAGCCCTTTGGAACCCTGCTCCATAGGGTGGTTTGTGGGAAACCAACACTGAGGGAAACATGACTAGAACTGTATTTCCTAAGTTATAACAGAGGGAATCGAGAAAGCTAGTCTTCCACAGTAGGAAAGCCACCACTTTGGTAAGTTAGAGAAAAAGTCCAAGTACATTATCCTGATATATATACTTTAACTGTGTGTTAAATCCTCACAGATTCTCCCATAACAGCTATGCTGCCTTAACATGAGCACATGGTTGATTCTGTCTCCCTGTAGAAACAGACATTCTTATCATCTCCTCCCACCACGGCACCCATCCCCCCTCATCCCTTCTCCCAAAGCAGGGAATAGGTTTCCTCACCTGTGAGCTAAGGGACTTTACTGTGGTTACCACCCACCTGGTAATAGATGTAACTACTGAATATGCATGATTTATGGCTACCTATTAAAGCTTCAAAACAGTAAAGACCTCTCTCCTCCTCCCTCTGTCTGCTCAGAGATAATGAGATAATGGCCATCCCAGAGGTGACCATGCCACCATAAAATGTGTCCGACTCCTTTATTTGTTCACACCTACCTCTCCTATTCTCTATGACTTTACTATAATCTTTATATATTATCGTCGTACATTTTCACCTGAGAACTCCACCCCAGGGTTGTTAAAGGCTGGTTTGCTCTAACAGTCACTGTGAGTCAGAATCCACTCACCGTCAGGGAGTTGATTGTTTGGGGTTTTGTGCTATTACTCAAAGGATGTACCATCAATGCCACTTGTGAGACATGTAGAATCTCAGACCACACAATCTACTGACTGAGATTTGGCGTTTTCACAAGCTCTCCAGGTGACTTTAAAATGTGAACAGTGTTGGTTTAGATGAGGTGTTCTCAGACCATCTCAGCACATATGGTTAATCGTGATCCTGTTAACTTGAACGAATCTTATCTCCTAATCCTATCATCATATCCTCATATGATAGATGCTTCCTAATGTGCTATGGGGGATAGAAAAAGGACCTTCTCAGACAGTATACCCAAACATCTTCCCAAAGATGTGATGTGTGAGCTAGGCGTAAAGGATTTGTAGGCATTGACAGGTAGAGAGGAGAAGACTGTTGTCAGCAGGGAATCAAATGGAATAATCAAGTATGCTTAAAAAAATGCTTGGGGAGCTTTGAGAAATTAAGTGCGCATGATTAAGTAGCAGAACAGGAAGCTGGAGGCAAATTTTGAAAAGATCTTATTTACCGAGAAGAAGAGTTCTCTTTATTATGCAGGTGGGCTAAGAAAAAGTCATCAAAGTAGTGTGTGTGTTTTTTCAGTAATAAATGACACAATTTAAGTTGTGATCAAGGTTAGTCATTTTGAGGTTAAATTTGAAGGAAGTTATATTGTTCATGAAAGCAGCAGATGCCAAAAAAAAAAAAAAAAAAAGCAGCAGATGCCAGAGTGGCCAGTATATCAGGAAGTGACCCATGGGCCAACATCAACCATTTCAAACTTGAGAAATATTCCACCAGACAGTGGTTGCTTTATACAGCCAAAAGCTGCAGAAGCTAAATGAGGACAGCTATACATTGCTGTTTTGTGATGAAGCTGGGCATGAATAAGCTTCAGCTGTACTTCTCTAAAAGATGCATCCACAAGACGGATCGTGTGGGTTCCCCTGCAGGTATTGTGGCGATCAACATTCCAGTTGTTCAAGATGGACCTAAGTCTATGGAAGGTGACACAGACTTTAGCATTGCTGATGCTTTCAAGACATATGTGCTTACTAAGGTGCAACTACTGACCTCTACCTGGAGGAATGATGGAAATTTAACATACATATAGAAACATTTAGTCCAATGGTCTAACGGACCACACAAATATCAGCCTGAAACCAGAAGAACTAGATGGTGCCCAGCTGCCACTACCAACTGCTCTGAAAAGATCACATTGAAGGTCCTGGATAGAGGGAGAGGTAAAAGTGAACCCAAACCCAAATCATGAAAAAGACTGGGCTTACTGGTTGGAAGAGATTGGTAGAATCTCCAACACTGTGGCCTTTAGTCACCCTTCAATCCTGGAATTAAGTGCACCCTAATGTTAGAATAATCAACCATTTATCCAAGGATAAAGCACAGATGGTTAGGAAAGGAGGAGGAATGGAAACAGGAAATGGAGAGGATATGAGTTAAAAGATGGTACGTTGAGAGAACCACAATGGATGAATTGAAACGAAATGTATAAGAATTATTGAAAGGAAATTTGATGAACAGCTTTGTAAACCTTTATCTTACACATTAAAAAGTCTGTTTTGCTTTTTAAATGCATGCACTCTGTCGTTCAGTAAATATTTAAGTTGCATATGTACATGATAAGGAGGCATGGTAACCCACAGTTAAGTTCTCATCTGCTAACCAAACGGTTGGTGGTTCAAACCCACCCACAGTTCCATGGGAAAAAGACCTGGATGAAATCAACCTGATAACAATATGACTTTAATACCAATGGAAGGAAAAACACCATGACAAATTGAGGGTTAAAAGATTTTTCAACATTTCCAACTCTGTGTGTGGAAACTGGAAGCAAAGATTCCTTCCTATCCCCACTGCACTCTTGCACAGCTACTTCTTATGACTGCATGGAATGATCGGTTTTCTCCATTTATAAAATATGAGAGAAATGTTAAATTATTTTTTATTGTAGAATGGTAAAGAACAAATTCACGTCCTTCTCAAAGGTCTTACTTTCAGGGCTCCAACGGGAGGGCAATATCAGATTCTTCTAGGCTGTAATCTGTATTTGGATTCTTTGTCTCTCGGAGCTCTGATAGCCTAGGGCAACCACATGTTAGACTATTAATCAGATTGTCAGTTCAAAGCCATCAGTATGCCCTCAGGAGAAGAATGAGGCTTTTTATTCCTATCATGATTTACAGTCTCAGAAATCCCTAGGTTTCCTTTGCCATTGGGTAATTCTGAGTTGGAAATGGCTTATTATCATGGCAAACTGCTCATGATAAATGGAGACATAAATTTTGGATGGAACAGCAGCATGAAGACTCCTAAGAAAGAACTTGTTTGAGCAGTGCCCTCACGTATCTAAGTACTGGCCCTGTCTTTTCAAAGATGCACTTTGGTCCTTGAATCTGCTCAGGAGATCCGGGCTGGGTCACCCTCTTCAGAGCCACGTCATCCTCATCTCGGCATGGCTTGTCTATTTCAAGCTCCATGCAGCTGGTAGAACAGGAAGAGACCAGGTCTATCTCCTTGGTGGGGATCTAACACCCACGGAAACCCACCAACCACAATGATAGCAGTAGCAGCAGCTCACATTTACTGGCATTTTAGTTCCAAGCTGTCTTTAGTCCCGAGTTGTCTTAGTTGCCTAGGGTTCTCATCCCAAAATGGGTGGCTAATAAGAACAGAAATGCATTGTCTCACAGCTGCTGGTGGCCACCTGTCTGAATTCAGGGAATTGGCAGGACTCTCGGGGAAGATCGGTTCTTGTCTCTTTGCTCTGGCAACCAGACCTTTCTTGACATTCCTTCATTTGTAGACACACATAGCTGTCTCCCTTCCTTTGTGTCTCAATGTATCTGTTTGTCTCGCTCTTTTTTGAAATTTTATTGGCACATAATTGACATATCATACCATTCAAGAGTTTAATCACACTAAGAAGAGTTGTACAATCTTTATCACAATTTTAAAACATTTTCTTCTTTTTATACTCATTATCAGCGCCACACACAAAAAAACAACAACAACATTAATCCAGCTACTGCCTTTATAGATTTACCTATCCTTGTTTCATATGTTTGTCATATGTCTTTTTGTTTGTTTGTTTGTTTTTGGTGGGCATCACTGCCTCTGGTGGTCGTGGGCACTACCCAGCCACCGCTGGATTTTCCGCACTCAACCACTTACGCCACCGGGGCTCAGCCCGTCAAATGTCTTAAATGCAGTTCCTCAGGTTGAATTAGGAACCATCCTACTCTGGAATGTACTCATGTTAATTAATAACCTCTTCAAAATCCCCTTTCCCAACAAGGTCACACTCGCAAGCTCTGGAGGTTAGGATCTCGACATCTCTTTTTAATAGGGCACCACTAAGTCCATTCAATTTTGTGTTATTGTGTTATAACACCTCACCTGGACTTCCTACAGTTCCATGGGCTAGAGATTGCTATTTCTAAAAAAAAAAATGTTTTAGACAATTACATAACCTAAGGAAAACACGTAAACACAAGAAAAAACGTTTGCATGCCTCTGATAGGAGGCTGCAAATTTCTGAAGGACAGGGAGGGTCTTACGCATCTGAATGTCCCCAGCCTCAAGGACAAAGTTGTTGTTTTTGGTTGCTCTTCGGTTGGACTCTGATCATGGGAATCCCAGTACAACCACTGCCATCCACAGGGTTTCCCCTGGCTGGTGTTTTGAAGCAGCTCTCCTGGTCTTTCTTCCTAGTCCATCTTAGTCTGGAAGCTCCCTTGAGATCTGTTCAGTATCGCAGTAGCATACAAAGCTTCACTGCTAGACAAGTGATGCCTCCATAATCAGCATTGACGAGGATTTGAACCCAGACCTTCGGTGGGAAATGTGAGCATTCTATCACCACTATCTTCTGACATACGAGCTAATGTTTGTTAAATGATTGAATGGTAAGCCAACAGACAAAAGAAATTAAGACTCCTTTGCCTCAGCAGTTCTCAGCTTTCAATGTCAGGGTTGGGCTGCAAACCCAACAGGTCAGCAGTTTTAAACCATCAGCCGCTCGGAGGGAGAAAGAAGAGGCTGTCTACTCCCATAAATATAATCTCTGAAAACCCACCGGGGTAGTTCTGTCCTGTTCTCTAGGGTCTCTGTGAGTCAGAATTTGCTCAGTGGCAGTGAGTTTGGTTTGGGTTTAGGTGGAACTTTGGGTGCAAAGCTGCCAACGTCCTTTATTTAGGGAAATCGACACAGTGGTTGGAGCCCGATTCAGTAGCTGGATTTTTTTCTACTGCAAATATTTTTACTCGCCTTTTAACCTCATGGTTTTCTTCAATGAGAACACATCTTCCATGTCTTCATTACATTATCGAGTTAGAAACCCCAGCGGGTACTCATAAAATGCTGTCCTACAACTCTTTCTCCCCAATAGTTAAAGTACTCTGGGGAATATCACTAAATGGGATTTTTAAACCCACACTTTCAACATTTTTACATAGAAAAGAATAAAAGTCATCATTATGATAAGAATGAAAATTTCCCCAACCGCATAAAATGGAACTAGTTACTAGACATAGAAGGCATCCATTAAGTTTGCAATATCCTAAAATTTGCTCTTATTTCTATTGTCAGTAGAACTTTATACGTGTTCTACTATGCCAAGACTATAAGTGGTAAACACACACTTCGAAATGATGTCTGTTTCTGTCATCCATAGCCATCTGCAAAACAGGCTTTCTGAATTTAAGCTCTAATATTGTTCCCTCCTCCGGATGTGGATTTTTTGAGTTACAATTCTTCTATGGGGACTGAGCTGACACCTCACTTAGGTGGTTGCTTATTTAAAGACAAGCCTTTAAGACCTTATATACTATTCTTCCTGATAGCCGGGCACCATCTACCTTCTTCATCACACTTTTCTGTAACACCCCTATCTTCAATAATCTCTTCATGAGGGCAGGTATGGAGCAGGGTCATGTCTTAAGAACTGCATAATTATTATGGTTATAATTAAGCACAAGTTCAAAATCCACTCCGGTTTCTAGGATTTGTATGTCTCTGGTTCACGTTAGAGACATTATTATCATTTTTATGATGCAGAATATTGTAAATTCCCCCCCCACCCGGAGCATATGGCAGTTCAACTGACACTATAATTAATTTATCTAATGTTTAGAATTTAAAACACTGCTGAGAAAGGGAGGTATGTATACATGTACAGGACAGTTTTTAAAACCAAAATACATGGATTGTTGACTTGTGCAAATTACTGATTTGGATGGCTAAACACTATTTACACAATGAAGGCTGGAGATAGGACAACGCTTTCAATAATGCTCACACACAAAGGCAGAACCATGCCTTCTGGACTAAGACATGCCATAAGAAGGCAAAGACAGATTGATGAACCTACAGAGTCAACAAGTCGAATAAGGCTTCCTGGGGAGTACAGTGAGGATGGGGGCAAAGGGGGGCTGATCTCTAGGAGTTCAAGAAGGAAGAAAATGTTTTGAAACTGATTGTGGTATCCTGGAATGATATAGCGGTATCAGCTCCCACTAATATGTTTTGTTTGCCTTTTTTTTTGGGGGGGGGGGGAGAGAGAGAGAGAGATGAAAATAACAAATATATGTTAGTCTTGAGCCTCCATGTATTGGGCCCCGTCAAAGCAAGAATGTTGAACCAAAGTCCAATGATTTCATATCTAAATCCTTGGGATAATAGTCCATCTGCTTCTTCCCACACTGGTGCCTTGCAGCCTTGAGCACGAGGGTGTATTTCCGCTCTTTTAATCTGCTAGACCTGTATTTAAGGTAGAGTCCAGTCCACTTAAGGAGTTGCAAGTGTGTTTCTCTGGTGTGGTCTATGAAGGATGTCGCACATGTCTGGAGTACAGAGTCTAAAGTCCTGGTTGTCTATAGTACAAGGCCTGGGTCACCAAGGGCTAAACAAAGAGTAGGTCAAAAGTGCCCAGTTAGGAAAGGAAAACAGACTAATTCTCCCACTGAGGGTCTATATATTGAATGTGTTTTTTCTCGAAGGCAGGCTGCACCACCTGAGTTACCCACCAACAGAATTTTCCCACACACTTTTTGAAGCCCTCTCACAGAGGAGAGAGTACAACTACCCACTTAAGAATTCCAAGGCTGTCATCTTTAGAAATGGAACCCTGGTGGTGTAGTGCTTAAGCATGGTCAGCAGTTCAAAACCACCTGCAACTCCACAGGAGAGACACCGGGCATTCTCCTCTCATAAACAGACAAGAGTCTTGTCACTGACTCCCCACAGGGGGACACCATGAGTCTGCATTGACTGCATGGAAGTGGGTACAGTCTTTACAAGAGAAAGCCTGAAAGTAGAGTGGTGAGGTACTCCGCTGCTAACTGACAGACCGGCAGTTCAAACCCACCAGCCACCCCCTTTAGGAGAAAAGGCCAGTCAATCCGATCCAATAAAGATGACTGACTGATTAGGCATTCTTTTTTTTTTTTTTTTTTAGGCATCACTGCCCTCAGGTGGTGGGAGTAGGAGGCCCAGCCTTTGCTCCTGGGAGCCGGAATTGAACCTCCATCCCAGTGGGCCGCAGTCCTGCGCACAACCACTACGCCACCGGGGCTCTGCCTTGATTAGGCATTCTTATTGGGCAGGGGCAACTGTCAACTGAGTTAGCGTAGACTCACGGAAGCAGATCACTAGGTCATTTCTCCCGTAGCCCCGCTGGTGGGCTCAAACTACCAGACGTTCTTTCTCTTTTTTCTTATGACTGGGAATGCTAACCACAAGGCCAGCAGTTGGAAACCCCAGCAGCTCCACAGGATAAAGGTAAGGATTTCTATTCTCATAAAAGAGCTTGTGTCTTCGAAGCCCACGGGAGCAGTTCCATCCTATCCTATCGCAGTCACTGTGAGCGGAGTGAGTCGAGAGTTCTTCTGTGCCTTCTCCTGTCCCTTTCCGCCTTCTGAATCGAACTTGTGGGGATATGCTGACCTTTTAGTCACACGTAGCTGAATGTTCTCGCAAGCACGCACTTCTCAGAATCACTGCTTTGCCACTTGTTCTCTGTAAGGTGGTCTCTGGAAGTGAGGAGAACCATGGACAACTGCATATTTAACCCTTAGCCATGGGACCTCCACGGCTTCTCTGCGGGAAAGATTCGCAATAGGTACTTTTGGGTAGCCAATTCAATTCATAACCTAATGTTTCTGTCAGGGTTCTTCATCACAAGCAATAGAGAGCGTCTTTGGTTGAACAAGCAGAAAATAAGTGTATTTGAAATTATGTTAGGCAGCTCATAGAATTTTCCGCATCACTCAACAGTCAGGATTAGAATCCACACAGCTAGAAACATCTGAGATCATGCCAAAGAACTGATCCAGCAGTGCTACTGGTACCACTTCTACCACTTTCCTTGAATACTGAGCACCCGTTAGCCCAGCTGCCACAGACAGCCCTACTGCTCTGTCATCATCACTATGTTTCCCTTTGGTTCAGGTCCAACCCAAACCCACTGCCACCATGTTAACCCTAACTCATCAACCTAGAGAAGACAGTAGAATGCTCCCTTAAGTGGCCGAGACTGTAAGGCATGAAGGGAACACATAACCTTACTTTTCTTCCCAGCTCTGTGTCACCAGGACTTTTTAGGTTCTGGTCATTAGGTCTTTATTCAAAGTCTGGGGATGAGGCACCACCTAGCACAGATCTAGACCCTTGCCTTGCCTAGTAAGTGCTCACTTGTTTCGATCCTCTATTGCTGCAAAGCAAACCATGTGTCTCGGAAAACACCAACAACCATATCAGGATTCTAGAGGCTGACTGGGTTCACCTAGACAGTGCTTCTGTCCTGTACAGTGTCTGCTGAATCTAAAGCCATCAGAAGACTCACCCGGCCTGAAATGGCTGCGATGGCACACTCACACAGCAGGCTGTTACCTGGGTGTTCAGCAGGGGACTTTTCACCAGGACACTTCAGTTCTCCTCCAGCTCTCCTCCTTGGGGCCTCTTCACATAGACCAGGCAGCCAAAGCATGGGGTTCTCTCAAAGTATATGTGCATTTTACATGAAGTATCTCTTCCAAGAGGGGACGTTTCAGCAGCCCAGGCAGAGCTGCAGGTTCCTGATATCTACCGTTGGAAGTTACAGAGTGTATCATTCTATTGGTCAGTTCAAGCTGCAGACTCAAGAAAAGATGAACTCCTACTCTCAACACAAGGAATGAGAGAGGGGAGAGAGAGAGAGAGAGAGAGAGAGAGAGAGAGAGAGAGAGAGAGAGAGAGACAACAGTTATCTTTATTTCCTTACTGGCACTGGCATTTTCAACTTTTTTAATGGGAGGAAGGCTTCATGTCCCACTTAGACTCCTATCAAGGCTAAATCATAGTAACCCATGGGACAGAGTAGACTTGCTCAGGGAGTTTTCTCTTCTATACTCTTTTGGTTTTTTGGTCTATACTTTGTACAGAAGCTGGTCACTGAGTCTTTCTCCAACAATGGGACAGGGTGGGTTTGAACCACCCACCTTCAGATTCGGAGCAAGGCCCATCACCACCAGGGCTCCTTGGAGCAACATAAGTTAGAGATGTCTCCAAACAGGAGAGAGAGGTTACAATGCTGAGCAGTCAGAAAGAATAACAATTTTAGGTATATCTATATAAGATAGGCTGGATAAACAACCTGGAGGAGAAAACAACGGGACCAATGGTTTTGGTGAGACTTGGGACAAGGGAAGGAGAGGGAAAGGAAGTGAACAAACCCAGGGACAAGAGAACAACAAATGATCAAAATTAGGGGTGAGGAGTGTAGGAGGTCTGGTAGGGCTTGACAAAGAGTAAGGTAACTGAGAGGAATTACTGAAACTCAAATGAAGGCTGAACTTGATAGTGGGACAAGAGGAAAGTAAACAGAAATAGAGGAAAGAACTAGGAGGCAAAGGGCATTTTTAGAAGTCTAAAAAAGGCATGCATATATGTACATGTATTTATAAATGAGAATGTGCATATATTTATAAGTTGAGAATTAAGGTAGCAGATGGGCATTGGGTCTCCACTTAAGTGCTTTCTTAATGCAAGGACATTTTGTTTTATAAAACTGACATTTCATGAAGCGCACCTTTCCAACATGATCGCTGAAGACAAAGTGGGTGCATAAGCAAATGTGGTGAAGAAAACTGATGGTGCCTGGCTGTCAAAAGATTTAGTGTCTGGAGTCTTAAAGACTAGAAGATAAACAAGCAGCCGTCTAGCTGAGAAGAAACAAAACCCACATGGAAGAAGCACACCAGTCTGTGTAATCATGAGGTGTTGAAGGGATCAGGGATCAGGCATGAAGGAACAAAAATCACATCACTGTGAATGAGGGGGAGTGTACATAGGGGATCCATCTACAGGCAACTAGACATTCTCTTACAGAAGGGCTGTGGGGAAGAGATGAGCCAGTCAGGGTTTAGTGTAGCAATGATGAAACATACAACTCTCCTCTAGTTCTTAAATGCTTCCTTCATCGCCGCCCCCCCCCCCACTGTCATGATCCCAATTCTACTGTACAAATCTGGCTAGACCAGAGAATGCACAATGGTGCAGATAGAAACTGGAAACACAGGGAATCCAGGACAGATGATCCCTTCAGGACTAGTGGTGAGAGTGGTGATATTGGGAGGGTGGAGAGAAGATGGGGTAGGAAGGAGGAACCAATTATAAGGATCTACATATAACCTCTTCTCTGGGGGATGGGCAACAGAAAATTGGGTGAAGGGAGATGTCAGACAGTATAAGATATGACAAAATATTAATAATTTTTAAATTATTAAAGGTTCATGAGGGAGGGGGACTGAAGAGAGAGGGAAAAATGAGGAATTGAAACCAAGGGCAAAAATAGAAAGCAAATGTTTTGAGAATGATGATGGCAACAGATGTACAAATGTACTTAACACAATGAATTGTGATACGAGTTGTACAAGCCCCACATAAAATGATTTTTTTTGTTTTTTTTTTTGGGGGGGGGCATCACTGCTCTCCGGTGGTGGGAGTAGGAGGCCTAGCCCCACAGCTGGAATTGAACCTCTGTCCCAGTGGGCCACAGTCCCGCGCACAACCACTACGCCACCGGGGCTCAGCCCTAAAATGATTTTTTTAAAAGAATGACAACTATCCAGTGTAAGCAGCATGAAGTGGAGTATATCTCAAGCAGACGGAAGAGTTGGAAGTCACATAGAGAGCTTCAGTGGATAATGTCAGATAGTGCACTCTGCATGCTAGTCTAACTCTATTCTGCTGTTCAGATGTACCAGAAACTCTACGTGTTGAGTAGATTGTAATTCTAATGTAGTTGCACTTATTAAGGACTGGAAGTTTCAGTCCTTGCTTGCTTTCTCCTGACTTCATCTGTAGAGTCTTTTTCAAGATTCCTGCTTATAAGATCTGCTCCAGAAGAGGAGAGGTTATTGAATACCTGATGACCAGGGGATACAGTAATTTGGAAATAAATGGGAAGAGATTTCAGCTTTAGCTGTACCTTCTGGTGCTTGTAAGTAGATCTTTCCTTGACTTCTCATTATGAAAATATTCTTTTTGGGAGGCATCACTGCCCTCTGGTGGTGGGAGTAGGAGGCCCACCCTGGATTTGAACCTCCAACCCAATGGGCTGCAGTCCCGCGCACAATCACTACGCCACCGGGGCTCAGCCAATGAAAACATTCACAGCAGCAAAAAAGTAGTCCATCCCTTGTCTATCCACCACCTCGATGTGCTTCAATGATCATCAGCATTTTGTTGTATTTGCATCCCATATTTTTTCTGAATCTTATAAATCTCATGACATTTCAAGTATCTCCCCCAAACAGAGACATTCTCCTAAAGACACATAGTTTTATTACATTGACAAAATTGAGCAATAATTTTCTCATAGCCTCTAATAATCAGCCCATATTCAGATTTCCTCAGTTTTCCCCATATTACCTTTCATAACTAACTTATTGAACTGAGAGTCTTATCAAGAGCCAGGCACTGCATCTGGTTATTTCTCTCTGGTTTCTTTTCATCTAAAGGCCATTTTTGAACAGATCAAGTTATTTGTCCTGTAGAATAATAATCCATGCCCTGGATTTGCACAATCGCTTCTTTGTAGTCCTGCTTAACTTGTTTCTCCAGTATTTCTTAGATGTAAAGGCTGACTTAAATTCAGATTATATGTATTTAGCAAGAGTGCCAAGTGTATTTCCGTGATCTGTGAGCTTCATCCGTGGCCTGGGTCCCTCATGTTGCACCATATCAGGAGTGAATTGAATCATCATGTTGAAATGTCTCTACCTTTCAGATTGAAGGTAGGTGGGCTTGGTGGGTTGAAATTACTTGCTATGGTTCTTCTCTCAGTTGTCTTTGTAGCTCCTGCCAAATGACTGGGTGGGAGCCTGCAGCTAAGGTGTTGAGAATTCTAACTAGAGAATTGGCCAATGTTGCTATTCCACTGGGTTTATTATGAGTCACCTCAGAAGCAGGACAAGAGAATCTCACACCTATGATGAAAGGGGAGCAGCCAGCTGCGCACCTCTGACACCCCTCCTGGAGAAGGGTGGACGTGGTGACTGAGGCAGCAGCAGCAGAGACTGTGAGACAGAGAGGTGGGCTTTCTGGCCCACAGAATGAGGACTACTGCAGTCCATCAAGTCTAAGGCTGGCTTACAGCGTGGCATGCCTACTGGACACTGATCAGTCCTAAAGGAGCTTTCTGACATCTGCCTGAGGAGAAGGCAAGGCCCTTGTAACTAAGAGGTCAAGGATCAGAGAGGAGAGACCTGACTGCCGGCATGCCTGAGAACAGACACTAATCTTGACCTATTAGACTCCCTATTAAAGTGAGGGGAGTCACCTGAGACTTCATTTATGTGAGGACCCTGCAAATGGATTTTGGGCTTCCATTCTCATTCCTAACCTTCTGGAAACTAGGGACCCAGAATTTAAGCTCTGATACCATGTCCTCCTTCAGATTTGGATTTTATTAGTTATAATTCTTTGATGACACAAGCCGGCGTGCTTCTTCCATGTGGATTTAGTTGATGCCTCACTTAGATGGCTGCTTATTTTAAGACAAGCCTTTCAGATTCCAACCATTCTTCTGGTAGCTGGACCCATCTGGACCCACACTTGGCTGCAGCACTCCTATCTTACCTTGAAGTCTATTTTATCAAAAACCAACAATTCATTGCCATCAATTCAATTCTGATTCACAGCAACCTTATAAGACAGGGTGAGGGCTGAGCCCTGGTGACGTAAGTGGTTGACTGCGGGACTGCGGCCCATGGGCTTCGCAGTTCAAATCCAGCAGCGGCTCTCCAGGAGCAAGGCTGGGTAGCTCTCACAACCACCAGAGGGCAGTGATGCCCCCCCCCAAAAAATAATAAATAAATAAATAAATAAAAACATCTTAGGCATAACCAAGCATCTTGAGGGAATGAATAGGTCTGGGAGTTCGGGACCATGATCTGTGGGACAGGGAGGCCAATTGGCCTCACACAGTCTAGACAGTAGAAGTACTCCTGTGGGCTTCAGAGACTGATGGTATTTAGTGGAGTAAAGCCTCATGTTTCTCCCACTGAGTGACTGGTGTTTTCAAACTGCCAACCTTGTGGTTAGCAGTCCAAACACTAAACCTCGATGCCATCAGCTCTCTCTTCGTCCTTACAAGATAACTATAAAGCCATCAAAGGACACGATAAATAGCAAAGCTTTCAAAAAGCTATTAACAAATCTTAAAAGCATTTCTGGATATGTCATTTCCTCAACAAATATGTACTGTCATCCCCTATGGACCACGCTATGCTATTAAAGTTAGAAATATAGAAGCAAATAAGACAGAAATTCCCATCCTGCTGCAACTATAAGTCACATAAAATTATCTTTTTAAAAATTTTTTGGTCCAACTCTTTGTTTTTGGAGGGGTTTTTTGGAATCATTGCTCCCTGGTGATGGGAGTAGGAGGCCCAGCCTTGTTCCTGGAGAGTGCTGCTGGATTTGAACCTCCAACCCAGTGGGTCGCAGACCCGTGTACAACCACTACGCCACCGGGACTCAGCCCGGTCCAACTTTTTAATCACAAAAAGCAGATATAAGTTCTTCACAAATGTATCACTCATAGAAATATAATGGGAGCTAATTTTCTAGTTGCTACATTTTTAAAAGTAAAAGGAGATAATGATTTCTTTTATTTAACCAAATATATTAAAAATATCACCTTAACATGTGTCTAATGGTTTTCAATTACTAATGGAATTTAATTTTTTTTTGTACTGGGTCTTCAAACTCTCAAGAGGAATTGCACACCTTCCACATGCTCAGTAATCACGTGAGGCTCAGGCACAAAAACGACTCACTGCCACCCCATCAACTGTACCTCATAGGGACCCTATAGGACAGTGTAGCCTGTCCTCGTGGGTTTCCAAAGCCGTAAATCTCTGCTTGGTGAAATTCCCATCAAATCAGTTATAAACTGTAAGCGTAAAAAGTTTAGCGATGCCCCGATTACACAAATACATGTGTATACACACACACACACACACACAGTCATTCCCCATGACAGCTTGTAACATGATTTCTATCTGACGTAAATATTTGGCCTATACACATTCCGCACCATGGTCACAGTTAACTGAGCACATAGAAAACAATTTGAATCTCCGTCGGATTTTTTTGCTTTGGTGAAAGAGAGATTGTTCAAACAAGTAGTAGTTTGGGGTAAAGGGCGGAAGTTACTCAGGATCAGAAATATGAAATCTGACTTCTAATATTCAGTTCTCTATAAATATATTGGGCTACTGGGGAAATTTTTCCATTTCACCTCTCCCCCAAATCAGCCAAATCCACGGCCACCGAGTCCATTCTGATGCATAATGCCCCTCAGAAGTGTTTCCGAGGCTGAAAATCTATACAGGAGCAGATAACCTGAACTTTCTCCCTCAGTGAGGCTGGCGGGTTTGAACCACTAAATTTTTAGGATGCTACTGATCTCACCTGTAGATTTGGAAAGGGTGGAGGAGAAGTTACTGTTGGACTAGTTGCTCTTGCAACTTTTCCACTAATTTTTTCAATGGCTCAAAGTGTATATAAGCAGTATTTTAAGATGCAGTAAATTTTCTCTTGGTTAATCTGTCATACTCATGGTGAAGAAAGAAAAAGACCCCACAAGTTTGTGTTTTATATTTCACAGGGATGTCAACTTGGAAATGGGGAAAGTGTTTTAAATGGCAAAGTAAGTTAAATTGTGGTTAGGTACAAAAAACGGAATGGACGCAAATAGAGGAACAAATGGTGAGACTGGAGTGGGTAGGTCCGGGGGGTGTTTCCTTCTGCTACAGGAGTCACTCCGAGTCCAGACAGACTTGTTGACACCTAACCACAAGAACAAGAACAACAACTGTATCGCTGTTTAAAGTGATAAAGTCACACGGTATGGGGAAAAGGAATTCTGAATCAGAAGAGGAGAGTCCTAGTCTCATTCCTGGTTTATTTGGTACAGATCTGTCTTTGTTTTGTACAAGGTACATCTTGTGGTTTCATACAGATCACAACATCTCTGATCAATTCTTCTATAAAATGATGTCAATCCGCTCCACAGGATCAATGTATGAATCATCAGAAATAATATGCCAGTACATATAACCCTTTTGAGAAACTATGCTCACCCCAGGCATGAATAATATAATGTATCAGACGCTGTCTTTAGTATGCTTTTCACAAACAATGGCTATAAATTTCCTGGTTCCTGGAAAATATGATTTCCTAAATGACTTTTTAAAAAGAATACAGAACATGGCAAAGAATTAAATAACAAGTACAATGTGTCCTCTACCTAGGATGTCAACACTGTCTCACATTTGCTTCAGATGTTATCAACTGACAATTTCAGATGAAGTCCTCTTTGGAGCTTTCTGATCCATTCCATAATTTTATAAAACTATATCCATTAATAACTGATTTGGTCTCAAAGATCACATGCACTGTAAAAAAATTAGCCTCATCTGAGATGGTTTTCGCTTGTTTCTGCATTCTGGCCTTGTTGATGCCTATAGTTCCAGTTTTACCAGGTATTGAATAGTAACTTAGGCATCACATTTATTCATTAAAAAGTACTCATTTTTGCCCCAAAAACATTTACTGGGCTATAAAACAGATTCAGAAGAAGTGTATGTTAAGTTTTTAGACTTTTAGCTTTCAACTTTTAGGCTTTTAGTTCCATTTTCTCTTTGAAAGGTTATCCCCTGGTAAACCCCAGGAGAAGGAAACCAAACTCAGTGGCAAGGAATTGACGTCAACTCTTGGCAACTCTGTGGGACAGGGTAAAACTGCACCTGTGAATTTTTGAGATTGTAACTCTTCAAGGAAGTAGAAAGCCCTGTCTTTCTCCCATCCAATGGTAAAGAGCCCTACTCCTCTATTGCTGTGGTATTATAAATTGGTGTACATCAAAACACAATGCCACTCGTCCATTATGACTCATAGCCACCCCATCTAGGGCTTCCAAGCCTATAGATCTTGGCCAGGGCAGAGAGCTTCATCTTTCTCCTACAGAGTGGTGGGTCAGTTTGACTTGCCCAGCTTGGGGTGAGCAGTCTAAAATTTACCAAATGGGTCACCAGGGCTCCTTAAAAATTGATACAGTCTTTTGAAAAAGAATAAGGATTTTTAAAAAAGTAAATGTCAATAAAGCATTCATAGCCATTTGCCCAGTGATTTTCTCATATTAAGAAAAAAACTGCCAAAATTGTATAAAGCCACTGTTGCAAAATGCTAATCACAGTACTATTTGTCATAGTGGGAGATGTCCACTAATTGTATGAGTAACTCACGGTGTGTGCACTCAGTTTTGAATGTTTCTTAAGAAATTAGAAATTAAGGTTTCATAAGATTTTAAGCAATAGGAGAAAATGTTTACAATATAACATTAAGTTTAGGGCTGAGCCCCGGAGGCGTAGTGGTTGAGTGCAGGACTTCAGCCCACTGGCTTGGTGGTTCAAATCCAGCAGAGGGCAGTGATGCCCCCCCCAAAAAAATTAAGTTTAAACAAGATGCAAAATCTACTTACATTGTGACCACAATTTTATCAAAGTCTGAACACAGTAAATGTGAAGTATAACATATAACTGTTTCATAATGCATATGACAATCCTTTCACAATGCAATATGGTCATAATTTTTACTATTTTAAGGAAAGAAAAAAAGGTATCATCAGGTCCAAGTTATGGATTTTAATGAGTATATTTCCCAGACTTATCTTATCATCTTAAAACGATTCAGATAAGCATTTTCTTTTTGAAATGCAACTTAATAATCATTAGAATGCCTGTCTTCAAAATTAAGGGCACGATTACCAATCACAGGTTAGTTGATCGCCCTGTCAAGTCCAGGCCAAAAAAAAACGACTCAATTTCCACACACAAAGTCGGAAGCTGATTTTTCAACTGTGAAAAGGATTGGCTTCTGCTTTCACTTGACAAAAACGAGTCTTTTGTAACCACAGGCTACGCAGTGAAATCACGAAGATACTCTCCAGAAAGCAAGGTTCTGACGTTCACATTCGTTATTTTGGTTTAAAAATTTTCTTGGAGAGGGACTTCAGGACCTTGTCGTTTTTTTAAGCCTCATCTTTCGGGTAGGGCACCGATCAAATTCGCCTAACATCTACTTCCAGCTTCGGGGGCGCGCGCACCAACATTGCCAGCTTCCTTCCTTCCCCGTCAATGAACCAGTGTCCCACCGACTGAAGCCAGCCCGCGAGCTCCACCAGCAGGGGGCGCACGACAATGGGAACACATTTGTCAAACTGTAGGGATTTTTTTTTTTTTCCTTCTGACTTCCGGACTCTCGGGGGTGGGGGGGTGCGGTGTGTTGATCATCCCCGTGAGCTCGGTTTAGACTTGTTGTAGCTACCCGGGCTCTGCTGTTCCGGAACTACTTTCAATTATTCAACTGGCCGGTGCAGGTCAGGGAAACGGGCCGATCGCACGCGGCGCCCGGGAGGGCTCCTTCGGGCAGGACGGTAACAACCCCCCTCGTCGTCACCGGCTGACCTCGTCCGATTTCCCAGGGACCGGTGCTCTGGGCGAGGCTCGTGAGGAAGAGGGGCACGGGGGTACAGAGGGGACGAGCGCTGGCGTAGCCTGAGAGCACAGAAGAGACCGCTTGTCTTGGCCTCCGTTCGAGGACGCATTTAAAGAGAGAAATCGCTGCGTTGCCTCGACTGCTCCGCCGCAGAACGGAGGAGACATGACCGCCGACCGCCTGCGCCGAGCGTCGGGTTTTTGTGCCGGGTGGTCCATCCGGCGGCCGCCGTCCCTTCGGCTTCCCGTCTGGAGTTTGACTTGTAACAACACCCCTCCCTTTGTTATGCGTACCCTCCGAGAAGCCGATTTTTAAGTTTTTTTTTTTTTTAAAGAAAGGAGTTAAGACTGTAAATAAAAAAAAGTCGTTTTATCGGGGCAAACTGACAAGTACTCCCTGGTAGGCTTTCGGACGGAGAAGAGGCTACGGTTCCGTCTTTCAAAACCTTGCAAATGTTATGTTAGAAAGGGACCCGAGATGAGCAGTTTCAACCGGCGGAGAGAAGCGCCGGTCGCGCGTCGGGAGCGCGCCTGGGGCTGGCGGCGGAGTGCGGGGACACGTCTCCCCCCGCCCCACCTCAGGGCTACATGACTCGCCAGGAAGTGCCAAAGGGCGGCTTGCCCGCACCCAAAATGGCGGCCGACGCGCTGCGCCACTACGCCTGCGCAGGAATCAGCGGCGATGACACTAATTCCCCCGGAGTGTCCTCCCCACCCCCCCCACTCCCCGCCTGCACCCACGAGCGCCGGGCCCCGACCCAGCCACCTGCGCCCGGAAGTGACGTGGCGGCGGCAGCGGTTCCCCCGCTGCATGATGGGAGAGTGTGTGGAGTGGGCGGGGGTCTCGGCGGAGGAGGCGGCGGCGGCGGCGGCGGCGGAAGAGGGCGGAGGGTAGTGGGATGGGGGGTCCCGCGGCAGCGCTGAAACTCCGGGTTAGCGGCCATGGAGCTCCTTGACTGACAGGGCTGTGAACAGCCCGCTTGCCGCTCTCCCCAACTCCGCGTCGGCATAGCCGGTCCTTCCCCGGGGAGCCAGTTCCTCCCCGGGCCCCTGAGCCATGCCCATCGCGGCCGCCCGGGACGAGCCAGGTAAGCGCCACCGCTCGGCTCCTCCTGCCGCGCGCCGCGCAGAGGGGACGGGGACAGGGCCCGGCCCACCGGCCGGACCCTCGCCGGGACCGGGGCACCTGCCTGCCGCCCAGCCCGAGCCTGGGGCTGCGGGGACGCAGCCGGCTCTGCGGGCCTGCCTGCGGGCTCCGGGCTCGGGCTCTGCCTTCGCCCGCGGCCGGTGCGGGGACCCCGGCGGCGGCGCCCGGAGCTTCGTGCGGCCGCTGCTGCTGGCCGGCCCTCCGGGACACCGGCCCGGGAAGTGTGAAGCCCTGCTCCTCCTCCGCGGCCGCCGCCGGCTCGCCGCGCTCCGCGGCTCCCACCTGCCCGCGGCTGCGCGCCCTCCCGGGAGCTGCGGAGAAGTTTGGGGCTTCGCCGGGGCTTCCTCTTCCTCGCGCCCCTCCCTCGTGACAGGTGTAAACACCGCCCGCGCCGCTCAGGCCCCAGGCCGACCGCTCCGGGACGGCGCCGCTCGCCCGGGTCTCGGAAGCCAGCGGGTTTTGAATCCTCCGGCTGACCGGGGAGAGCGCCCCAAGCTCGGGCATCCCTTCCGGAGAGGCTCGGTCAGCGCCCTTCTTGCACTCCGCAAGAAATAAGCTCGGGCTCCCTCCTCGGTTGTGTTTGAGAAGTTGGGCCGTCATGGAGTCCCTGAGTGTTCACCTTGGCAGCCGCCTGGTCTTGCTTGGGGCACGCAGGGTACAGAGTACGGAGTGAGCGGACCGACTCCTCGCCCCACTCGGAGGAGAGTGGGCACGGCTGCATTTGGGGAGTCTTCTGGGTTTAGACAACGTGGTGCTCGGTTCCCCATTCGATCTCGGCTTGAGCTGGGGGAAGAAGAGAGGGACCGGGCACACATTTCACCGAGGAGGGGGGGGCAAAAGGAAAGGGGAGGGGGTTGCCAATGCAACTCAAAAAGACGTAGCTTGCCCCCCCCCCCCTTTAACGTTTTTGGTTTCCGGGAAGAAAAGTAGAACTTTCCTTTGGAACTTTTCCACAAGTGTGAAACGCGCTCTTCTCCCTGTGTTCTGGTAGTAGGGAAAAGCAAAAACATTCCTGAAGGTTACATTTAATTGTTGCCGTCAGTTAACCTTGGTCTAGACCTGCTTGAGGGGAAGAACAAATGTCCCGGCACAGTGTTATTGAAAGAGCCCGGTCTGTCTACATGTTATAAAAGCATGCTCGCCCAGCTCTGGTGTTGATTTTTATCGTTGTCATTTTTAGTTATTTACAGAAGTATATTTGTTTAACGAAAGCAGCATGTGAGTCTTCCACATTTTGTCTATGAAGATTTTGTCCCCCACTGGATTGGAAGGACTGAGTGAAAAACCCGCAGCACAGTGCACCTGGCAGATACCCAGTGGCAGCTTTAGTTGTTCCTCTTTGATATGCGTGTATAAGTTCATTGATCTTCAGAGTGTAGGCAGAGTTTAAAATAGTTTAATAGCTGTTGAAAGTTATTTACTAGGATTAATTTAGTGATGTGGGACATTTAAGTTTTTACATTTTCTTGTCCCTTGACCTAGAGACTATTCTAAAGAGAATCATGTATCAACAAGAAGACCATGTACCCTTAATTCACATGGATACATTTTACAGAATCCAGTTGACTTTCTGGAGAGCCTGTAATCTAGGTAAATCCTATTATGAAGCATTGCTTTAAATTTTAATTTGTTCTGCTTCGAGTTAAAAACTAGTTCAGAAAAGTAGTAAAACCAAGTACTCAGTAATCTGTCATATTTCCTGAACTAAAAAGCGCTTCCCTCAACAGGCCAAAAAGTTGAATAGTGACATCTCACCGAGGAATCACACACAGACACAGACACACACACACACCCCACTTTCTTTCTTCCCTCTTCTCAAATCTTATAAAAGGAGGCTACCAAATATTTAGGTATTTTTAAAGCAACATCATAGATTGTTTTAGTCAAGTGCACACCTACTAAGTTACTAGTGCTACAATTATGCATTTGTGAATAAGTTCTTATTCATAGTGATGCTGTAAGACAGAGTAGAACTGTCCAGAGGCTTCCTAGTGATAATGGACACTAAGAACTGCTCTGCCAGTCTTTTCTCCCTCCTTTTAAGTCAGCACCTAATCTCTATACCGCCGGGGCCCCTCTGCCTACAGATATTAATTGTTGCTTTTTTTTTTTAAGGATTTCTTTCCCCACCCCAGACCCCTGTATGGTTAGCACGTCTAAGTCCTCTTTAAGGCGCCTTTCCAGCTTGAATTTCCTAAGTATTTCTAATGTTTAGTCGATTTTGAAAACCTCTGGCATGATTCAGATTTTACATAAGCTATTTTGGTCATCAATCCCTGCATACACATACACAGGTATTTTTTGCACCTTTCTAAGATCATTGTTAACCATCATGTACGCTCTTTTCCATGAGCAGAATAGTTCTGAAGTATTTTTTAATCCTCATAACTCACTGCCATCAAGCTGATTCAGACACAGATGTCATGCCAACCCTCTGAGAGTAAGTAGTAGTATCTCTGGCTTTTAGAGAGGAAACTGGCACAGAGATGTGAAATAACTCTCCCAAGGTCAAACAGCTGGTAAATGACAGAGCCAGGATATAAGGTGCTACTAATGCATATAAAGTTTTAAAACATGCAAATCAATGTTTCTTATAAATCCTGGAATATGTAGCAAAAGTATAAAAATGTGCAAGAAAGAATAAACACCCAATCCGAATTGATGTTAACCGATGGAGAACTGGAGGAGGAAAGGGATAGAGGAAGGACCCATAAATTTTCAACCTTACTGTCTTTAAAGTAAATCCGAATCAGATTTGGCAAGAGGCTAAGTAAGATATAACAGCTGCTACATTTCCCTCCTAGAAATTGCTGTCTGGTTGAGATCCTTCATGATCCAAGGATCCAATATTTAACTTTTAAAAAGTTACATAAAAAATAGCCAGCATTGCTTGTCTTTTAAAAGAACAGGGAAAGACTTCATTTTAATTTGTGTTGATTTGCTTTTAAAATAAAAGGAACCTCTCACTTAAAAATATTTGAGCGAAGAACTACCCTTTCTAGCTTCCCTTTTCAGGAGCTTCCCTTTTTCTAGGCTAGGGCAAGGACTCCTTAAAAAAAAAACAAAAACAGACACCACCACCAACAGTCCCATTCCGGTCTGGTCTTTTTCCAATCACACCGACCCTATAGCACAGAGTAGAACTGCCTCATTGAGTTTCCAAGACTGTACTGTCACAGCTTTACTTCACAGAGCAGCTGGTGGTCTAGAACCATTCACCTTTCAATTAGCAACCAAGTCCTTAACCGCTAAGCCATCGGGGCTTCTCAAAAAAAACCTCACTGCCATTTAGTCTATTCTCAGCTTATAGCAGTGACTCATAAAAACCAAATCCAAAAATGTATGTAGGGATATATATATATATATATATCACACAAAGCAAACTCAAAAAAACTACCATGATGTTAATTCCAATTCATAATGACCCTTGATAGGGTTTCTGAGATTATAAATCTTTATTGGAGCACACAGCCTTATCTTTTGCCTGCAGGACCTGCTGGTGGGTTTGAACTACTGACCCTGCAGTGAGCACCGCAAGTCCCAAAGGTCTGTAGATGATATCCATTCCCTGGGAAGTGGAAGAGATCAGTGACCTTACCAGGTGGAGAGGCAGAAGGAAGTGGGATGAGACCATTGTTCATTGGCTTGAGAAAATTGAAAAGAGAAGTCAAATGGGAGAGCTAAGACTCCCATCTTGTTTCTATCACTACCAACTCTTTTCCGAAATTATTACAAAGGTAAACTTTGCCAAGATAAACTTTGCCGAGATAAATTGCTAATAAATTAAAGGTTCCCTGCATGCCTCAAATCTTAATTTGTAAGCATTGGATTAGCAAATAGGTGTCGGGCTGGTTTCCCCCACAAATAGGTCCTAGAGTAAATTAGAATAAATTCACTCTAAGTTCTATTTATGGAGATACTTATGTATTAAGGTATTCTCTTCCAGTATTTTAATACATGTTTATGAAATACTTGCTATACTCCAGGCCCAGTTCTGGGTGCTAGTGGTATGGAAATGAACACACTGGGAAGCAAAAATATGCTCATAGAGAGCTTTGATTCTTGTATACCTGCATATGTGTGTGTGTGTCTGTGTCTACACAGGTACACTCATGAAGACACAATGAAGTAAAATCAAGAAACAGTGTATGATATCTCTAGAGAAGAATATAGTTGGTGTGCTGGGTAGGGAAAGAGATGAAGAAAATATGACTTTAAAACTTTTATGGGCAGGGTCGAACTTGCTGTTTTACAGAGCGGGGGCTCAGAGAAGCCCTGAAGGAAGAGCGGAGATTGAGGGGAAGAGTGGTAGGCTGGAGTGCGGGAGCAGTCAGGGGAAATCTGGAGTAGCAGGGACGCCACAAGTGAAGAGGAATAGTGGTGAGTTCTGAGTTAGAGGGTGGAGGGAGGGCAGTGTTGTAGGATTGCTGTAAGACTTCTACTAACTGGCTTTTTATTGTGAGATGGAAGCCATGGCTGAGTAGCCATTCCTGCGTGAAGGTGTGGCATGATCTGTCCTTTAAAATGATCTCTCTAGCTGCTGTACATGAAATAGAGTAAGCGTGCAGTCGTAAGAGCAAGAAGATTCAGTTAGGAGGTGGTGATGGAGGCCAGAGATGATTTGCTTTTAAAATACAAGCAATGACCTGAATCACGATGATAGCAGTAGAGGTGGTGAGAAGTGGTGGGGCAGTTCTTTGACTTGACACCTCCGATAACCCCCACTGCTAAGCTAAGAACGTTTGCAGAGAAAAACTCCTGAAAAGGTAAAGCCCTGACAACCTGTATTTCCAACTTACTGTCCTTCGTAAGTCAGAAAGTATTACTATAAACTCAGAAACCTTGGTAAACAAAAACATCAAAATGTGAAGCTTTCGTTTCTCGACCTCTTCTACATCTAGGGCGGTGCACTTCTCTGAAGGCGCTACCTGCATCTCTGGTGCATCCCAGAAGAATTCTGCACTGTGCAGTTTATACCACCTCAAAAAGGCCAGTTTGGGCACCCTTGAAGGACTCAAATTTGTGATCCTTTTCAGAGTTCTTTGAGTTTGGGGAACAAAAAGAAGTCTGAAAGGGCAGGGTCAGACCTGTAGGACGGGTGGGGTATGGCTCCCCAGCAGAATTTTCTTAGGGCAACCCTTGCTATCTCATAGGACAAGTGGGGGCCTTGGGGGGGCGGGGGAGTTCCACTGTCACCAAGTTGATTCCAACTCAGAGCAAATAGATGTGGTGCAGTGGCAGCCTTTAAATCATGTTTTATTATAGAACATAGATAAACATCACAGCAAGCAGATAAGCTCCATTTCCCCAAAACAGGACACATTCAGCTACTCAAGAGGTCCTCACTGTTATGTTTAGTTTGTACTTTCCATACATAAAAAAATATATTTGTACTTTTTATTAAAAGAAAAAAATCGTATGGTACAGACTGTTATATGGGGTTCTTTTGTTTTATTTTTGCCTAATAAGCTAGTGTCGCCATTTCAAGACATTTTCTTGAGATTAATACCAGGACCTTACCAAAATTCTTACCCATTTATCCCACAGCTGATTAACCACAATTAGTATCTACTCTATATTTTCATGTTGACAAAGTTTGGTTAATATATTATAAATGTGTAATTATTATATTAATATTAGAATAGAATTATTAATATGTTAATTATGCTTAGACTGCATGTCGGAGTGATAGAAGGCAGAGATCAGTCCAGGGAGTTAACTATGAACATTATAGTTTTCTTTCAGTTGGGTTTTTCCTGACAGCCATGTGAGTGACCTGTATCCATCTCACATGTATAAGCCATGTTGTCCAGGTATTTCCTTTCCTTGCTACCATGCCCTCATGCTATTAGGTCATCTTCAAAACCCACTTTTCACTGTCCAGCTAGAACGCCAATAAGCAAGTTTCAAGTGAGCTCTGCTGACTGTTCCCTCTGCTGGTTTCAACTCGTCCAGTCTTTGTTATCGAAAAGTACCTCAGGGACACTAACTCTGTGCACACCTGTTTGATTTGTCTTTGACTATTTCCAGATGATCCGGTCTAGAAACAGAGTTTCTAAATCAAAGGAAATGCCAGTTGCTGTTAAAAAAATTTTGTAGTAAATTCAGGCACACTAGCAAAGGTTTAGAACACCCATCATTCTATAATCTCTCCAGATGATCAGTAAATAAATGATCATTTCCCCTAGCCTACACAGCCACCATTCCAATTTCTGTCTTTGCAGAGTAGGGGTTTTTTGTCTTGTTTTGTTTTTTAATTTTAGTGTGGTAAAATATATGTAACCCAAAATTGTCATTTTAACCATTTCTAAGGTTGCAATTCAGTAACTTAATTATATTCACAATTTAGTGCCATCACCATTGCTGTCTATTTCCAAATCTCTCTCATCCACCCCAAGTAGAAACTCAGTTCACCCTTTAATTAATAACTCCTTGTTTCCCCTCCCTGTGATCCCTAATAACTCCTCATGTTCCTTGGTCTCTATGCATTTGCCTATCAAAGATATTTAATGTAAGTGGGATCATAAACAATAGGCCTTTTGTATCTGACTTATTGCACTTAGCCAACTTTCAAGATTCATCGATGTAGGCTGTATAAGGACTTTATTTCTCTTGATGCTGAGTAATACTCCATAGTGTAGAAAAACCACCTGTTAGACTCTACAATTGTATCTTCCTTCTGGTTGTTGTGAATAACCTGCAATGGACATAAAAAGCTCACTGCCACGGTGGGCATAAATAGGGAAATTTAAAATGACCTGAATGATTATTTGGGATGTAGACCCTTTTAATACTGTGTTGGTTGCTTGCTTGCAGATTTTGTTTTTGAAAGGTTGGAATGTGAGACACACTCTGGTTTGATCAGAGGTTTTCAAACCACCATTGCCATCAAGTGGATTCTGACTCATTGTGCCCCTGGATAGGGTTTGTGAGGCTGTAAATCTTTACAGGAGCAGGGTAAGAACACCTTTGCCCCATAGAGCTGCTGGTGGGTGTGAACCACTGCCGTGGTTAGCAGCCCATCGCTTACTGAACACCACAGGGAGTGCAAGATACAATACTATTTTCTAGAACTACACTGCTCAATTATAGCCATTCGCCACTCATGGTGTTTGAAACGTCAAGTCAGATGTGCTATAGGTGTTGTGAACTACACACCAACTTTTTAAAATTTGAATCACTTTATCAGATGATGTATCTGATTTGAAACCCAAGAATTGAAGGTTGTATGGGGCTGTTGTTTTAGGCACTGGAACAAGGCTTCCCTAGTTATGCAACAGGCTGAAAACAATTATCAATAGGCATAAGTATTTTTGCTCTATCAATACCAAAAACTCACACTCACTGCCACAGAGTTAATTATGACTGAAAGCCGTGTAGGGTTTCCAAAACTGCAAATCGTAACAGTGGTAGACAGACTCATCTTTCTCCTGAGCTGCAAGTGGTGGCTTTGAACCACTGATCTTGTGGTTAGCAGTCCAGTGTCTAGCCTCCAGTGCCACCAGAGCGCCTTGCTATATTAATGGGTCAAAAGGAAATTTTGTAAATTCCTCCATAAATACTAAACAGGCATTTTGAACATTCATACCTGATTTTTTTTAACTGCTGCTCAAATTGCATAATTCTGTGATATGGTCAAACTGACATTAGAAGCCTATTGTTACCATCATTATTAGATGTGTTGGAGGCACTAGCGTGCCCAATCTACAAGGACAAATAGGCAGAAAAGAAAAAATCAAATTACTGCAATGTGCTAATGACATGCTAGTGTACTCCAGGTACCAACACCTCAATTCCACACTCACTAGTCACCTGTTAGAAGGTGGGATGTGAGGAAATGGCTTGGAGGCAACAGGCTTCCACCTCTGTGGAGGGAGAATATGATGAGACTAACCAGCTGCCATCTCATCAGCTCTAACTCACTGCAACTAGAACTGGGTGTCATGGGATTTTCAGTGTCTGATCGGTCAAAAATAAGTTGGTGGAGCTTTTTTCCCTTAGGCACCCCTTGATGGATTCGAACTTCCAACTGAACCCAATCATTGTTGGCCCCAGCTCACGTACAAATGAAGCCCTCACACACTTCCATCCTCCCTGCCATTGCACCCATAGGACAGGTGGGTTTGTGAGACCGTAACTCTTTCCTGAAATAGAAAGCCTTGTCTTTCCCCTGCAGTTTTTAACCGCCAGTGGGGAACTGGCCAACCCGAAACCCACTGTGCCGCCAGGGCTCCTTTATACTAACGGGAAAGGAAAAGGGATAAAACACCCAACAAAACACATAGCAATAGGTGAGAAGACCTATCATACTAACAGATTCATATTAAGATCATTAAAATTAACATTTCTGCTTCTATCAGCAACAACTGAGCTCCTTCCTGTGCTATGATTTTTCTGTTCTAACGTGCTAATATGGTACTTTCAAAGCCAAACTTCCAGTTGTAGGATTACCAATATTAGCATATATCGTAATAAAATGAGTTTACTGAATTGACCTGGAATACTTGCAGATAAAGTATTTCTGCAGTCGCACTGGATCTGAAATGTTGATTTATTTTCCTCAGAATTTTTTGTTTTCAGTGGCTATGTCTAAAGGATAATGAATAGGTCAATTGAGAATTTGCTCTCTTTGTAGTATATATTTTAATAGCATCTTAGTTCATATACTACCAAGAATTTCATGTATCAAAAGCCAGTTTTCTCTTACCTTGAGCCCAACCAAAATCTTTGAATAGTCATTTCTTTTTATTTGTAGCTAAATTATTTCCTTTGAACCTTTCCATATTTCGGACTTATTCGCTTGTATCATTGTAAAGAGCAGGTGATAGCTTGGTCGTAATAGGTTTCATATGTTTACTTGAAGCACAATGCAAGTGCTAGCTCTAATTAAAAGGTTTAGCAGTGGCTTTTGTTTTTCTAAGTGGAAAAGAATAAGGATATTTTTATTGTTGCTATGATTAACATTTTATTTTTTTTGTTTTTGTTTTTTTGGGGGGGCATCACTGCTCTAAGTGGTGGGAGTAGGAGGCCCAGCCCCACTGCTGGAATTGAACCTCCGTCCCAGTGGGCCGCAGTCCCGCGCACAACCACTACGCCACCGGGGCTCAGCCCCAGCTTTACTTTTGAATGTCCTTCTTTATCCATAGATATTTAAGTTGTTCAGAGAACTTGAAATTTTAAAAATAGGCAGTAAAGGAATTGGCATGTCTGAGAACAAATGTATGCATGCATCCATAGGCAACGTTTGAACAGGGATTGTGTAGAGGGATGCACTTTGAAATGTATTCTATGACTGAGGTGCTGTGCACATGTCAGAACTAACACATCCTCACCAGTGGTATCTTTAAAGAACTTTTTTTTTTTAGGCATCACTGCCCTGGTGGTGGGTAGGAGGCCCAGCCTTTGCTCCTGGGAGCCGGAATCGAACCTCCATCCCAGTGGGCCGCAGTCCCACGCACAACCACTACGCCACCGGGGCTCAGCCCTTAAAGAACTTTTAAGTTGTAAATAAACCAAAAACCAGTCATCAGGTTGATTGCAGTTCATAGGTAGCCTATACAGGGTTTCTGAAACCATACATCTTGATGTGAGCAGACAGCTTCATCGTTCCATGCTGAATGGTTGGTGGTTTTGAACCTCTCTCCTTGCCATTAATAGTCCCAACTCTTAGCAATAGAGCCACCAGAGATCCTTTAAATTGTAGACACAACATAAAAACTTAAAACATTAGTGGATTGAAACAATTGGTAAATGCCTTTTGGTAAATGAAAGTGCACACCGAGAAGTTAAGAAATGTTTTTGTTTTGTGTAACTTTTTATAAGCGGCTAGCTTCCTAGATTGAGGGTAGTAGGAATGTAAAGAAAAAGACTATATTTCAATTATTTCTATACTGTCTTATAAATAACAAAGGAAATTTGTCATTTTATTAGACTACTTAATTCATTCAGTAAATGTAATTTAACAATGCAGTTTGTCCATGTAAACACAAGATTAAGGAAATATTTAATTAGAAATCTGGTTCGTTGTTTTAAAATTAGGTCGGTTTTCTATGCTGGAAACACTACGTAGGTTTAGAGGAAATCTGTTGAAAAGATTGATGTATTTTTGTGAGGTAGACTAACCCTGATGAAAGTTGATGCATGCCAACAGTTCTTGTCATTATTGTAGACATACTGGTATTATCAACACAAGTTTTATACCAAGACTTTTTTTTTTTTTTTTTTGGCATCACTGCCTCTGGCGATCGTGGGCGCTACCCAGTGCTGCTCCTGAGAGCCGCCGCTGGATTTGAACCACCAGGCCTGTGGGCCGCAGTCCCGCACTCAACCACTTACGCCACCAGGGCTCAGCCACCAAGACTTTGTATAGAAAGTATTTTGAAATTTTATTTTGCTACTTGAAGTAAGCTTTAATCAATGACTACAAGCCTGTAAAATGAGTTGATTTTCACACAGTTTTGCACTGAGAAGAGTTGATGTCTTGAAAAATACCCAGAGTAGAAATGTTGTAGATTTTTATAGTGTGCGCTCTGTTTAATCACTCACACAAATCTCAAACTCATGGTTTTTTGTTTGTTTTGTGTTTTCGGACAAATTTCACAGCCTTCTTAAAAAGATTTACAGCATCTTCCTGGGCTTAGCCAACTCTTTCTCTAACTCAGAAGTACTAATAGTGTTTGAGAAGTAATTGACTTTGAGTTTGAATTGTTTTCTCTAAATTCTTTAATCTTCTTTATGTTAGAGTTTTGTATGTTTTAGATTCTGACTTACTTCTGTTAAATAAGTTTTGGGGATCATGGCCAACTTTGAAGAAAAAGAAGTAGAACTAAAAATATCAAAATATTCAGAGAATAAAGCTAAATACTATTGGGCAAAGCTTTTTTAAAATATGTGTATGCCTTTGTTGGGTTTTCAGATAAAATATATTTCTGTGGGTGAGGAGGGAAAAAGAGGTTGAGCAATCTTTATATGACAGGCTAGTTTTCAAATCCTTTCTGCCAAAGATATATAGTACTTTACAAGGACTATATTTCCGCGTTAGTCTTTCCAGCTCCCAGGAAAAAGTAAAACTTTAAACCAAGTAAAAATACCAGAAAAGGTCAACCAGCTAGCGATCTGTTTGTCACATGAATTCTTTCCATAGTTTGCACCGGGTTATCAAGTAGACTCATTAACTGCATATCCCGACCACAAACACACTCATGAACACTGTTTCAAAGTCTTTTATTCTTCAGATACAGAAAGTGCCCTTCTTATTTTCCTCCCTTCTGCCCCCCCTTCTTCCCCCACGGTTGTTATCTGTGGGTCATCTGTGGCTGTTTTTAAGCCTGGGTCGTAGTCTGCGTTCCTTCTGCCATCTCAGCGGTCCAGGGTCAGCTTCCTCTCTCAGTTGATGGGCGGTCAAGGAACAGCGAAGTGAAGTAAGACCAGTAGCACCTGGCAAAGAAATAATTGGAATAGTAAAGCTGGTTTTCAGATTATTTAGAACATTGTCTGCTCAGGTCATTGAATTCTAACGGCATTTGGTTACAGGTTTATAACCTTTCCTCACCTCTTCCTACCCCAAGAAGTGAGTTTCTCCCGTCAGCACTTTAGAATAGCACTGTTAGAGGACAGCTGCCAAGGGCACGCCGAGGTAGACATTTTAATTCACACTGGTGTGGTGTCCTTGGCTTTGAAAGGCCACAATATAGACTTCTTCAGGGGAGTGAGGGGCTCTGTGTCCTGGGACCCTGAGGTCGGACTCCGCAGCCTCGAACAGAATGCCAATTAAAACCCTGCAGTGAGGAATTTCTTTCCAAGCATGTCAGCTATTCATGTTAGTGCATTGCAAAATCTTCTACAGGAAAATTTACATGAAGCATTAAAGGATGCTCAGGGGGAGGGGAGAACTCAAGCAAGGGAAAGCACTTGGACTTTCCCAAGCAAAGTCGCACCACGCCGTGGTGGCTGACACCTCCACGTAGGCCGAGGAATTGCTTCAAATCAAAGCAGAGATTCATGTTGATTCGTCTGTCCAAACACACTAACAGATTTGTGTTGTTTAGTTGTTTTCTTCCCCCAGCGAGGTTTCATATCAATTGCTTCCCCTTGTTTAAGATGGATTGCAGCACAAACGATGGGATTCGTTTTCTTTCCCATTCATCGCAGTTCAAGCCAGCCTCTCTCAGATCATGTCCTTTGATCGAACTTGGGTATTTCCCAACTTTGATGGTTCACTTGGAGGCCGGCACTAGAAGGCCAGATCAAGGGTTCTGGTCTGGAAGGTGGGAAGAAGGAAAGAGTTCAAGTGGTTATATCTTCCCGCCCTTTCTGTGAGCCAAGCCTTGGGGTGTGTGGGGATAAACACCAGAAGCTTATGACTGCACAACATTTTGGTCTTTTGAAACCAAGTAGAGAAACTGTCAGAAGCCAATTCTGGAAACCAGGTTGTGTTGGGTTTGGGATCGTGGCATGGAAACCAGGTTGTGTTGGGTTTGGGATCATGTCGGAGGTTAGGAAGTAGAGATGCGGATTAGATAAGGCCCTTTCAAGATGCTTGGTTTGTGGAAAGGAAGCAGACCTAAGAGGGCACAGATGGGAGGGGCTTGGCTTGGCTCAGCTTGGCTCCAGTTCATTCTTTAGGGGTAGAAGTCTTGAGCCTGTAAGGACTGGAGTAATGGAAGAACTCAAAAGAGCTCCCTAGCAAGAAATCAAGAAGGACAAGAAGAAGGCTAAAGTAGATAGTATCCTTAGACAAGCTTTTAGTGTACGGACGTGAAGCTGAAGGACTGTCTGCCTTGTAGATACTGGTGTTGTTGTAAAGTCTCACGGGTGTTAGGGGGGTCTGCCCCTACACAAGCAGCAAGAGTACGAGGGAGAATTGTTTTTCAAGGACGAATGCATCTGCTGCTTCTGTTTCGTTGCCCTTGTTATCATTAGTTATACAGTCAGCTAGTGAACACTCAAATATGGTCAGTTGATATACTAACTTCAAGCCAAAGCTGTGTCTAGTGTTTTTTATTTATCTTATTTAATTTTTCCTGTCATGCTACTCAAACTAAGCTTTAAAATGTCTTATGATGTATTCGTGTAAAAAATTATAAAAACCAGTATTACAATAAAAGTTTTGCCCATGGGGATTTTTAAGAAACAGCCTCTATGAAATATATTATTGTGCTGTTTAACAAGGTAATTGTCACTTGAAGTGTGCATGTATTTCAGCTCATGTTGGCATTGTCATTGTGTATACAATAGGTGAACTTTTTAATATCAAAAACAGGAAGACAAAAGTTGGCTGTCACTTTCGGTAGGCTAGCATTTTTTAGGTTGATCATCTTTACTGTAGAAACTGGCTGGAGCCAGTCTGAAATCTAAAGGGCAGGCCCTCAGGCAAGGCAGCCAGGAGCGCCTGGTCAGAACCGAAGCTGTACACCACAGACACCTGCTGTGTCTCCCCACTCTATTTCACCCAGCCCAGGCCCTTTAAAAGAACGTTTGAGGTGGAGTGTTCTCCATAAAGCTGGGTTGTATGCTAGGCTTATTTATTTGGCTTTGTGAGATGATGTTATACTTCGATATTGTTGGGCTACTGCTCCATAAAAGATGTTGACTCACTCGTCAACTGTATATTCTAAAAGCTTTTCACTTGTCTATGAGAAATCTTGGTGGATGATTCCAGGTAATGCCTAGAGGCCTTTTACTTAGAGATCCACCAGCACCAAAGATGAGCCAGCCCAAGGCCTTTGAGGTTGGGTAGTACTTTGGAAAGAAGGTCGATGGAGGTCGATGGGCAGTAGGGATTATCTTGCCTCTACCTGTCTAATAGCTATACCTGGTTTACTTCAAGATACTGATAGGAATGGCTAGTCTGCATTTTTCTCTTCTAGATCAAAACCCCTGTCCTCTAATAGACTCATCTCAGTTCAGAAATTATAGTCATACCCCTTCAAGTTTGAACTTCAACTACCCCCAAGCCAATGTCATTTTATAATTTAACTATACCTATTAAGGTTCATATTTTTAGCGATTGGTTATAAAAATTAACAAGAAAGTTAATTTTGTGTACCTTTAACAGTGATAAGAATACTTTTCTTAAAGTTACCCTGTAGTCTTCAAATATATTCAAAGTCATGTGAAGGTATGCTGATTAAGCAAACATTGACATAGATTGTGTTAAGGGTAGATTAGGATGAGCCAGACCTAGTAAAGGTTAAAATGTGGTGGTAAACTTACTGAGTGGTCAGTGTGTGTTACGTACAGAGCTTATGTATAGTCTTCACAACAGCATTAAGAAGGAGGGGCTGGAAGCCCCCATGTCCCCCCCTCCATTTTTAAATGAAGAAGCATTGTTTTAAAGGGCAAGACCTTACAACTTGTAAAGTGTGAATCTGGAATCTGAGCTTAAAACATCTATCTGACTCCACACCCAAAATCTTTTGCTTATACCAGGATGTCTCTTGAGGCATGTATACCTATATGTATTGCCTTAAATCTCCAAATTAAGCAAGATATAAGTAAGAGAAAAATTATTTTACATATTGGTATATGTATATATAGCCTTATATTCATCCCCTAGTAGTTGCTCTTAATCTAAATATGTTGATTTCCTGACAACTTATTTTGGTGGTATTTTTTGTTTGTTTGTTTTAATCATTTTATTATGGGCTTGTACAATTTTATCATAATCCATCCACCCATTGTGTCGAGTACATTTGTACATTTGTTTGTTGCCATCATCATTCTCAGAACAGTTTCTTTCTATTTGAGCCATTAGTATCAGCTTCTCATTTTTTGCCTTCCCTCCCTCTCCCACCTTCCCTCACAAACCCTTGATAATTTATAAATTATGATTATTATTTTCACGTCTTACACAGCCCGATGTCTCCCTTCACCCACTTTCCTGTTGTTTGTTCCCAGGGAGAGGTTTATATGTAGATTATTGTGATCGGTCCCCCTCCCTCCCCCCACCTTTCCCATACTATCCTGGTATCACTACTCTCATTATTGGTCCCGAGGGGTTTAATCTGTCCTGGATTCCCTGTGTCTCCAACTCTTATCTACACCAGTGTACATCATCTGGTCTAGCCAGACTTGTAAGGTAGAATTGAGATCATGATAGTGCAAGGGAGGAAGCAGTAAAGAACTAGAGGAAAGTTATATGTTTCATCGGTGCTTTGCTGTACCCTGACTGGCTCGTCTCCACGCCACACACCCCCTTCTTCACAATGATATGATTTTTTTGTTCTTTGATGCCTGATACCTGATCCTATTGATATCTGATCTATCAACACACAGGCTGGTGTGATTCTTCCATGTGGGCTTTGTTGCTTCTCAGCTAGATGGCTGCTTGTTTATCTTCAAGCCTTTAAGACCCCAGGTGCCATATCTTTTGATTGCTGGGCACCATCAGCTTTCTTCACCACATTTGCTTATGCACCTGTTTTGTCATCAGTGATTGTGTCGGAAAGGCAAGCATCGTGGAATTCCAGGTTAATAGGACAAAGTATTATTGCATTGAGATTGTACTTGAGTAGAAGCCCAACACCAAACCTTCATACCAAACCTACAAATATAAGCACATAGATCTATTTCCCCATCTTCATTTATGCCACATATACTTGAGTATAAGCCGACCTGAATATCAGTCAAAGCACCTTCATTTTATCACAAAAACTGCATTAAAGATGTGCTGAAAAACTCAGCTTATACACAAGTATATACAGTAAATATATTTGCATATGTACCTGTTGCTACCTACTACTTTCCTCTATTTCCTTTTACTTTCCTCTTGTCCCACTGTCATGCTCAACTTTCATTTGTGTTTCAATAATTTCTCTAGGTTACATTCCCCTTGATCAAGCCCTACCAGGCCTCCTATACCCCCCCTCACCACCAATTTTAGATCACTTTTTGTTCCTTTGTCCCTGGGTTTGTTGACACTCATTTCTTTCCCTGTCAACCCCCACCCCCACCCCGCCTCCCCCTCTCCCATGTCCCCCTGGAACATTGGACTGTTGTTTTCTCCTCCAGATTGTTCATCCCACCTATCTTATCTAGATGGACCTGCAGAGATAATAATATACACAAAAAACAAGACAGAGCAAATCAAAGCAACAAAAGAAGATAAAAGAACAACAAAACTGGTGGTGTAGGTGGTTGAGTGCAGGACTGCGGCCTGTGGACTTGGCGGTTCAGGTCCAGCGGCTCTCAGGAGCAGTGCTGGGTAGCTCCCACCACCACCAGAGGATAGTAATGCCCAAAAAACAAAACAAAAAGAACACAAAATCCAACCACACACACAAAAAAAGAAGAAAAAACACCCACAGACTCCCTTTTGCCCCCTTCTAGTCAGTGTCCTGCACCTCTTTAAGTGACCACTATTCTGATTTACCTCCAAAACTTGGTTTTGCCTACTGAACTTCATATAAATGGAATAATACGAAAGTTTTTTGTGTGTGCCTGTCATCTTTCACATTATGTCTATGG